>CM053750.1:40025354-40049970 GCA_028658305.1 Pachyuromys duprasi
GCCGTTCATTGTTCAATATATTGAGTGGATGATTTGGAGGGGTTTTGGTGCCTAGTTTTTTCTTGATATAATCCTGTTTGGTGAAGTTAGCAAACACTTTTCTCTCAGTCTATAGGATATCTCTCCATATGCCTTTTTATTTCTTGTTATCCCATTTGTCAATTCCTGGAATCATGTCCTCAGCTAAGAAGTATTTTTAGAAAGTCCTTGTCTATGGCTTTCCCAAAGTGGATTTAAAGTTTCAGCTTTTACATTAAAATCTTTGATCCATTTTTCAAGCAAGGTGAGAGACAAGAGTTCTAATACCCGTCTTCTACGTGCGGCAATCTAGTTCTCCCTGCACTATTAGGATCTGATAGGGCTTCTATTGGTTCTGTAGATTACTTTCAGGAATACACCAATTTCACTACTATTTCTGCCTATGCAGATGTATAAATATAAAGAGTCATTCCATCCTCTAGAGTTTTTCCATTTTCTTTTCTTCAGTGTCTTAAAGCTTTTGGTAGCTTTAGTCTCAGGTATTTTGTGAAGCTCCTTAGAATGAGATTCTTCCATCATTTCATATTTTTGTTACATAATAAAGTTATCAGTATCGCTCTGCTGATTCCTACCCCACTACTTTGTTGAAGCTTTCTCCGCATCAGCCATTCAAAAGAAGTTCTCTGGTAAAGTCTAGTGCCTCTCAAAGTTAGAATCTTGAGGGTCTTTTATTCACAGGATCACTATATGTACAGCAGGAATACCTGCTTACTTGTATCCTTTTTTTAAATTCTTTCTCTTTTTTTATTCTTCTAGAAAAGACTTTGAGCACCTTACTGTTAAGGGTAGAAAGAATCGGAACTCTTGTCTCCCACACGTTAGAGAGGATGTCTCAGCTTTCCCCCATGTGTTATAATATCGACTGCAGGGTCTGTTGTATGCAACATCTGTCATGTTGACTTCTGCTGCTTCTATTCCCAGCTTCCGCTGTGCTTTCGATCAGGAAGGATGCTCTGGTCCCCTGTCTCTTAGTCCCTGCCTTGAATTGCTCTCTCTCCCCACTTCCTTCACTGATGAAATGAATCCTTTCCACCCCAGGTTGCTTTCAGTCAGTCTTCTGCCACAGCAGCAGAGAGGCTAACTAGGACACTGTAGGTGTCCATCCACTGACAAACAGACAAGGCAAGTGCAACGTATACACAGTACAGCATCATCTGTTCAGCCCCCGATAAGGGTTCTTGTCATCTAGAATGACAAGAAATCCTCAGTCCTACTGCTGTGCTGGATACTAAAAGGCTTGACTCTACCTGGGGGAAAATTTAGTATCTATTAATCTATTTTATGTGCTCTTACCGTTTTCCTAACACAGCATTAAAATTATAATGAAAATCATTGGAGCCAACTTACAAACCCTTGGCTTTAAATATATATCCTTTTTTTCAAGTGGTAAAAGAAAAAAAATTAATTTTAACTTTGCTTAACTTAATGGTTGTTACTAATCTTATTTTTCTTAATGATGTTTGTAAATGTCAATTTTTCAAAAAACTTAACTTCCCCTTAGTAATAAGGAGTAATCGAGCTCTTGGAATCACAAAGATCACCCCCACTCAGTTTCCCTCCACAAGCAAACTGACGACAGAGCCGCATGTAGCCACTGTATGACCAAAGCACACCTACCATCGCTTACACTCTATGGTTAAAATGTTATAGAACAAAATTACCATCCTGATCAAATATTTCATAAAGAGGATCAATACACTCAATTAGACATTTTCTGCACATATATTTTACATCCCAAATATAAAGTTGCTGATGTCCTATAGTAGTCAAGCAAAGCAGGCACACTCAGTCAGAACACAGCAGAATTATTTTCTTCTGAAGTGATCTCTGTCAACCAACACCATATACAAGTCAAACAAGGATCCTGCAGGCCTGCATCTCACCGTTCTCCACTCTGCCCCACTGTTATGCCTAATAAGACTCTCATAAGTTTTGATGACTTGAAAATAAATTATTCAAGTCAGAATTTTCCCTTAGGAGGAACTTACCTGTGCCATCATCCACATTTTCCACTTCCATCACCTCGGTATTGATCCGACCTCGAAAGATGTACCGGTGTCCATCTGTGGATGCCTTACTATTCTTCAGCCGTCTTAAAGAAATGAAACCACAAAGTGTTTGTTACTAAACTTAACATAAAACAGTATGATTTTTAAAATTATTTTGAAACAAGTCTCTAATTGGTTGGTATCCTAAAAAGTTTGGAGCAGTTGATTTTACTCAAGCCTTCTCATTCATGGTGGTGGTGGTGGGTGGCTGTGCAGGCTAGGAGGGGAGTTTTGAAGCAGGATCTCCTGCATCCTAGACAGACCCAAAGTATGCTAGACAGAGAAAATGACCTGAGCTTCTGATCCTCCTACCTCCAGTTCCCAATTGCTGGAATTATGGGTACGTATGACCATACACTGTAAAAAATTCCGAAACTGTGATTCTTTTTTAGAAAAATACAGAAATAGTATAAGAATATGTTTTTGTTTTAATCCCAGGGGGTGGGGGACACCGGGCTGCTTCGGACTGTCTGCAGCAGCTCACTATGATTTGCCTCTTGTTCTAGCAGAGGTGTGGTTTTGCCAGTGCAGATAGTTTCTGCAGTTGAGTGACATTTGGAATTCTGGGAACTTTTCAGAGGGTATATAAATGTGAGGGCCCCGAAAGGTGGGGTTTGTGAGTGGTTGTTGGTTATTCAAGGGCTTGGTTTGTTAGTAGTTGTGCAAACAGAAGAAACAAAAAAAACAGGAGAAAGAAATTTGATTCAGCGATCTCTATCTCTCTGTCCCCTCTATCTTTCTTTCTCTCCTATCTGGTGGTAGGGGGTAAAATTCGGAGGATAAAAGGTGGGGAAAAAGAAGAACCCACAGAGTAGCTAAGACTGGCTACAATGCACTGTTTATTTGATGATGGGGCTCTCACTCAGGCTTTGTGCTTGTTATAGAAGTACTCTACCAACTTAGCTAAGTCTCCAGCCCTTTATATATGAATTTAACAAAAACAAAACAAAAAACCTAAAGCATTGGACTAAATAAAGACTGCATGCCAGGAGTGGTGTAGTCATGTACATTTCCTCAGCATGAGGCTTCAACAGAGTCACACCTAAGTGGCAGACGCTGGATGTTGGTGTTAATGTCACACTTGGCTTCTCACACCTCTGCTTCTAGTTCTCCGTGGCTGGAAACGTCCAGGTTTTTCAAGGTATGGCAAGAAAACTCAGTTCTTCTGATTCCTCTTTAGAGAAACAGAGTGCTGGAAATGCATAAGTAAAGCAACGCTCCGCTGCAAAAACCATTTCCTGGAAGCTGGAGATGACCTAGTGGCTAAGAGGATTTCTGGCTCCTGCTGGCTTCAATCCCTAGAAGCCACATGGTTGCTCCCAACCTTTGTATAACCCCAATTCCAGAGGATCTGGTATCCTCTTTTGGCCTTAGAGGGCACTAGGCACATACACATACATACATACATACATACATGCAGATAAAGCACTTATATATATGAGAAGAAATAACTGGCTTAAAACATAAGTTGCTTCTATTATTTTTATGATGTGATGATGGTATTCTTGATTAACAAGTCATTTAAGTACATTTGCAATATTTCTAAAAGTATTACTTATTTTTAAAATAATCTATATTTTTAAACTGAAAAATACATAACAAAGCAAAAGCTCTGCCCAGGTCTACAGATGGCCACTTGTAACAAGGAATTCCACAGTTACATCTTAGGACAAGCAAGCGGGGCAAAGTTGTTTCTCTTTTAATTAAAGGGTAAAGTGTCTCCAATAGCATTCAAAATTGAAAACTACACAAGTCAATCAATGGATTTCAGCTCACAGAGTTTTTAATCTGACTCACTACCGAAAGTCTGGCTAGACTTTAATGCATGGAAATAAAGATTCTTAATCTTGTGATGGAGCAGCTAGCCATGCCACGCTCCACTAACCCCTCCTACTCTCCTGTCTTCTCAGGACTGACCTTCCCTGAGGTAGCAGAGCCACTGGAAGGCTGTCTCCATATCCCTCCCCCATCTCATGCCTCCTTCTGTGAAATACACAGCTTATGTGGCTAATCTTTCCTAACCTCTCACCCACCGTTAGCAGTCCCTCATGACTACTAAAGAAGGCTAATGGACTCATCTGACTGGACAGCTAGGAGCCACAACCATCACCCCCACCACACACACACACACATACTCCTACTGTTCACTTGCAAGCAATCTCTAAGTGTCCTCTGCTACAATTCTTTAATAAATGCCCTTAATCAAAAATTCAAGCCAGAGAACGTATGGAAACTGGAATCATAGAATGTCAGATATTTATCTATGTAAATATCTACAGATATATTATCTATTTTATAGATATGTTATTATAAATGTTATCTATAGATATAGATATATCTATAGATAAGAAATCTGTAATAAATGTATATTATGAACCAAATACATATGATATCTATAGATAACATAATTTATAAATATATGTTACATAATATAGATACTATATTATATAGGTAATATAATCTATAGATATATGATATATCTATATTTGGTTCATACTATACATTAACTACAGATATTTTCTGTAAATATTTAACTGTGTAAAGTTTTCTATGTTTAACTCATTTAACAATTACAATCAAGAAGTTCCATCATTTCATTATTTGTATATTTATGTTAAGTAAGATGGAAAATAGGATAGTGATATCATGAAAGAACATTTCTTAGAAGCCAGTACCTTTTGCTCAAAAGCAATCACATGTCAGTGGATCAATATCCTTGATGACAGTTTTGGTCATAGGCAAAAAAATGTGGATACTCACACATACTCACTTTCACAAAATGCATGCACTTACACACACCCCATACTCATATGCACACATACCCATTCACAACACGCATAAAACACATACTCACATTCATTAAAAAACACACAGACAACACACGCACTTAGCACATACACACATACAACATATATACTCACATGTATACATATTCACTCAGTACATATATATACTTTCACATGCACATACACACACAGGCTCTCTCTCATATACACAAACTACATACAACATACACACACAAGAATGACCCATCATTGAGTCCTATTTTCTTTATGATCCCACTTTGAATTTTGAACAAATTTTGTTTCTTGAATAGTGATATTGATTTATAATATGTAAATCTAATTAATAGCTTAAATTGGGACATCTTTAATTTCTCAAGAAAATATCCTTATAGGAAGATTCAAAACACTTTTGCTTTGTGTTAGGGAACTGCATCTTCGTGGAACTGCATCTTCGTGTTTGTTCATTCTATCATTACTCCCTTCTACTTATGTGTTTTCTGCTGCCAGGACCAATGTGCAGTAGCAAAAATATGCAAATAATGCTAAAGTCCACTGACAGGAGAAGTAGTAATGAACTGTGATGAATCAATTAGAATATAGTAAACCAATAGAATATTATACTAGCTGCTAAAATGAATAAACTATTGCTGTACAGAACTGAATATACATTCTGGAAACTGATGAACAGAAAAAGATAAATAGAAAAATCTAACTATGATACTATCTTAGAAAGTCATCAAGTGAAACCAAGTAACATCTTACTCACTGGCATTACTCACGACACCATAAATCATCTGTGCACTAGTCTTTCTGAACAGCCATAGCGCTGAAAGGATTCAAAAGGGAGAGGCCTACCTTCATACATCACTCTTCAAAGAACACAAGCGGAGAGCTGAAATGAATGCATTGTGCCCTCGGTTCTTGTGATTACAATATTAGGAAACTTTGAAGGGGGTTCAGTTTACTCTGCTCTCAAAACAGCTCTATACTACCAAAGCCCCATGTTAAAGTGTCAAACATCAACTTTTACACTGGGACTGAGGTGGGACATAGATCCAGGGCTGGCTGATTACCCAGCAGACCTTCTCTGAGGGTAAAAGGCTTAACTCTCCTGACCAGAACTGATTATTACTGACAGGGCTTCTACTGATAGTGATAAAGAGGGCCAGAATTAATTATTGTTGGTGGCAGGCTAGGGCTGGTGGCTACCTACTGTGGGTTTCCACCAATTGTGGCAAACTGAGGCTAGAGACGATAGCTCTTAGCAGGGCCTTCCACTGATGGTGGGAAGTATCTAAAAAGGAAAGGCAAGGAGAGAAGAAGACCATTCTTTCTCTCTCTCTCTCTCTCTCTCTCTCTCTCTCTCTCTCTCTCTCTCTCTCTCTCTCTCTCTCTCACACACACACACACACACACACACACACACACACACACTTGGTGATGAAGACAGACTCCAGCAGGCAGGTTCCAACAAGCTTCTCCTACGTTATACATACGTACTTGCGTACGTACATGTACACTCACACATTGGGTAGATGGGGCAAAGCTCCCAATCAATTCTACATACACACCTCTTTGGGGATGAAAAAATATCCCAACCCCTTTATGGATGGAAAAAGCTTCCAACAACTTTATTCTTTATCCCACAGCTTATATGGCCCAGCAAGACCTTTCAGGGAGTGCAAAAACCAAAATGTGGTTACTTTCTATTTTTCTTTACATGAATGATTACAACGGGTATATGTAAGAAAAACATCTTCCCCAGTAACCTCACATGATCAAATGTTTTACATTTAATTAAATAATATTATGGGTGAGAAACAAATAGGAAACACAAATTGTTCTCAAAAACCCACATATAACTAAGCAACTAAGTAACTAAGCAACTTGTTATATATTAACAAAGTGTGAGCAAGCAAAGAAAATTTCTCAGCCAGCCTTTCTTTTCTGGAAGGCTGCATTTCGTGTAATTAAGAAACAATCTTAAAAAGTAACCTCATAATAATCCTAAAAGAATTACAAATCTAAACTCTTACATAAAAAGATCAAGCAGTCATTTCTACCTTAAATCCTCGAAGTGTACAACTACCCATTAATGATTTTTATTGAATCATATCAGGAAGCTGAGAGTAAAACTTAGTACAAGAAATTAATCACCTTGAAGCCCCGCTTCAACGAGAGTCATGTCTACTAGTGGTAACTGGGGTATTGTTCTTGCTCAGTAACCTCAAAATTTCCCTAGGGAGTGTACTTTTCTGAACCTCAGATTGCTCCCTAAGATTTTCTATATCAGAGTCACTAGCAAAAACACCTTTACCTAACCTCGCTAAACAATATATTTTTTTCCAAGTTCTTTCCAAGGGTAGTGGTCATTGCTAACAATCTATATCTGTAGGTTCCTTTCAAGGGTGATGGTTTAAATCATTAATCTGTTCCAGCAGCAATGCCGGAAAGGTGTCAGGCATTATTATTGTGAGGCCCAGTGATACTGCCCAGTGAGGGGCTGGAAGCCCCCTTAGAGTCCTCTTACAATTCTAAGGGATGTGGTGACCACAGGGCAACAAGGAGATGTGCTCCGTAAGAGCATAAAGTCCTTAGACCACTTAGTCCTACGGTTATGCCTCGCCAAGACAAACACATCGTGGTGTGCTAACTGGTGGGCCACATTCCATGAGTTCTAGGGCTCTTTTACTGTTCCTCCTTCACGGCCCCCAACATTAAGGTGAAGCCTGCAAATGAACTCGGAAGTTTTGGGTTGAAGGAATAGACAAGCTGTACACAGGCTTCTCAGATTTTGGATGAAAGGGGACATCAATCTAGTTCTCAGCCTTCCTAACACCTCGACCCTTTAATACAGTTCTTCATGTTGTGGTAACCCCCAGCCATAAAATTATTTCATTGCTACTTCATAACTGTAATTTTGCTACTGTTATGAATCATCATGTAAACATTTGATATGCAGGATATCTTACATGATATCTTCAAAGGGGTCATGACCCACAGGTTGAGGACTGATGATCTAGTTACTTCCATTTCTAGGCACTGCACAGTGGTCCCCATTGTGCATTAAAGATTTCTGCTGTGCACATAGGTAAGATTTTACTTTCATAAAACTTTTCAGTTAATTTCAGTGTGACCATAAGCGCACACCATGGCAATGTTTTGTACACTGATGTTAATTTTGCAAAAGCTCTGGATTTAATGACTGACACGGGTCCAAATTTTCAGGTTGGGATGGTTAAAACGGAGGTTCATATTTCATAACCGCCGGTCTAACAAGCTTTGGGTACGGTCATGGGACTGGTGCCTCACGTGTAACAAGGAAGGGGATGTGGGCCCTAAGTTCTCACCGTGTCATCGATATGAATTCTGAAAATACCCCAGGGACAGAGTGGAAAGCGATCCAGAGCTTAAAGCAGAGACATGGTGTTCTATGAGTGGAAAAATGAGGAAAACTGGTGAACTGAATCTCACAATATGGAGACTCCTGAAGATACAGGAGGAAATGGCTCTGAAGCAGAATTAGGAAAGAGGGGAACACACCAACATCTCCCACAGGATCTGCCCCTACGTGAGAGGGCTATTGGGGGAAGGCCACAGCAGACAGTGCCAAGTCAGTCAGGACTACCCTGAAGGAAAAGCGCAGGCAAGGCAGGTTGGGTGAAATGGGTTAAGGGTAAGATGAATTGGGGGGTCTCAGCCTGTGAGGTGGAAATAATATTTCCAAAGTGTGACCTTTTTATGAGCTTACCTGTGTTTTCTTTTGCAGTATACCAAAAGATTATCGAAAAGAAAAAACACCCGCTCTTGAATATTTCCAGAAGAAATCTTCATCAGGACTCCACACATCAGCATCTCAGTACAGGTGTCGGTAATGCTGGACCCCTGAGGAAAGTGAAGATGATACTGTCTGACTGCCTGATTAACATGATTATCTTTGTAGCGCTGGGCTCAAATGAAGGGCACCATAAGGGCTGGACAAGAACGCCGCCATTGTGCCATACCTGAAGCCCTGACTGAATTTTTGTATGCAATTTTTCTCTTTAGAATTTCACTTTTGTTAACAAGCAACGTGTACACAGGACGAAGCATATGCAGTTAAGATAGTTCCAGAGAAGGCCTTCCCCAGCAGTCACCAGGTCAGTCTGCACAGAGACTCTAGATCTACCCAGAGACAACTGAAGCTACAATAGAAATGCTAAAACAAAGGCTGGGGGAACCCAGGGGGCCTAAACCCACACAAAGAACTACAGGAAACTCCCTAGGTGAGAGTACATTAACTGGCCATCCTATATCAAACCATCAGCCCTGAAAATTCAGGTGTAACCGGGGAGAAGACATAATCACACACACACACACATGCACACACTTGCACATATACACATGTAACAACAGAAAAGAATAAGGAGGAAGGCCATAAATTTCAAAGAGAATATAACTATTCAGAGCCAGAAGGGAAGGGAGGAATGAAATACATACATTATAACTTCAAAAATAAAAAAAAGCCTAAATTATTGGTGGGTATCAATTTAAAGATCACCTTAATTACGGAAAGGGAGAGAAAATAAACAGAAAGAGAAAAATGGACTGCAGCATGGCCTGGCGAGAGCTTAGAGCCCATCTACTAGCCTTCTAGTCTGCTTGCTGCCTCCTGGCCAGCCACACTGGGTACACTAAACTGAAGGGAGGAGGGGAGAAGGAAGAAGAAGAGAAGAAGTAGTTTTCAGTATGTCTCTCTCTCTAACCAGTCTCAGCAGCAAGAGTCCTTCAGCTTGAAATGTGTCTGGTTTCTTTTCATCTATAGGTAAATTGCTGGGGTTGCTTGAAATCAATGTTTCTATCTTTTGGATTTGATATTTAACATTCACAGCATTAGCTGGGCATGCTGGCACATGCGTTTAATCCCAGCAATCGGGAGGCCGAGGCAGGCAGATCTCTTTGAATTCAAGGACAGCCTGGTCTACAAAGTGAGCCCAGGATAGCCAGGGATCTGTTACACAAAGAAAACTCTGTCTCAAAAAAAAAACAAAAAAAATCAGAACATAAACTGTAGTTTTATATTTCCACAATAATTACTACTGTAGGTTTTCTAATTAAATTTTTATTTTTATATTAATTACAGTTTATTTACTTTGTATCCCAGCTTTAGCCCCCTCCCTCATTGTTTTATAGTCAACTAGAAAAGAAAGTTAAATGAAAACTCAAGTCTACAATAAGAAAATTCTAAAGAGGAAATTAATCAAGGTTGTTGGTATGTTCATCTGGTTATCTGTGTTACACACATATCTTAAGTTTTAGGAAACATCTTCTTTACATTTCTTTTCATCCTCACAGTTCAGAAACGTGGAGATTTTGTAAATCTTGACACAGTTTGATCCACTCTCACGAATTCACTGAACGCAAATTACCACGAACATGAACATAAGTTTCAAATCCAGTACAATGATTTCTTACTGCTTATAATTAGGTAATTCCTTATCTTAGAAATAATCAGAGTATGATTAGCATTTGAAAAGGATACTTACTTACCAAGATGCCTATATAAGTAATCAACTAAATGCTATGTTAAGAGTCTTCTTAGCAGAAATTTCAGAAAAGGCACAAAATATGTCCCCTTTACTCTGTCCTTATTTTAACACAAGCCAGCCCACTATAAAGGGTTACTGCATGCTATCCTCCCTGGAATGTTAAATATTCCAAGTAAGAAATCTAATTAACACATTTAGATGCTAGTAAATATTCCAACATGACATAAAGCTTAAAAATGCACTACCTGACCTGTTGCTTGTAAAATAATTACAAGTATTTTCCATTCAATTGACCTAACAACAAGAATACTTTCAGTAGAGCTGGAATTCCATGAACCTTTTGAACACTCTCAAAGAGAGAAACCTGTTAAAAATATGGAATCAGGTAAAGCATGAAAAATAACATAGTGTTATCATCAAAATTTGCCAGAAAATATATCACACACAAAAGATCCATCTGATTTAACTCTTCTGGAGTTTCAAATCATTAGCCAAAATTATAGCTTCAGTAGTTGCATATAAGATTAAGTTTCCCCAACTTAATGAAATTTAAAGTGGATCCATGTTTGGTGGCCCTTTTCCAAAAACACTTATCCTCGAAAACAGGGACCACTGGTGACTCGGGTCTACCTCAAAGTAAAAGATGCGCTTTTCCCAAGTCACCTAGCAACGACAGGAAAGAGAAGAGTCTCACTGCCAGTTTCAGGAATATTCAAACTCAAGAAATAATAAGAGAACATAGCTTGAAGTCAATCATAAACTAAATCAAATGTAAGCAGCACACACTTGTTGATTCTAGAAACAACAGGCACCTATCCAAAAATGGCCATCTAGAGCTGGGAACATGTCTGTGCTATTAGGATGCAACTCTGAGTGGTCAGAATTGAATAAGCCCGGTCTGCAGAGATTCCCAAGCAGGGTTGGACCATGCTGTGAATTCTGTAACCAAAAATAATGGAAAAGTGTATTTTCCCATGTGAAAAGAAATCCAGAAACGTCATATTTCCCTTATGTTTCTCTTTTCTAAAATATAACAATGACCTTCATCATTTCCCCCCAAACTTTCCATATTAATGATTCCTTATCTTATTGTGATTTTCCCACATTTGAGAGACTACTTCCAGAGAGGAAAAATCAAGGACTTTAAGCTGAATTACTAAACAATATCATGTTACTGATATTCCTTCATCAAAATACTTCAGTGTGACTCTGGAACCTACAGCTAAAAACCACATGACTGACCCACCAGAAGCAGTGGTCCAGTTCTATGAAATAAGCCAATAGCTCTGATTAAGCTTCTGATAAATTTCCTGTCCAAAGTATATTGTTTACATACACGTTTAGCGATTGTGGTACAGTGCTCTTTAGCTCTCGACTTTATGGCTCTGTCTCATTCACTCATTATCAAAATCTTCTCAAATACAGTGGGCATTGCCACTCTCCTGGGAACTAGTATAAGAAACTGTGACAATAAGAGGCATAACATCAAAGATGAGCAATTAAAGCATAGGCTATACATCTTCTTGGCCATAGTTACTATCTAAATGCTGAGAAAAGCCTAATTTCTTTACTGAACTTACTGCTAAAGGAAATGCAGGAAGACAAACCTACTTCAAAGAATCGGCTATTTTCTTCCCTAGTTGCCAATTTGCAAACCTAAATTCATCAGCTTATTGTTCTGAGAAATTGGGTAAGTTAACTGTTCTAACTTGTAAGTAGACAGAAAGGGAATCATGACTTCAGAAAAATGTTCAGACTCACAGCCACTGTTGAGGTGTGGTAGGTTCCTGTCCTGGAGACACAGGATGACAATGCTGATGTAGTAGAACCTTGAGGGACTGGTGAGTGGTGAAGGTAGTTAGGTCACAAAATGTTAAAGCAGATCTATGGGGCTGGCTGGGTCAATTCCCATGAGAACCAAAGGGGACCTGGTACTTGCACTAAATCTCTGATCTAAAGGTGACTTTGCTCTTTTTCATGTACTCCCAGCATATTCTATCATTTTTTCTGAGCTCCCATAGACCTGAGTAGATACCTCTGATATACTCTTGGCTCCCCAGATTACGAGCTAAGTAACAAACCCTTCCATTGCTTCCATTAGCTAGTCAGTAGTTCCTGAAAGCTCAAGATCATCAGCCAAGGATTTCTACTTTCCCCTGAACAAATTAGTCCAGATAAGATTAACTGTCTTAGATTTCTATACTGAGTTTTGGATGGAGTGCTACAAGGTTTGAAGAAAATCATCAGAGCCTACTCACTTTAGCTAGAGCTTGAGTAGATTGTCAGAAAGCTCAGTTGCTCCAAAATAATTTTTCAGTCTGATACTGTAGGCTTTTTACTGGTGATCTGACCTATACAACTTAGGTTAACCTTATTTGAAAAGTCCATGTCCACCATAGTTAGAGTTATTACTTCTGTGATGAAACACCATGACTCAAAGTCAGTTAGGGAGAAAGGGTTTATTCAGCTTATACTCTCATATGGTAGTTGATCGTTTAAAAAACAAAAAAATCAAAGACAGGAACTCAAACAGGGCAGGAACCTGGAGGCAGGAGATGATGCAGGGACCACAGAGCTTGCTTCTCCAGGCTTGATCAGCCTGCCCATCCAGGACCACCAGCCTAGGGATGGCCTCAACCCACAATGGCCTGGGCCATCGTCCATCAATCACTAATTAAGACAATACCCTACAGACTTGCCTACAGCTGGACTTTTCTGGAGGCATTTTCTCAACTGAGGTTTCTTCCTCGAAGATGACTATAGCTTGTGTCAAATTAACATAAAACCAGCCAGCACGATGGCTTGGACAAGTTTAAGTAATTTAAGTAATTGTGATGTTTAATCTGCATTGTCAACTTGACAGGATTTGAAATCAAACCTCTACTGGCTATGGAGGCATTTCCAGAGGTTTAACTGAGTATGAGAGACACACCTTGACTGTGGGAGCAGTATCCCATGGGCTGGGGTCTCGAACTACAGGAAAGGAGAAAAAATGAGGAAGATGGCCGAGCCCCAGAGTGTCCTTGTCTCTGAGCTTTCTAACAGAGGACACAATGTGACTAGTCACCCTAGCTTCCTGCCACTGTGCCTTCCATGCCATGATGCCCGTACTTCCTTGAGTTGCTTTCACCAAGTATTTTGTCAAAACACTAAGAAAAGTACCTAATAGAGTAATATAACAGCTGCCACCAGGTGAGTTCATATAATATACGAATAGGAAATTCTTAGGGATAAAAATCCAACTGCTGAACCAAAGCTTCAAAATACTAGGTCATATTTGCAGAACTTTCAAAATATTTAAAGCACACTCACTCATTTCACTGAACCCTTGAAATCGCCCACATTATCTACAAATGAACTCTGAGGTATTAACCCCCCTCCTCCCAGGAATGGGGGGACTTGTAGGAGCCCAGACTAAACATCAAGTCTCCTCAAAACCTATGCCCCCCCCACTGTATCATATGATTTGGAAACAATAAGTTTCAACTATTTATGTAAATTCCACGTACAAATGTTAAAGGTCACTTAGTTGCACAAAGTTGCAGGTGAACAAACTATCTGTGAGAAATTCTGTTTTGTTTTGTCTTGTTTTTCCAGGCAGGGTTTCTCTGTGTAGCCTTGGCTGTCCTGGGGTCGCTTTGTACATCAGGCTGGCCTCGAAGATCTGCCTCCCAGAGTTCTGGGATGACAGGCATGAGCCACCACGCACAGCTCTATTTGTAAGAATTTATTGTAAAAACAAAATCTTTTTCAGAACCATGGTAGTACACGTGCGTTTAGTCTTAGCACTCGGGAAGTAGAGGCAGACAGCCTGGTCTACAGAGTGAGTTCCAGAATAGCCAGGCCTGCACAGAGAAGCCCTGTGTCAAAAAAAGAAACAAACAAAACCTTTCTTTAATTAATAGGACAATGACAGCAGCGTGGATAACTGAATGAAAGGCATTTCTAATCAAAATTGGACATAGCAAAAATTCATCACTTGTAAGGCTCAGGTGCTATTTGAGGGCATATTAGTTGACTGAAGGAAAAATGCCACATCCCTGCGGTGGTTGTGAGACTTGCAGGAGCCTCACAAGGAGCTCATTTTTAGCATTCATCCCGAGTTCCTAACTACAAAAACTCCTCAGTAGACTCTGCCTTCTGTGAGTGCCACTGTGCCACTGCTGTTAGAACGTGGACTTTCCTAAACGCACTCCAGAGTACCTCTCCAGCCCATCTCTGATCTCTCAGGGCAGAGTCCAACTCTGCGCTTCCACAGAGTTCTCTTAGAAGAGCGACATTCCCTAACCCCCTTCAAAAGAATTAATACCTCCCCTCATCACTCTAGGGGGATGGATGATAGATAGATAGATAGATAGATAGATAGATAGATAGATAGATAGATAGATAGATAGATAGATAGATAGATAGACTGACCAGCTGACTGACTGACTTAATCAAGAGCTATCAAGCAGACGGCTAAACCCCACTCTAAGCTTCATACTTCAAATCCCCCAAATTCAATTCTATGGTCATATCCTATCTCATTTATCCATTACCAAAATTTTCTCAAGAACAGGCAGCATTGGCACGTGCTTTGGAGCTAGCCATTCGTGCTAACCACCCTTTCTGACACAGCTGAGCTCTTCCTGGATTCCTGTGTCCTTGACAGAACTGCCATAGTCCCACTGACTTCTTCAGCCTCGAGGCTCCAGTTATACTGTATACAAGATTAAATTATAGCAGCTGCCCTGACTGACACACCGTCTGCCATGAGCTACTTGTGAGATAACACAATGGAGGCCATGCAAACAGCAACGGTGTTTCAGCAAACCCTCTTCGCTATAGTGGACTAAAATGTTTAGGCTACACCTAGAAGGAAACCAAAGGACAGCCTTTCCCACTGTACTGAAAAGAGTCTCTGAAGTCCTTGCTGTAGTAAAGGGTCCGGCAGAGTATAGAGACAAATCCTGCAATTTTAAGAGAGTCTGGTTTTCCTTCTAGTATTTAACTGACAGCCACAACAGCTCTTCTCTCCTCCCAGCAGGACAGCTGCCCTGCAGGAAAGCGGTCATCTTCATGAATCAACGGTAAAACACACAGCCATTCTCCCTGATTGAAAGAGGCAGCATTCCTGCTGTGGGAGGGTCACCCAGGATACGCAAAATGGAAGAATATAGGCACACAGGAAGCTAAGGCAGATCCCAGTTAGCACTTTAAATGATTAATAGCAGGGGGTGGCCAAATAGGCTTGTTTCAGGTCAGCACTGTTTGTTTATTTGTTTGTTTGTTTGTTTTAGCATATCTGGCAGAATAGCATTTTAGGTCTAATGAAAACCAACAGATCAAAGCAAAAAATTAGCTAATGACAAATCCCCAAGAAGAAAAGTAATCTCTGTGGATTTTCAGGAGTTGAACTTGGCTGAACATTTTCCCTTCATGTTTATACTTTTGTATTTTTATTATATTAATTGCTTACTTTATCACATGAAAAAAAATTTTTGCTACCCCAAAGTTCACATTCACTTAAGTTATGGTCATTGCAAACCGGAATTTTAGCTTATTTTTTTATAGCAGGGGTGAAGGATTTTATTCCTGTAAAATAACTGGAACTCAACATCAGCAGTCATCATAGCTGGAAACATCTGACAGATTCTCATCCAGGATCTTCATTTGCTTTCTTATCTTATATATTTTAAAAAAATCTTTCTTTAATGACTCATAAAACTCATAACACTTTTCATCTTGTCTAGATGGACACCACCAAGTCATAGAGATTTTTTTTCATTTAGAATTGAAGAAATCAAAACCCAGAGTGATTGGGGAGACTCAAAATGACACTCAACATCAAGTCCCTGATTTAAGGGTCTAAAGAAAGATGACATCGTAGCACAAGCAATCCCTTATTACTCCAAACATTCAGGTTATTACTTGTTGACCAAAATCAGGACACGAGAAAGGGAACTGTGGCACCCCAAATTTTGAAGTACGGAAGCCTGAGGGCACACGGTATTTTTTTGCTTCCATCACAGATTTCTCAGGTCAAGACGACTTCCGTCTTACACACGTGTTAAAGTAACATGAAAAGCCCTTTCAAAGCTGACTATGGTCCATGGGCAGCTGGAAGATAACCACTTGGGGTTCCCTGCATTGAGCAGAAGCCCTGCATGTGACCCCACAACTATGTGAAGCTGACGAGTTGAGCAAAGGGCACTCACGTACCTCCCAGCCTTCGATGTGTGACTGCCACTCTTCTAAAACTTCCAGTTTCTCCATCTGTCTTTTAGCCTCGTTAATGTTGGAACAAACCGCTTTCATGGCTTGGAGGGCTTCCATCACTGCTGCGTAGTCACTGTGTTTGCGTGGGGTCCGCTTCAGTAATTCCTGTTTGTTCACAAAAAAACGAACCACACTTTGATCTCCAGTTCTGTGGCACAGCAGGTTCGGACTGACCAGGAAATGAAAACTACAAAGATTGTGACAGCCACTCTGTTAAGTGACATCACAAACTCCACCAAGATAGAGATCAGAAGCAAAAGGTCAAATCAATGAGTAAGCATTATTTTAATGCTCATTTTTGCAGTCAACTGTAATTTTCCCTCAAACTTACCTGTAGTTTAGAAACAGAATGACGTTTCTTTCAAATCATCAACTGTCTCACATGGATCATGTCATAGTTTTTATAAATCTGACTTTTGTTCTAACAGGCGCATATTAGTATATCTTAATTTCCTTTTTCTTGGATACTTTTAACAAACCTTCAAATAAATATGCACCACAGTTTCAAAGCGGAATTAGAAGGCAAACACCTTTTGAGAAACTATAAAGATATGCCACAGATAGAGCAACATTTGTTTATATTTACTGTTCTAGCGAAAGAATTATTTTTTATCAGTGTCACAGCATTCCGTCACTGGAGGAGCACTGGGTGTCATCTCCATCAGTCACTCTGGTTCATCTCTGCGGGAAGCCGTCTTCCACACACCTACCAGCTCTCCCCGTTAATTCTTTCTTTGTGCTTTGTGGATGGAAGTTTTATTTATGGGTTTTCTTTCCAATTCCAAATATCAGAAGCAGAATAATCTGTAATCCTGTAACTACATTAAAATGTCTTCTTAGCTGTTGTTTGGAAGCACAAGATTAAACATCTTCACCCACTGTCCAGACAGTTGTGACCGCACCGCTTTTTAATTAGTCATTGTTTCTTCTCGGCAGCTGTCATCAACAGGGCACTAACTCAACTACAGAAACCCGGAGGCATAATTCCAGAAAGATTTCTTTTTTTCTTTTAATTTCTCAACATGCAGTGGAAAAGAAAGCAGTTCTTAGTTGTTTTAGTGTTGAATATTCTGAAATAAACTTTGACCTTGTGTTTTATATGATCTAACACCAAAGGAATACATATTCTATTATTCCCAAGATGGTTGGAATTTTTATTCTGGCCCCCAAATTTGTAAGACAGACATGCAACCTCAGAAGTAAATTCTCAGAAGTAAGGCCCTCTTAAAATACGTGAAATGAGGACATCAACCTTCAGGACAGGATGTGGGCCCTTGGAATGGTACCCAACACTAATCTGAGGGGTGGAATTAGATAATGTGAAAAAAAAAACAAAGGACAATCAAATAATGGTTTTAGTGGTTACTTGCTGTCAGATTTTGAAAGTTATTCACATCACAAGCTAGTGCTTTTAATACCTTCCTCTGAATAAAGAAAACCACTCAAAGACAATCCAAGCAGAACTTCTCAGCAGCCTACCTGTATACATAAGTAAATGGTCTTTTTCCTTTTACTGTATGAAAATTTCTTTTTTCTACACTAAAGTAATCCAAAAGGAAAGGAGGTCACCTCTGCCTAAAGTCTCTTTACTCCTCTCTTTCAGTTGGGACAAGAATGTATCAATGATGCTATTTTTATTTTTTATTAAGAATTAAATTCAAATACTTGAGGTCAGGTCATCTCTAATCAGCAATGAGTGATTTAATGAAACCACTTATTTACAACATAGTCTCAACGTTCCCTTCTGGCCCTTACAATAAACTAAATATCTGGAATTCCAACAGGGATCGGGGATAAGGGCACCTATGAGTGTATATGCACACTGCGTCCCTTGGCTAGAGACCTGTGGGGACTCTCAGAAGGCCAGAACATACAGAGCCATGCTAGTATTGACATTGCATGTTGAAGGCCGTGCCAAAACTGCAGTTGGAGGTCCCTGGTTTGCTTCAGCATCAGGTTTTCATAGCTTAACCAAGCAACTTCAGACCTGTTTTGTAATAAGAAATCATTCTTTGAAAAAATATTTAATGGTTCTTTATAGGTTGCAGAGGTCCATAAAATGCCTAGGCATAAACATGAGGACCTGAGCTCAGATCCCCAATCTGCATCAAAAGCTAGGTGTGGTGTTCTCACCCACAGCCCCACTGTTGAGGGTGAGATCAGACTGGAGGATCCCTGAAGTTCACTGGTCATCCAGCCTAGCCACGTAGGCAAGTGTTAGGCTCAGTGAGAGACCTCAGTTCAAAAAACAATTAAGCTAGAGAATCATTAAAGAAAGATAGCCTGAAGGCAGATAAACAAGCTGACAGGCAGACAGTTAGGAAAAGAGGCTATAGGTAAACAACCAGATGGCAAACTTCTGGCTTTTCCATCCAGAACAAAGGTTTGGTGTGCTGTCCCTCCCCCACCCCAACACACACACACACACACACACACTAGGAGCCCCAGACATTCCCAACACATGTCTCAGTTCACAGGAAGCTTCTTTGTTTAAGTTGACTGTCCCAAAATAAAAGAAGGGACCCCTGATGGTCTGGTTTCTGACTCCCCTCTGCATTTATGGGGAGTTTTCTATGCATGTGCTTCTTCACTTTTAACAAAGTTTGGTGGCTACTGTGTGTGAGATTTTCCTTGTCTGGACAATAAAATACTTGGAAGGCTGAGCCAAACCATGAAAGTTTGGTGTGGGGTGACCACTGCGTTTGCTGCCCCCCCTTCCCCATTCTGGAACAGGAGCATCACCACTTCCACTTTTAATTTATGTTGGAAAACGTAGGCTGCTATTTTTATTTTTCCCATTTCTTTGATAGGGGACTGTCCACTTCCAAATTTAGCCCTAATTCCTTTGTTTCAAAGAGCAAGAGAATTCTTTCAGGTAACTCTGGCTAAAAGCTTCACAAGATAGCAACCGTTCTTTGGATTGAGGATGAAGATCTCATAGTTAGTTACAGGAAGCTGGCTCCAAAGAGACTTTTTGAACTTCTGATGAGGTTGCATTTTTTACCTTTCTCCTGACAATCACAGTCTTCTCTATCTGGGTAGGGTCTTGATAGGGTCTTCTCTAACCATGAGAATCTTGTTGGCACCTTATCTAGCTGTCTCTGACTGGGTAGGATTGTGTCCTGGTCTTATCTAGTCTTCTCTGACTGGGTAGGATCTTGTGAGGGTCTTATGTAACCCGACTACCTACCAGCAGGCTCTCTCCTTAGAAAATCAGAATAAAGGGAGCCCTTAACAAAACAGTTAAAAAAACTATTGAGCTGTTAGGTAACCTGAATACTAACTGTCACCCTTCCAGCAAGTTGTGACTAGAGGCCAGCTAGCTACTCTTACTACTGTATACTTGAAATGATGGAAGGGGGAAGGTAAATTAAAATCTGAGAACTGGCTTTGAAGAGCATAATCTAGAGACTACCTTCACAGGGCATAAAACATTCTACAAAGACCCTGTCTTTGGCCAACCTAACTGGGGCTCATCCTGACCCACCAGTAGCCAAAAAGGGTCTCTGCCATACTTCCTGATGGCTCTCACATTAAGGAACACACCACATCAGTGGGCAATGGTTAAACTCTAGCTTAGGGAGAGGTGGTGTAGAATAGGCAAAGAAATCAGAAGAAAACCCTTCATCCAAGAAAGCACTACTAGTAAGTAAAAAGCTCCCAAGGATCTATCCTGATCTCTGGGGTGCCTGAGCCCACCAAAACCTGAATATCCTTACCACCCTAACCCCAATGAGAAACAAAGTAAGTGTCCATGCATTTTCCCAACACGCAAAAGGGAATGTTTTCTCTCAGGTAACAATCAAGACAGACAAAAGGAGTTCTGTTTGCCCATGCCTCCTTTAGCCCTGGAAAACTGAACAACGTGAAGCAAGAACTGAGTTCTACGGAGGATCCAGACCAGGGTGATTAATCTTTTCAGCAGCTAAAGCACATATGTGAATTATGCTGGAGAAATGTGATGGCATTTTTAAAACAAACAATAACCCTTTTGGAAAAGAAGAGAGCATTAGATCAGGCTCTTGAAGCAGAAATGACATTGTCACTGCCCACAGCCCCAAAGTGGACAAGGATGTCCCTATGGAGGTTAAGGCTAGTTCCTCTCAAAACCCCTCTGAAAGCCAAATGACCCACATGAAGAATGGAGAGGTCATTTGTGTTATAGTGTAATAGAGGGTTTTAAGAAAGCTAAGGTCAAAACTATTAGTCCCTCTTACATACTTCAAGAAGGCTTCCACTGGGAAAATATACCGACTTACCCTGAATCACTGGAGGAAGTAATCCTAAAAAGCACACGCTTAACTCATCCAGCTTCAGACTTTCTTAAAAAATCTCCAGACACTAGCAGCCGCCCAAGACAAAACACTAGCAGGCTTTTTTTGTTTGTTTTCCAGGTCACAAATTCAGTCTTTATATGACAGAACCATGAAGCACGAAGGGGCAGTTAGCTATCACTATGACAGCCAACCAGATACATGTTCCTCCCCCCCCATTCAAGTCTAAGCCTAGGGCTTGCTTCCTCCGGGGGGAAGAAAGTCACTTCCTGTTGCCCTCAGAGCCCTCCTGGACCCTGTCCCATCTGTAAGGGAAATCACGGGCAACATCACTGTCTTCCATCCCAGTTCAGGTTCACCTCATCACCTTCTTCCCCACAGTGACAGACCGGGTGGGTGGGGGTGGGAGCTTCCCACACTGGCTCACATGGTGCTCAACACTCTTGAGGGGTTTTAGACAGTAAGGAGCATAAGATTAGATTCCTGATTAACTCAGTACTGTGATTTTTTTTTAGCATTGTCCCTTTCCCCTGGTCCTGGAGTTTTATAGCAATTCAGGGTGCATTAGGCCAGCCCCTTGAGTGATATTTCACTCAACTGCTTGCAAATTCAGGAGGAGACCTCTACTTTTGTCATTTCTTTTCTATAGTTCCTCAAACCCAGACTCCTCTGTTGGGAGGAAACCCTTTGGTCCAGACTCAAGGTCAAACTGCTTCTCCCTCCAGCTTAGAGCACTATTAATTATTTCACTGGAAAGGTCAAGGCTTCAGTGTGGACAGATGGCCACCTTTGTGGCCATGTGTCTTAAAGACCCTGCCTGTTTTCTAGATCAGAAGCAATGTCTCCGAAAGCCTGAAGTCAAGGGAGGGGGGAATCTTATCTCCATAATTTAAGGGCTACTGAAATAAGGACGGTTGGATGAAAGTTCTAGTACACAGATCATCTCTTCCTTGGTGTTAGCAAAGGCCCTAATGAATGGAGGTCAGTCCAAGATCTCTGTACGCTCAGTGCCAGAGTGGCTCCACTCTGTCCAGTAGTTCCTAATTCTCATACTCTCTTCATCCACATTCCCCTAAGAAGACTCATGGGTCAGGGTTAGATCTTGTTTGTTTGCTTGTTTGTTTGTTTGTTTGTTTGTTTGTTTTCAAGACAAGGTTTCTCTGTGTAGCCCTGGCTATCCTGGAGCTTCCTATGTAGACCAGGCTGGCCTCAAATTCAGAGATCTGCATGGCTCTGCCTCCTGGGGGCTGGGATTAAAGGTGGGCACTGCTACCACCACCACCAGTTCAGTGCTAGATCTTAAAGACAGTTTCTTAAATATCTCACTCCACCCCATAATCAGTTTCTACTTCCTTTTGAAAATCTCAAAGGCAGAGCAAGACAAAGTACTTGCACTATCCTATTGCAGGAGTCTTGAGACGGTCTGCCTTATTTGGTTTAGCTCTTCTCCACGTCTTGATGGGATGACATCATCTGAAGATCTTCTAGATTCAATATATAGCTGTTCTTCTATGTGGGTTCACCAAACAAAAACTCATATCCAGAGAGAAGACAACGGCTCCCCACCCCCACCCCCTCTGACAGAGGCTACAGGCTCTCTTTGGGAAAGACCCAGCTATGCAAAACTAAAGTTGCCTATTTGAGCCTCATGTTGTCAAAGGGGTCCACAGCTTTAGGACCAGAATGGGTGTGACCCGTCTTGACTTTCCTGGCTGTCCCAAGCCTGCTCCTCCAAACCCTCATACAGATGAACGCCTTTCTGGGAGCCATGGGATACTGTAAAATTTAGATTCTAAATCGGGCCCTCAAGGAGACTCAATCTCAAGAATTCACCAGAGCTAAATGGATTCCTGAGCTCTAGCAAGCCTTCCAGAACCTTAGAAAGATATTAACCAAGACTCCTGCCTTAGGCTTGCCTAGTAAGCCTAAGTTTCACCTGTAGATAGCTGAAAGACAGAGAGCAGCTCTGCGGTATTTCTCCTGTGCATTGTCCATTTCCTCAAGTCATATAGATAGCTAAGGAATTAGGTCAGATAGCCAAGGGCTGGTCAGGATGTCTGAGAGCAGTTGTTGCTTCCAGATTCCTGATTCCTGAAGCAGAAAAGACAACCCTTAGGCTCCCCCTCAGCATCCACAAGCTTCATTACACGGGGCCATTCTAAATTATAAGAGAATCCTCTAATTCAGTGGTTCTCAACCTTCCTAATACTACAACCTTTAATAGAATTCCCCATGTTGCGGTGACCACCAACCATACAACTATTTCCATCACTACCTTATAACTGTGACTTTGCTACTCTTAGGAATCATAACGTAATATCTATATTTTCTGACGGTCTTAGCTGACCCCTGTGAAAGGGACATTTGATCCTTCAAACCCCACCCCCTAGCAAAGGGGTCACAACCCGTAGGTTGGGATCCATTGCAAATCCAACTCACAAAAGGCTCTTCAATACCAGTCCTTCACAATATTGAGAGTACTATTGAAATTAGTCTCAATACCTGTCCATGTCGGAACCTAGCCATCTACTTTCCAGAAAAGGAAGAGAATCCTCTTTAGTGTGGTCAGGAGGTCCCCTGAAAAACTGTGTAGCCGATCCTGGTCTCTCAGACCAACCCCTGGAAAACCCTGACTTTGACCTCTACATAGAAGGAAGTTTCTTTGTGAAAGAAAGAATTTGGCACACAGGATATGAAACCATCACTTGCATTAAAGTACCTGAATTAGGACCAATATCCCCCAAACTCTACGACTCAACTAGCCAAGCTAAAGTACTCATTTTACCTGGAACTGTCCTAAGGAGAAAAAAAAGTCAATATTTATTTGCACGAATTCCAAATATGGCTTCCCCACCTTCCATGCCCATATAACCACATGGAAAGAACGAGGCCTCTTCCTAACTACAGCTGAGAACCCTATAAAGTATTCTCAAGAAATTCTTAGTCCCCTGAATGCAATCCTTTTGATCACTAAAGTGTCTGCAACCCATTGTCCTAGTCATGATTTAGGAGATGCTCTAGTGGCAAGAGAAACAGGATGTCCTCTGAGGCCTAGAGGGCAGCACTGGCACACAAGGAATGCCTCATCCTCTGGAGGAGTTTCTGCCGCTTCGTCAAAGAGCCCACAACTCTGGCAAGAAACCACGTTAGACGTTAAACCCAGAAATCCCCAAGGATCAGGATGACTGCTAGTCAGTGATTATCATTGTCCTACAGTGGAAGCTCTAAAGCCCTTTGTCGGATCTCTCATTTGGGACAAGGAACTACACTCATCCTAGTTAAGAGAATGTTCAAGGGACAAGGCCCTAAAAGAAACAATTCATCAATCTATCGGGTAGCACAAGAATATGAGATATGTCATGACATAACCCCTCAAAAAGGCATCTCCAGCTTCTGACACCATAGACAGGGAAAGCTATAATTTAAAGCTTTCTACTTCTGTGCGACACTGTATTATCATAATAAAATAAAAATCCTTGTTACTTTGCTGGTGGGAATGCAAACTTGTACAACCACTCTGGAAATCAATTTGGCGCTTTCTTAGACAATTAGGAATAGTGATTCCTCAAGACCCAGCTATACCACTCTTAGGCATATATCCAAAAAATGCTCAAGTACACAACAAGGACATTTGCTCAACTATGTTCGTGGCTGCTCTATTTGTAATAGCCAGAACCTGGAAA
>CM053750.1:40050470-40089874 GCA_028658305.1 Pachyuromys duprasi
TTAAAAAAAAATCCTTGTTACTTTCATACCCACAATAACTGTTAGTGTGGTGTTTACTATCTGTAACAGGAGTGCTTGAAACTCTGTGTCCTATCATTTCTTGTCCCATGTGGTCCACACCGCCTTTACAGTAATTATTTAAAAGGCAAGTGTATTACTTGGAATCCTATTGCTGTGATCATCACCATGACCTGAAGCAACTTGGAGAAGAGAGGGCTTGTTTCAGCGTACTGTCCATCATGAGGGCAAGTCAGGGCAGAAACCTGGAAGCAAGAACTGAAGCAGAGGTGACGGAGCGCTGCATACCGGCGTGTTCCCACGGATTGCTTAACTTGCATTTTTTACACAACTCAGAACCATCTGCCCAGGGGTGACACCACCCACAGTTGGTGGGGCCCTCCCACATCAATTGTGAATCAAGAAAATGTCCTCCAGACTTGCCCACAAAACAAGCTGATGGAGACAGTTCCTTCTCCCAGATGCCCTAGCTTGTGTCAAGCTGACATAAAAAAAAACAAAAAACAAAAACTAACCAGCCCACTAAGCTTTGAAATTATGTAATTTTAACCTTAACTTCATTAACATCAAGTCATCAAAGGATGCAGAAACCAAAAATAGACCAACAGTGGGATGACTTAAAGTTCTTTGCAGCTATGTAAACCAGTCATAATGGTCTTAATGGGGTCTCTACTGAGGGCATTGCTTTCGCTCTAAATGAAACTCAAACAAGCACGTGTGCCTCGGAGAGTACTAAAAGCCTCCTTTAGCGCCCTTTCTATTAAAGGTCTGTTTCCTAACCTATACAGGAATTTGTGAAAGAAAAAAAAAAGCTATTTTTTCCAGTAACTATGGTCTGCTTTTTTTTCAATATCGGTATATTTAAAATACATTTTTTAAAAAATCAGCAAACTATTAAGGCAATAGCTAACATTGCATATAAAATACCTTCAAAAGAAGAGGGTACTTGCATATTCTCTGGATAGGAGTCACTAAGTATCCTTCCAGGGGAACGTCTGTGTTCTTCCGACCTCCAAGCAGCATGCAGTTCTGTGGTGAAAGTAAACGTAAGAACGTCTTGCAAACCGGAGGTTGCGAACCATTCTGCCATAACATTTTATGCTAAGAAGCTGTGAAAGCACATGTCCCTATATACCTTGTCTCAAGACCCAGTCATTCATGTTTATTACAAAACCCAAATGAACCTATAACTTAGAATTTAAATCACATATATTCTTCTGATCATGAAAGGGAAAGGCTTACATAGAGGCAGGGAGAGGGGGAGAGGAGAGAGAAAGAATAGAGAAACAGAGAAAACAGATGTATTTTGTTTATAGGAAGTACATCGATGTGCATGGAGAGAGGGGTCAGCACTTAGGAGAGCTAAGAACACTTGCTGCTTTTGCCATGGAGCCAGGTTCAGCTGCCAGTACACAAGTCGGCAGCTCACAATTGCCTGTAACTTGAGTTCCAAAGTATGTGATGGTCTCTTCTGACCTCCACAGGCACCTGCACACACACTGAACACACACAGACAGGCAGGCACATACACATACAGACACACATACACAGAGAGAAATAAATAAACTAGCTACTTTTTAAAAGTGCATCATGCTGTAGGAAAGCAGGCATAAAGACACTGAGTTCTCCTGTACAAGCCACTACTGACACACGCTGAGCTCATTTCAGTCATCCTCTCTTCCAAAATGGAACTCCTTTTGCTGCTGTTAGGTGATCACACTTAAGGAATGGCACTGTGGCAAGCAACCTCTGAGGAGGTCAGGGAGGATCTCCACTCCAGCAAGGAGAATGGAGAATCCCCGCACACCAGCAGCTGCAGCGAGGTGGGAACAAAGCAGCTTTAGGTCACCTCAAAGTGGAGGTGAAAAGAAAAGCCACTTGAATGAACGGCCTTCAGTTCTCTGAACCAAACTACAGAGAGGAAGACCTGTGCGAATCTCGTCTCTGCACTGCTTGCCACAGTGGACACACAGAAGCGGATGTGATCCGTCAGGCAGGAAGAAGAGCTTCAAACGGCTATGCCGGAGGTCAGCACATTCCCTATCACTATTGTATAACAATGCTCCATATGAATTCTGAGGAGGGGCCAAGAGCTGAAAGAAAAACACTCAAAAAGTACAATACTTGTGGGGGCAGGAGAGATGGCTCAGTGGTTAAGAGCACTGTCTGCTCTTCCAAAGGACCGGGGTTCAATTCCAAGCACCCACATGGCTGCTCACAACTTTCAGTAATGCCAGTTCGAAGAGATCTGACACCTTCACACTATTGAACATAAAATAAAATTAAACAAACAAACAAACAAAAAAGCACAAAAGCACAACACTGGAACAGAGTCCTTCCCTGAATGGTGCAGCAAAGTCTCAGTCTCAGTATGTGTACCTAGTTGAGGATGATCATGTCACCTACACATCACAGGAAACATAGCAGCCAAGAGTCTTCAAAGTCTGTATGATATTTTCCCTGGGAGAAAGTCTCGGGCACAATTACTATCATCTTATAAAATTCCACGAGTGCTTCAGAGTTTCCTGTTTCCAGCATGTGTTTGCAGCTGTAGAAATGTGGTGACACTCATTCACAGCTCTGGGATGGGGGCCCCTGAGAAGTCCTAGGTAGTTTTAACATTTTCTTTCAACGCGTGGGGTGTATGCATTCTTGCATGTTGTGAACATATATGTGTAGTGAGCATGGTCACTGGTGGGTGCGTGCACGTGTGACACGTGCCTGTGAGAGAGCCAAAGAAGATTTCAGAGATCATTCTCGCTCTTTCATCTAATTCACTAAGACAAGGTCTCATGAGACAGAGCTCACCAAAATGCCGAGTCATCCCAGCCGGTTTTCTCTGGGGAATCGTACGTATCTCTACCTTCCAAGGCTGGGTGGACACTCACTCAGCATTTGCATGAGTCAGTCCTAGGGATCAGAGCGCCAGATTGTCTTCATGCTTGCACAGTGAGTACTTGTATGGGTTGGATTTTGTCACCCTGACACAGAGTCACCCGGGAACAGGAAACCAATGGATACACCTTCAGAACAGTTTCTGAATTAATGACTGGTGTGGACATGTACAGTCCCATCCATGCCACAGTCATAAAACACACACACAGTCTACTGAAATAAGTTACAGAGGATTCACTGACATCAAAAATTTCCCTGGAAAATCATCACTCCAAGCCCAGAGACTGTCAGATGAATTCCAAAGGATGACTGTTATTATCTCTTACTTTATGAATAAGGGAACTAACAACAGAAATACGATGACTATGCTAAAGTCATCTGATAACCTATGTCCCATTAGTTCCTGAGTAGGGACTATCAAGACAGATTTTGTCTGCTGGAGTATGCTGTGAGTCACCTGATCCCACGTTCTTGACTTGTGACTTTTCCAGTGGGACTTCCCATAAGTCACTAGGCAAACTAAACTAGGTAGCATCCAAAGTGACCGCTGCTAAAGACACCGAAGAGTTCTGATGCTCTAAAAAGGGAGCTGCAGACAGCAAAATCCCCCACCAAGGAATGTTGTTCAGAATGCTAGCACATTCCATAAGCAAAACAGGAAATGCCCACAATGCTAGCCTGAGACTACAGTTCTACTAGAGACCAGCATCCTAGCCAATAACTTCGCATAGATAACCTAAAAACATATAGATGGCATAGAGAGAATGCATTTATCTTTGGCTGGTAAAAATAGGATGGATCATGCAAGTAAGGCCTGAGGGGGTATCCTGAGGAGAGAAGTCTGAATCACTTTACAAATCACCTGGCCTTCAACTGTGCCCAAACTATACTCATGCTAAGATCCATGTTCATGAGAGAGTAGCTCTGACGAGTTGAGCACTCACAGAAGAGAGCTCAGAAAGCAAGGGTAAATAAGAAAGATAAACTGAGCAGAGTATGTATACTACAGAAACAGGAACTCAGACTGAGGCTAGGCAGGTTTCTATGAACAGAACAGAGCAAAAAGAGAAAAAACAAAAAGCCAATCTCAGAGAGGAAACAGATTCCAGAGTTGCTGTTAAGTTCTTTAAAATGTCAAGTTGTCTTCTAATTTTAAAATTATGAGACACACAGAGGAACAGGAAAACTTGCCTTAATCATAATCAGTAGAAATTCTTCAGTGTATCCACATATTGCATTTAACAAAGACTTCAAAATACTACCATAAGCACATTTAAAGAAATCTAAGCACCACTTAAGTAATTCAAGGACACTGATGGTGAACAGAGAAATGGGAACCCTTAATAAAGAAAAACAGTGAAGCCAAATCAAACCAACATAAATACTCCACTGAGTTACAAGTAAATATAAATAATCCAATACAAAGAAAAGAGAATAAAACGATTAGAGAAAAACAAACAAATACAAGGAGCCAAGAGAAACCATGGATGTGGTGGCTATAGAGATGACTCAGCAGAGCATGGCTTAGGCACAGGTCCTCTTCCAGAGGACCCGGCTGAGACCCCTAACATCTGCACGGTGCCTAACAATCATCTGGAACTCAGTACCAGGAGAGATGACACCTTCTTCTGGCTTCCAAGCATACATGTTGCTCAGACACACATGTAGACAAAACACCCATGCACGGAAATAGCAAAATACGAATAATTATTATTTTCATTTTAATGTATGCACAAAGGTTAATTAAGGAAAAGAAAAAATATATATGATAATTATCTTCTTTTGGTTTTTTGAGACAGGGATTTTACCATCCTGGCTTCCTGAAGCTCAGTGGACTAGGCTGGCCAGGCCTGCCTCTGCTTCCCAAGTGCTGGCATTAAAAGCGTGTATACCACCTAATTAATGGTAACTGTTTTAAATAATGCTTACAGACTTCACAATTTATATTCTATTTTAAGATGAAGCCTTGGAGTCTTATGTTGCCCAGACTAGTCTTCAACTCCTGAGCTCGAAAGACTTTCTTTCTACCTCTTCCTCACATGCAGCTAGGGTCATAGTCACATTCTACTTGGGCCATGTGCGAATGTGTCAAAATTTATTAAAAAGCCAAAAATGCTTATCTCCAAATAAGAAAAGCAAGGTTATTGTCATCATCTAATCACAGTGTAGATGAACCATGGAAAGACAAAGTATCAAGAGCGGCAAGAAGAAACTGAAGTAGTTTGTAAACAATATAAGCAATAAAAAGAACAGGTTCACTCTCATCAGAAGCAGTTGAATCAGTGGAGTCCAAGTCAAAGTAAGGAAAAGGAAAGACACAATCAAGAGTTCTATCAAATGAACTATCCTTCAAAAATGAAGGCAAAGGTATTACCAGACAAACTAGTAGAAATGACGTATAGCAATGATTACTGTTACTCTTCCCAAGAAAGGCTATCATAGTTAAAGCCAGATCTACAGGAAATGAATAAGAGTCAGCGTGGTAGTCTGTAGCAAATATAAAACACAGAAAATGAGTGTGCCTGGGAAAGGAAGTTCTGCTATGCGCTGGCTACCAGAACACTTAGAAAGTCATAAATAGTTGCTTAATAAGAGATAAAGAGTGAATTTTAAACACCAAGAGATCTATCATAACTATAAGACTGAATAGTCTTTATAAAATAACTAAAATAGACTTTATCAAGATAACATTTTAAAGGCAAACGTGATATTTTATAATGATAAATAGAAATATGAATATAGCAATGAGGAATACATACATATATAACAAAAACGTAAAGGTGAAAGTGAACCAAATTGAAGGCTATAAAAGATAACAATATCTGGACTCAATATTCCCTTTTTAAGGGGATAAACAAATAATGTGAATCATACACAACTTCATTATTTTATATAAATAATAATCACACTACATATTACAGCATATATACTATATATACAAATATGAATATACTATATGTATATGAATATATATGAATGAGTCACAGCTTTCAACATTTAAAAAAGAAGAACTAAGGATCTAGTTCAGTGAAACCTGAGGATGCTGTTTAGTAACAAAGGCCTATCCCCGGCATGCATAGAGCCAGGAGTACAATGACAGTGTTGTGACAGACAGAAGAAAAGAAAGGAATGAAGGACAGAAGTCTGGAAGGGAGGGAAGAATGGAAGGACAAAGGGAGGGTGGGTGACGATGACAACTCTCAAAACTACAAATGTAATAAATACTCAAGAAAGACCACTCATGTAAACACTCTACAGCTACAGAGATTTCCCCCAACACCACAATGAGACAATGGTGCCTGCTCATAGTGTTTCTAGTCAGCAATCTACAGAAGGTTCTAATCTAGATAATGTAGGAAGGAAAAGAAACAGAACTATAAAATTGCCCTAAGTCAACTAGCAAGATGCTGCCAACAGAATACCCTAAGAATCTGAAAAACGCTACTAGACCCAAAGCATGAATGATCCCCAAATGACACTAAGATAACTCCAAAAACAACCAGTACCAACAAATTAACAATACCTAAGTAGAGATTTCTTAAATATGACAAGAAAAGCATGGCCATAATGAAAATATTAATAAACTATTTCATCAGATTTTAAAACTTTTGATTTTCCAAATTTTTAAAAAGTGAAAAACACGGCTAGGAAAAAAAGTGGAAATTAAGGTATTTGATACAGAAATTGCTCCCCAAACTAAGAATATTTGTAAGTTTCCATAAGGTAAACACTCCAATTTAAAAATGAAAGATTTGAATAAAATACATTACCAAAAAGTCATATGCGTAGTTGGTGAGCACAGAAAAGCATGCTTAGTTTCAAATTCAGACTACACTGAAATACTACACACCCACAAAGCATGCCTATAATCGGAAAACTAGTCACACCAAGTGTTGGTAAGGGGCAGAAACCCAGAATCTCAGCACAAGGTTCTGGAGATGGCTTGGCCATCATGGAAAACAGACCTAGAGTGTCTTGGTTAAATTTTCCATACGACCACCAATTTCAATCTCAGTTTCTGCATAAGAGAATGAAAATGTATGCACCCAGACAGGCTTATGCATGAGTGCTCATAACGCCATAATTTACGGAAAAATTTAAATTTGTCACACTTTATGTTCTTTAATAGACAAAACAGATGAACAGAATATGGCAAATCTACACAATGGAATATGATTCAATAATAATGAATGTAAAATAAATACATGACAAAGCTGGATATTAGAAAAACTACTAAAAACAACAGACGCCAGGCCCACCAGACTGCCCTGTATGTTTCTATTTGTATAAATGTACAAGAATTTGAAATCTTATCATTAATCTCAACTCTTAAAAGGCATATGGGGTGTTACAAATTTGAGGCTAGACTGGACTATGTAATAAAACTGTACAAAGGAAAAAATTTTTTTCTGGAAGAAGACCACATAGAAAGCAAATCTGTGTGGCCTGGAGCCAATGGTTGGAAAGGAAATGGGCTATCAAGAGACAAGAGGGCTGCTTAAATACATGGAAATGCTCTAAAGCTGGATTTTGGGCAGATGCCCTAACAACTCCTCTCACTCAATCAGGTATTTGCAATGACACCTCACAACTGTCAAAACATGTCTTTATGTATGCTACCTATAACCAGGAACCTCTGCTGGGATGTAGCCCATGGTAGCTCAGTATCCAAGTGGGTTCCATAGTAAGGGGAACAGGGACTATTTCTGACATGAACTCAATGGCGGGCTCTTTGACCTCCCCACCTCCCAAGGGAGGAGCAACCCTGCTAGGCCACAGAGGAGGACTTTACAGCCAGTCCTGAAGAGACCTGATAAACCAGGGTCAGATGAAAGGGGAGGAGATCCTCCCCTATCAGTGGACTTGGGAAGGGGGAGGGAGGGAGGGAATGAGGGAGTGGGATACAGTTGGGACACAGAGTTAATAAAATGTAACTATAAAATGTAATAGAAAGAAGGAAAGAAAGAAAGAAAGGAAGGAAGGAAGGAAGGAAGGAAGGAAGGAAGGAAGGAAGGAAGGAAGGAAGGAAGGAAGGAAGGAAGGAAGGAAGGGAAAGAAAAGGAAAGAAAGGAAAGAAAGAATAAAGTTGACCCTGAATCCTGATGCTTTTATAAAAACAGAGTAAGGTATGTGTGCAGGACAGCAACAGGGCTTTCCTCCTGCTTCTTTCCTGTGACAGCCCTGCTTCCAATCCTCTGAGGTGTAAACAGATCCCCCAGGGCCCCAGGGAGCTGAGAATGTAAGTTAAAGGTGAACTCTTGAACTCTGACCTAAATTCTTGGCTAACTAGGAACCTATGAGATTGCACGTGCAATTCCTGGCCAACCAGGAGAGGGCATTAGCAGTGTTTGTGACACATAAGCTCCTCCCAGGTCTGGATGCTTACGTTGTCCATAGACTAGCTTTAAACTCAGGAAAGCTTGTCACATGCCTTCCTACAGCTAGTACTATTAACCAATGCCAGCATATGGTATCAGGTGAGCACACACTTACCAAAAGAAATGTCCGGATTGTTCTTATTTTGTTCAGTTCAAGAAGCAATTTTTGTGCCTTTTCATGGTTGCTGCAATATTCATCATAGATACGAAACTTGTCTTTCTGTAAATTAAAGAACAGAATAAATCAGAATCTTTGAAGTTTTAACCCATGTGACATGCATAAATAAACTCTATGAAGGTCCAATATCTTAAGACATACACTATGTATATATAATATTTATTTATTCCCTCAATTCATAAGTATAGCCTAGAAAAAGAGAGATAAATTTACCCCATATGAATAAGGCAAGTGGTGTCATAGAAAGAAATATTTTGTTACCTTTGCACCTTTTTTGTTTGTTTGTTTTTAAGATCTTACTTCTGAGCTGGGACCAGTGGAATAAATGTACTTCTCCCAGAAATGAATAAACAAATAAACAAACAAATAAAATTTTAAAAGGTGACAGAGTCATTTTAGACAGAGTTTCCTCAGGAATCATGAAAGAGAACCTAGAGGTCCACATTATCCAATCCTGGCAGCTGTATTTAAGATGGACATGGACAAACAAGATGATATCCAGCAACAGTAACTAAGATAACAGCAGACCCTGAAAATACGACATCGTGGCAATTGCTTCATAGAGAGATGTTTAAGACAGAAAGGTCAAGAAATACTTAGAGCTACTTTCAAACAGCCTTTATTCTGTAAGAAATGGACAAGTCTATAGAGCTCCCAATAAGAACGTTCAGTGGAAATGGGTGGCCACTGACGGACAGAGATGTGACCAAGTAAGATCTTCTAGTGGTTTAAGCTGTCAGTAAGCAACACAATCTTCAGTGTTAGAGGGAATTCTTTCAAAAAATGAAGACTTTTGCTATCACAATCTCTGGGAGCTACCATCTGTAAAAGCAGAGTTAATTCTCAGAAGAGTTACAATTAATAGCTTTCAAAGGAGCCCAGTAAAAACACAAATACTTTTTTGATCAAATATGAGAACAGAAGGAGGCCCTATGTAATTTCAGAGAAACACACTTAGACACAGTAAGCACGATTTCATATAGCCAGCAGAGCACGTATTGAATTTACTTGCCTCAAAAGATGGAATGAGCCAGAACAAGAGAAGAGTTCAGAAATAGTGACACTTATGGATGTGAGATTCATAATGTGGTACTGAGGAAATGGCTGTCAGGGGGCAGAGTTCCCATGAGCATCCCTGGCCTGAGATGACAGTTCCTCCAACTGCCAGGGGAGTCTGCTTCTTCTGTGAAAGGAAACAGGCTTGAGGAAGCAGATATGAATACCACAGCTTCCAGCCATAACCAAGAAACGAATACTTTAAACCACCCAGACTCCAAGATCACCTCCCTTTGATAGAATTCTATTTATGAAATGAAGATTACAAAAAGAGCCTGTTCATCACACATGGATAAAGAAACTACAAGATAAACGACTAAGTGGGAAACATTCACAGAACTTCAGTTGGGATGTAATACTTTCACCTAGTAGTTTAAGTGAGGCGGTCATTGGATAGCCATGAAATTCTGGGAGGCATTCTGAAAATTGGCACCAATGGAATGGGATCAATAATGGCATATTCTTAAAACTTGTTCCTGTTAGAATGAATATGCCTTCTAGTTCTTAAAAACAATTTTCATTAAGCGGGTGGCTTTTTACTGTGCAAATCAATTCCATCATTCCAGCTAGCCTGTATATGAAACTGATGACAAGACACAGAGTACACGTTCTAGACAACTGAGGCCCGGCCCTCATTCTTTCCTCAGCACTCCAAACAAACTTCCGAGAAGCCACTCTGGAAGGAAATCACTTATGGGAAGCCCGGGTCTGTTCACCTCCAGGTTTGTCACCAGCTGACTAACAAGGGGACTTTCTGATCAATAAAGGGCCCCCAGCGCCACTAAAAGAGTGAGAATGTTCTGCCTCAAAAGAAAAATGTCCTATGTTTGAGCGGAACATAAAAATCCATTCATTATGAAACAGGCTGAATATTCATTAGAATTCAAAGCTACAGAGGATGCGATGGACTAGCTTGTGAGGAAAAAGAAAAGGCTGTTTATTCTTTGAGTGAAATGGATGATGAGAAGCTCCTCCCCCTTTCTGGCTCCGAGGGCAAGACTTCATTGGCCTTAAAAGACCCCAAACTTCTGGTGTCTAACTTTACCACTCCTGCTGAATTCACACACATTACTCTGCCAAACGCAATCCTTAAAATGAAGAAAGAAAGAGTTTAAAAATAAACAGGGCAAAAAAGAAAACCATTATCTTACAAAGTGAAGGAAGCAGGTTCCTACTTCCTGCTGAGCATTGGGTTCAGGATGCAAGCATTCTTCCACAACTTTCAAGAATTCTTTGTGTACAGCAAGGATCTCCTCAATATTGGAGAATAACATCTGCAAAACAAATACATAAAGAAAAGATGTAAATGCAGCTGTGAAACAAATTTGAAAAATCAAATTAAAAAGCCCATGAGGCTAACATCCTAAGCAGATACAGCACATCAACCACATATTCCTCACACCAGGCAAGCAGAACCCAAGTGCATCCGAACTTCTCTATTGCCACAGAACTTTGGGAATGAGGACACTTTGCAGACACTCAGAGGAAAGCCTTGGTAGGCAAATCCCAGCCTGCCAATCCAACTCTCTTCCCAGAATGCCTGTAAATTAAAGTGTGGGCAGATTTGCTGACAAGCTTTCAGGAAAGTCCTTGACACTATGAAAGGTGTCCAGGGCCGTCCTTCCTCCTTCTGGCAGGTGCTTGTGTGGACAAGTCACAGCTGGGTCAAGTGCAAAGTCAATGTGTGGCACCCAGGTAGAGTCGGGTGCTGCAGAAGACTAGCAACACTTTGTACCCTCAAATGTCTGCACAGGTGTTTTCTTCCACCTGGAGTCCCTGTGAGAGTGTTCAAATTCACTTGAGTCATAGGCTGATTTTCTTTGAACCCAAAAGCTTGTAAACTAAAATTTCCAATGGTAGAAATGCCTGCAAGTTAGCTATATAACCTATAAGAAAATAGTTAGAAGACTACCAAAACAACAACAACAACAACAAAAAACCTTGGATTTTTGTAAAACAGTAAGTTAGCAAAATCAGCAGCCACTGCAGAAAAATCAGTTTTCATTTACCTACCATTCTTTAACTCGTCACAACTTTTCCTGAGTGTGCATGTTGTGTGTGTTGGGGGGTGGAGGCTTGGGGTACAGGGGATAGAACAAAGGATCCTCAAGCACTACATACTCTCTAGCAATCCTATAGCATTTCTCAATTTGCTCTTGTGATGCCTGCAGTGACATTGTAACCATCCCAGAACACATACTACCACTAAGCTACACCCCAGGGCCCCTTCCCTACATCTTTCAAGAAATGTTTATAGATCTACTTTCGGGTTGAAATATTACCTTCTTTTCTGTACTCCAGTGGACCATCCAAATCTTGCTCATAAGAGATCACAGAGACTGGAATTCCCACTTTCCCTGTGTCTTGCCTTCCTAAACTGCTCTGGCAAGTGTCTATCATCTCTCCCAGCCTTCTTCTCATAGATCCTCAGGTTCTATTCTTACTTCTTATGCTTGATTTTCTTCATCTTTTCAAATGGTTACTTGGTAAACCCAAGAATTCTCTACAAGGAGTCCTCTCCCTTTCTTTCCCCAAACCTCAGCTCCCTCTTTCAAATTACCATTGTTTCAGAAACTCGCAGTGGAGTTAGCAATAAACTGAAGGCCCTGAAGGAACAGCCTATGGACACAGCATCACCTTCAGGGTACCCAAGCTTGGCTGAGGGGCTAGAGCTGCCTGCTCACCTTCACTGTTTCCTCCGTCACATTTTTGTCAAGCTTTGCTGCTGCACACTGGTTCATTCGATGCAAGAAGGCCTGTGTGAAACAAGAGAAGACATTATGAAGGCAAAGTTAGTGTCACAAAACAACTGGGCACTGATCAAAATGAGACAAAGTCCAATGCAAAACACAAAAGCCTACCAGGGAGCGTGGTGCTGCACATGGGTAATCCTAGCACTTGAGTGGCTGCGGTAGGAGGACTGTCTAACGCTCAACACTAGCCTGACTTACCTAGTGTTGAGCCTGACCTCCATAAGCCTTTCTAGGCCATCCAAGGCTATGTGCTGAGACCTTGTCTCAAACAAAACTGAAGTCTAAAAGTGCTAACTGCTCAATATAATAGTTCTTACAGAGACTCTTGTACACGGTTGCTCCTACCTGAGAATTTTACCTCCATTACAATGCTGAGGCAGAGACAAAAACGATCAAGTTTATATGAATTCAGTTCATCTACCTGGTCCTCAGAATTCTAGGGTAAACATTTAGAATCAGGTGCTTCCTAGATTTTAAGTGTTGCAGAGCACAGAAAGACCAAAAGATAATGAAAAATGGCATTTCAACTGAAAATGCAAAAGGACCTCGCATTCTAAAGTGAATTCCTTAGTACTGTGAGATGAAGGGAGGAAGGCAAGAAGGAAGGGGGTGTGGACAGGAAAAGAGAGCTAGGCACATCAGCACGCTCAGACACATTTGCGTGTAACTGCTTTCAGGACTGGTCCTTCCCCACTTCTATGTCACCATGCTCATACTTTGTAAGAAGCAAAAATATTAAATTTCTGTGTTTAGGTCAGAGTTATTCACTGGCCTACGTCTTTCAGAATGAGACACAGGCTAAGAGAGCTGCTCAGTGGTAGAATAATTAAGTGCCTAGAAGGCACAAGTCCCTGGGTTTAATGCGCAGAATCCGGGAAAGGGGGTGGGAGTGGGAGTTGTATTTAGACTATTTAGACTGAAACTTCGTAATGATAATTAAGCTTTCACTGAAGCCTAAATACAGAAGAATGCTTAATACACAGTGGGCCTTAAACTAAGAAGTTTAAAAAGAAACTTTCTACCTAGTAAACTTAGCTTATAACCTCAAGACATTATTCATATTTTTTTTATCTAGTGTCCAAATAAGATCATTTCAAGGACCGGGAATATTGCTCAATCACAAATCTCACTAGCCCTAGACCAATTCTTCAGCACCACAAAAGTTCAAAAAGATTATCGATCCTTTGTCTGCCTTGGGGACACTGCCACCATGAGCCAGGTGAAGGTATGCAATTTCCAGGGCACACAAAAGTTTAGGGAGCCTCTGGCTATGACATTCAAAAAATAAAAATTACAATAAAAGCTGTACCTTTGACATATTATATTTATACATTTAAGGCACTAACAAAAACTGATAATGACTAAGAAATTGCTTAAAATATCCCCAAATTATCACCTTGACAAGAATAATATCTGGGACAACAGTCAAACTAAAGACAACCTGAAAATGAATGACACTCTTAAAGTGGGCTTCTCTTTAACTTCATAATTCTACCTCTAAGAATCTGTCCTAGGAATGTATTTTGACAAAGAGACTCACTGGTCATAAAGGCAATAAAGATCTACAAAATGCACTGTGGCATGTTCATGTTGCAGGATTTGATGGCAAAAGCATAGCCAGGCATGAATGTAATGAAAACTATACCTATATATATATAGAGAGAGAGAGATATGTATATAGGTCTATATAGATCTATATATAGATAGATATACCTATATATAGATATATAGGTATATATCTATATATAGGTATAGTTTTCATTAGGTAGATATATATATATCTACCTGAGAGATGCTCATGAAAAGTTGGGGAAAATGAATCACAAAGTGGTATACTTGATATGTAAAGACATACAGGCACATACATGTACACACACACATACACACACACACACATATATATATATATATAAAACATATCAGTATATGTTAACATTGAGGAAAAATAAATGGTCAGAATACCTCAAAACTGCAAACAGTAGCTACTTCTGCCTAGAAGTCAGGAATGAGACTTCTGGACATTAATCACTTTTTGAATATTTGTCTGTGGCAAATATATCACTTTCATTTTAAAAACAAAGCCTACTTAAACAAAATCAAACAAACAAGCCCCTAGATCTTACCCAGCTTCAGCACTGGTTTTTATTCTTGATTCATCCAGTTCATATCTCAGATTCCCTAACCACAGGGCCAAAGCAAAATAATAAACCTAACTCTCTTGCATTCATTGAATTAAATAAAACAAATATTAAAGTATTGGGTATAACCTTATTTTTTTATTAAAATATGTATAAGCATGGGATCAAAAGAGCTCAGGGCCCCAAAACTCAAGCCAGCCAGCAATGGGTGCTCAGCCTCACTTGGGTGAGTTGGTGGCTACTTCGAAAACAGCCAGCCAGTTTCTCCCCCAGATGGGCACTATGGTAGCAGCAATCCACACTGATTCGCTGGTGAGTGAGAGAAGCTCAGAAGTGCAAGGCTGCCTGGCCCATTTATTAAATGTGAAACAGAGACTTATAAACCTTAGGCAATGGGAGGAGTTTTGAGGGTGAATGTATTTGATTAAAGGGAGCTAGGGGTGCCAGGATACTTCATTTATTTGTCGCGGTACAGTTCTATCATAAGGAGAACACAGTACTTAGTTATCCTGTGCATCGGGGTGGGGTCTGTGTGTGTTTTGGAGGACGATCTCCAGGTACTGTTAGAGGCATGGATAAAGGTCATTGGTTGAAAACTAAGGGCTCATTAGTATAGGGTGCAGGGAATTTCCAAGAATTCCAGAGGCTGAACAGGTTCTATCAGGAGAAAGGAAGATGAGCATGTTTTTTCCCTTGGGACTTTGTGACATTCCTCAGGTAGAGCTGAGGGGATTCCGGCTTCCCAGATCAGGCGGAAAAGAGGGAGATCTGCTGACAAACAGAGTCTATCCTGTTTGCACCAAGCTCAGGGGGTCTATCTGATAATGCCAGACTTTGACCTTACAGCAGGGTCCAACAAATTTTTGAGCCATGTATCTAAAGTGATATATAGTTGGCCATGGCAGGAAAAAGTGACATTTGACTCTTGTAGCTTTGAGTACCCATTTTGATTTGTATTAGTCAGTTGAATTTTTAATTTCAGGTTTGTTTGTCTTGAATACTTTGCAAACACTCATCATGATCCTCAGCTTTTTCTATTTATCTTTACAATAACATGAATGTTTTACTTTGCCTAGTTTACATTTCACATTTACCACATAGTAAACAGGTAATGTCTCGTGTGAGCAAATGTTAAACTTCACCTCTGCAATTATAAACTTTTCTTCATAAACAGGACCAAGCACATTCTTAGACCACTAAATGAAATCCTGGAAGTAGTAAAACTGAACCAAAATAAGAGTTGGAAGGGAACATACAAACTAATCAAGTATGCCACCTAGAAATCTGAGGTTTGTATCTTTTGTCTTCCATAACATGGTGGAATGCATTGCTGAACTGCATGAAAAATGAACTTGGAACTTGCTAGCACGTCTGACCAGTCATTCCCCTAGTTCCTTGTTTTCTATAGCAGGAAAAGCAGACTTTAGATGGCTTGCTGGGAATGTGCGATCATGAAAACTCTAGCATTTAAAAAAAATGTTAAGTCTTCTGTCCAGAAGATAAACATAAATACATGTTTTAAGGATTATCTTTTAACAGGCTGTATCTAGAGTTTCCTTAACATTTAATAACTGGGCATCAAACCTTCTCGAAGCAACTAAAGAAGAATCAGCAAGCAGTCACAAAAGCATGGGAGGGTGATTCAAACACTATTCTCTTCATTTATTCGTTCACCCAAGTCCACAGTTTCACTGGAATGAGATGCTTTTTGTCTTGACACAAACATATTTCAAAATAATCCCATAGAAAATAGCTTTTAATGCTCATGGGGTTCACAAGTATTCTGTTGTGTTTAAGACATGAGGAATCTAGATGCAGGCTCCCAACTCTTCCTGAAGCCTGGAGAAAGAAGACTGATTTAGTTTGCACTTTGAGCAGGACTCTTCAGTGGCTTTGATAAGGCAGGTCCAGGGCCCACTTTCTGATAGACATTGGTTTGTGGATTTTCCAAAAGCAGCTGATAACAAAGTTAGAGAAACCTGCATGTGAACTGCGGTGGCAAAACAGATTTACAAATCTCACCGTTTGTTTCAACTCTACATCAAACAAAGATAGTCCCTATATACTACCCCTTAATCTAGCCACTAGGAGTTTTATGGAACGTGCCAGAAAATGCCACCCCCATGAGTCACAATCCAGGTTTCATCAACTGTTCCCTGTAGAAATGCAGGCACGTGGTAAGACAAGATAGCCAAGACACACTTGGAGGTGAGGTCTTTAGATGCTTCTCCAAAGACCCTGCAGTTTACATCCGGGTCAGCACACACTCACCCTATAATCAGTCTCTTAACAACACTTCCACACACATTTTCTGAGATCCAAGTAATGTGGGCTATCATTCCCCCACCGTGAGCAAATGCTTCATTTTCTCTTTATCACTTCTTCCATGTTGTTTTCCTCTGACTATATGCTAGGTAAAAGCTTATACTAAATGCCAAATTTCAAATGCTAACTAAAGTTTAATAATACCAAAATATCCTAGATTTGCTACCAAGAGAAGAAACTCACTAGATAGAAAAGAAAAATAAAAGTTCTTTCTTGTCGGCTCAACTATGATGCTACTGTCCAACAGCAAGCAAAGCCCACACCGCCTCACTCTTGACATACGTTTGTATTTGAAAATTTTCAAGGCTCTAATCTCCTTAAGCTAATTTTTGTCCTTCCACTTATTTTCATCACCTAGAAATGCCCCCCTCTCTCCCTCAAAAGTCCCACAAGCTTTAGTATTTTACACTTTGCATTCTAGCCATTTGGTGTAAAGCTGAGTTTCACAGTACCTTGTAAGCATTAAACTGTATTGCTCCCATGAGTATTTCACATATAGAAATATCTCAGCATCATTAGATGACCTTGGAAATGTGGCTATGAAGAGTAAGAAATGAATCTACATGTAAAATTGAAAAGAGTAAATTTCAAAAGAGTCTGTGCTGTTACAGAAAACAAATGTACTCATTCTATGAAAAAGGTGTAAAAACATTAAGGATAAATGTTTTCTTTTTTTCCCCTTTAAACTTGAAAGATTATCATATCTCAATTCTTTGGTATATCAATAAAATTTGTTTTTGTTTCTTCCTGAAAGCATAAATCTTGATAGTCAGACAAGAGTGTGTTTGAGTTTGCCTTGAACATCCAGCTGGTATTGATGTCATTATACGGGAATGGAGAAAATTCAAAGGGAAAAGGATTTAAGGGTAGGAGAATCAGCTTGCTGGGGACATGGGGAGTTTGAAATGCCTACTGACCACCAAGATGGAGACCCTGAACAAGGGGTTGGCATATCATTTGATGTGACCAAACTTGAAACTGATTTATGTTTTTTTATTCGAACAATTTTTTAACATTTTTATTATTTTTTAATTTAACATTTTTATTTTATATTAATCACAGGTTATGTACTTTGAATCCCAGCTGTAGCCCCCTCCCACATTCCCTCCCTACCCACCCCTTCCCTCTCTCATCTCCTCCCTGCCCCTTTCCAAATCCACTGATAGGGGAGGACCTCCTTCCCTTCCATATAACTCTAGCTTATCAGGTCTCTTCAGGACTGGCTGTAATGTCCTCTTGTGTGGCCTAGCAAGGCTGCTCCTTCCTCGGGGGGCGGGGAGGTCGAAGAGCCAGCCATTGAGTTCAGAGCCAGCCATTGAGTTCATGTCCAAAATAGTCCCTGTTCCCCTTACTAGTGTACCCACTTGGATATTGAGCTACCATTTGCTACATACAAGCAGGGGTTCTAGGTTATAACCATACATGGTCCTTGGTTGGAGAAACAGTCTCATAAAAGACCCCTGTGCCTTGATATATTTGGTCCTTGTGGAGCTCCTGTCCTCTCCAGGTCATACTAACTCCCCCTTCTTTCATATGATTCCCTGCACTCTGCCAAAGGGCTGGTTATGTTTCTTAATATTTTATTTGATACCCTGCTAGGTAGAGTCTTTCCGAGGCCCTCTGTGGTAAAGATAAATTTACACATTTTTAAGAATTCAGTGTGTGAAACAAGCCAAGGGATTTTCCACTACTGTGTCCACTACTGTGAGTGTTAAAAATGTTCTGATTCAGGACTTTCAGCAGCAGCATGCTCACCTTGCAACAGCTTTCATGAATACGGTTTCTGTGAATGCTTCCTGTCTTCACAAGGCTCCCTTTCCTGAACAGTCACTGAATCCCCAGCTCTGAGTACGTACTCTTCCTTCTACAAATGTTTTTATGTGATGATGTTAATATCTACACTCTGAAAGACACTTTAATAATGAACTGCTGGAGAAAGCCAAGCATGTCTCTGTTCTGTGCCAGGCACTGTTCTTGGCAGCTGTTTAGTCTCTGGGCTTCTTCACACTAGTGAAAACTATGGTGAACCTCAAAGAGCCTTTTGTTTGTTTGTGTCTATCAATGCCTAACATACTACACATTCAAGCAAAATCAATCTAACAATTAATAGATTCATTTATTTTAAGATACATAAAATTAATAAGCCCATTATGCATTTATAAAAATAACATCTTTTTTGGTTTTATAAAGATATTAGGTTTTTCCAAAATAATTTCTGTGAGAAGTGTGGTACTTGAAGCCAGAAAGATGGGTCAGCGTTGAGAAGATGGATGTTCTGATGTCAGCACACAGTCTGGGCAGCTCACAGATTATAGCTCCACGTCCAAGGCATCAGAGGCCCTCTTTTGGCCTACATGAGTACAAGCATGAACATACCCATACATAGGCACAGACACACATAAATAAATAAAATAATTTTAAAGTATAAACTTGCTGAGATACTTGCAATTTTTTTAAAATAACTATCTTAATAGAAGACAGCTAGATCTTCATTTATGTCAAAATTGTTGCATTGTTTAAGTGAAATTATCCGAAGAAAATACAAACAGATATAAATGTGTACTGAAAACAGGAGTATGTTTTTTATAACTTATTGAGATAATCATGGATATTCTTCTTACATGAATTAGAAAACTCAATTAACTATAATTTCTTAAAATTTAGTAGTAATATGGAATCTGAGGCCATACACTGTGAACTTTTCACCGCTACATTAAAATCCACTGGTCTACAATAAAAGGATGTTATACTCAAGTGTGAATGCTTAAAATTTCAGTGTTAGTTTAATGATAGGCGAATCTATTTTCTAAATATTGACGATACACAATGTTGGAAAACCCACATGTGTAAATATCAGTATCTAACTCATCAGAAAATGCATAAGTATTAGGAAGCAGTCACCCTCCCAGAGATGGACACACATCTCCTAAAACTCAACGCTCACTTGAAAGCATGAACTCTATCGTTGCCAACAAATGCTATCAGCTGTTTTTCTAGAAGTGAGAGGCTGGATTCGTTTATTGAGCAAATGTCTGCCAAATACCCAAATACTCTAAAACAGAAACCATAGTTTGTCCTGAAGTTGATTTCAAGTAAATATGATGTTTCCCAGCAACTCAAACAGCCCCACAAGTTCTTTTCCTGGAGACAAACACAGTAGCAGCGTAAATGGCCAAAATCCTTGCATATACAAAGAAAATTTTCAACATTTTGTCAGGAATATTCTTTGGGGGTTAGAAAGATGGCTCAGCAGTTCAAAGCACTTGTGGAGGACCCAGTTTGATCCCTAGTACCTACACAGTGGCTCACAAGCATCCAAACTCCAGATCCAAGGGTTCTAATGTTCCCTATGGCCTCCATGGACACCAGGCTCCTATTTAGTGCAGCCATACATGCAGGCAGAACACTTGTACATATGAAATGAAATAAATACCTACCTCCCCAGAAAAAAAAAGTTTTAAGAAAACAATATTCTTCAGTGGAACTATCACTTTTCCCTTGAGTCCCTGTGAGGAGGAGCTTATCATGTACGTGCCCAGGTCTCCATTCACTCAGTAACTTCCTGTCTACACAATTTGTTCTATTTGTTGCTAGCCACCGAATCATCTGAAAATAGTCCATATCATGTTTAACTCTGCCTCAACCACTAAAAGCTAGGTTCAGAACCCAAATGTCAGAGCTGACACTTTCAGGACTCTGGGTGGCTCTAGACTGTAAGGCTGACCCATTCTTCACACCTCCTGCTTCTTGGGACAGTTTGTTCCTTCACGCTGACTTCGCCATATAACTGCACCTGCCTAGTGAATATAAAACGCATCTTTTCATCTTTGAAAGAGATGATCATTTGCCCCTCAGATACCATGGCAACATTCCATTCAGACAAAACTACAAAATCTTAGAAATACAAAGCTGTCTGTTAAGTACCTCAGTACCATTTAAAGCTCATCCTAAAGGGTATTTATCAATCTAGAAGTCATTCAACAAGAATATACAACACCTGGATTACTCAGATAAAAGCCTAAATTGCAGTAACATCAAAACAATAGAGTGATAGAGTGGCAAATTCCCCAAGGAAAGCCATTTATGTTTCTGCAAGGTCCAGGGCTAAAAGCATTTGCTACATCACTGTTGTTGTCAGACTTTCTACATGTGCTCAACTTCCCATTACAAAATGTTTTATTCCCTTTTCAGAGACACTGTTAATTACAACTGAACCTCATGATTGTCTCAGAGGCAGACAATTTTAAGCATACTCTCTGGATCTGAAGATAATGAAGGGGCTGTAGAGATGGCTCAGCTGATTTTCCAGAGAATTCAGGTTCAGTTCCCACTACCCACATGTTGACTGAACTTTCCATAATGCCCATTCCAGGGGATCCCATAACCCCCGTGGACACGAGGCACGCATGTGGTACACAGACATACATGTGGCCATAACATCCTACACAATAAAAATACAAAGAAAACTGTTGATGAAGATAATTAAAACAATTTCCCATTCTCTACTTGACCCCAATAAGTCAAAAACCCTATATGAAAACAGTGTTTTCTTGGAAGTCTTCATCACTTGGTGGCATGTGATGGGAACATTATGTACCAGACACAGGCCTTGAGAGATGTTCAAGAGGTGACTGGCAATAGTAAAGGTGAACCAAAAAGGAAACTAAAGAATTATGAGTAGAATTATAGCTTTACATTCAAGTAGTAAGAGTAAAATGAAGGGGCTGGAGAGATGGCCCAGCGGTTGAGAGCACTGGCCGCTCTTCCAGAGGTCCTGAGTTCAATTCCCAGCCAACCACCTGGTGGCTTTCAACCATCTGTAAAGGAATCTGACTCCCTCTTCTGCTGTGCATGAAAATAGTGTTCGTATACATAAAATAAATCTTTTAAGAAAAAAAAGGAAAATGAAGATCTTTTTTTTCATTTCCATGATAATGTGGGTTTGGTAGCTGTGCCTATGATCCTAGCGCTGGAAAAGCAGAGACAAGAGGACCCCTAGAGCTCAGCAGCCAGCAAGTCCTGTGGAATCAGTGAGCTCCAAGATCAGTGAGATGCTCAAAAATAAATAAATAAGTAAGTTTTTAGACGGTAAAAAGCAATAAAGGAAGAGACCCGGTGTCAAACACCCAGAGAATCAGACCAGGGTCCATCTGCCTCAAAGTCACAACCAGCTTGGACCTACGGGACCCACACACTCAATTCATTTTGTCACATCCATCATTCTCTTCTATTATGCTTTTTACTGAAGCTAATCGGTAGTGGCCATAGAGTTCATACAAGTCTTTTAAACTGAAGTCTGTTTTGCTTGTCTTTGCAAACTGATCTCTGTAGCCATTGCAGTTTGCAGCCACAAGCTCGGGATTTTGCTAAATGTGTTTGACTCTCACAAATATTCAGTACTGATCATTCCTGAATTGTAAGTTTTAAAGTGCCATTTGATTTTAAAATGTTCAAATGAAACACTACCTTCATGAGAAAATAACAGGGAGGAAATAAAACAGAGCAAATACTCCTGAACACGTTGTGACCTATGTTACTTAACTCTTGGTTTCTCCATTAGATGAGGATTAACAACAGTTCTGGCACTGTGAACACAAATGCCAAATAATGTCATTTTCTTTATCTTCAACTAGCATTTTTTCATGAATAATTTTTGTCTGTAAACCCTTCTTAGCATATTTATCTCAAGAATCATTTGATTCCTGAAGATCCTGATTTCCTTGTACTGTTTGGGGTGACTGCTATCTCCTCCAAGGGCAGTTAGACATACAAGCCAATTCTGGGGAGAAGCAAATTAAAGAAATAAAGGGAGATATGAAAGCATGCGGGGTTGTGGTGAGATTGTTTGGAAGCCCTTCAAAGTTGACTCTCGACATACCTCCTCCAAAAGATCTGGGAATCCCTACTCAACTCACATGTGACACAGGACTCTCCCGGGGAAGGGGTTCGGCCCTATGGTGAGTATTTGGGAGGCCAATGATTCCAAGTATCGGTTTCCTAGTCCATTAAATGAGGCTAGTGATAAATTCCTCATCTCTCAGAAGGATGGAGGGACTGGATGGAAGTGATTTTAGCTGGTTCTGTGTGCAGCACACAGTGATGGTCCAATAAATACCAGCTGATGTTTCTGCTGCTACCGCCGTTATCACGAGAAACCATTGGGAAACCCGCAGCCACAATACAACCACCTCCGCTGTCTATAACCATTAATGCTTTGAGTGTCAAATGTGTCTGAACGCTTGGTCTGCAGCTGGCAGTGACGCTCTGAGACTGGAGTCCAGCTGACAGACAGGAGTCGTAGGAGCTAGGTTAGCAGGTTAGTAGAGGCCCAGCCTACACAGAGGGCTCCATTCCACCATGGTCAGCCACCAAAATGTGAGAAAGCTACCTTATAGATTCCCACAGCCAAGGACATGACTGCTTCTCACTGCCAGGAACACTACTATGCCTTTCTGTACCCTGAAATTGTGTGCCAAAATAGTACTTTCTCCTTCTCCTTTGCTTCTGTCGGGTGTAGGTTGTCCTTCCAGCCAGAAAAGTAACGAACAGGATAACCAACAGTGCAGAGAAAAAAGCTAAAGAAAGGCTGAAGCCTTTTCCTCTCTGCGCCTCAAATCACAGTGATTCTGCCAACTCCTAGAGAGTTCCTTCATGTAAAAACAAATATTATAATTTGAACCTTTTAGGAGAAATTCTCCTGTTTTACAATGCTACTTGTTGGGTGGAAAGTAAAGAAAAAAAACCATAAATCAAAAATGGATTGAATTGACCTAACTACCAAGGGTTGTAGGTCAGCAACAGTCTACCATCGACTATCAGAACTCTCCTCTCATGACCATGTGTGTGGTTGAAGCAGGTCTCCTTGTCGTTGGCCAGCATCGAGAGAAGGTACCATCCTGCACACCGTTAGCACAAAACGTGACCCAAGTTCAAAATTCAACATAGGGTTTCCATTAAGTGACTATGACTTTGGAACCAACAATTTAAACCACCTTATCAGGAAGTTTGAGTCACTGGCATTTTTAAATCTTGTCTCCAGATGCTGGTTCTTTGTGTTAAAGATGCCAGCTGATCCTGACCCACAGCCCGGATATTGTATATATGTGTCAATCTTTGTATTCGTGAATTTACTTTCTGAACATTCCAGGAATTGATAAACTCACCAAGAATAGAAGGTGCGGGCTAGAGAGAACAGTCAGGCAGTAAAGCACTTGCTTGTAATATGAGAGCCAAGGTCAGTTCGCCAGGACCCGTATAAAAAGCCAGATAGGCTGACTCAAGTCTATAACCCCTGCACAGGAGAGCAGAGATGGGTAGATCCCTGGAGCTTGCTGACCAGTCAGTTTATTCTATCAGCAGTGAGGAACCTAGTCTCTAAAACAAAGCAAAAAGAGGCCGAGCAAGGTAACCCAGCATCTACCAGCCCCTGGTCTCCACATGCCATATGCGCACACACACACACAAACACAAATATAGAAATACACTACACACACAAAAACAGCAACACATGAAAAAGAGTGGAGGACAGAGACTTGATTCATTCAGATCAAGTTACAAACCTAGCAGAGTTGCTTGTCTAATTACCTCAGTGCTACAAGATGTTTATGACGCAAGGGATAACAAAAGCTGTGCAACCTGTGTGAAGCAGGGCCCGGGCAAGCCCTGGGCTGCAGATCTGATCATGATGAGAGGCACTCAGGCTGATGATAAAGCTGAAGGCCAGTCTTCAAAACTGTCATAAGATGAATACGCTCTATGCTGCCAATGTCGTCTAATATTTATAATCTCATAACAATGATAATTTATCCAGCTGGCTTACAAAATAAAATCAAAATCACCTTCTAGATATAACACATCTTTTTTTCTTTCCTTTGTTCTTCCTTTCTTTCTTCCTTTTTTTCTGTCTGTCTTTCTCTTTTCTTGGTAAAGGAACTAATGTCAGAAGAAAATGGTAAAATTTTGCTGCTGTTAATCAAAAGATCACAAAGAAAGGATGAAAAGAGATAAAGATGTTACCAATGTCCCACCCATCTCTTTTCTGGGTAATCTCTTATATAAAAGTATGTTTTCATTTCAAGGGAATCTGACACTTCCCTCTGGCATCTGCAGGCAGTAGGCAGTCTGTGCATGTGGTACCCAGACACACATGAGGCAAAACACCCACACCCACAAAACTTGTGTGTGTGTATGTGTGTGGTGTCACTTGTATACACACAGGTGTCTGTGGGAGACATAGGAGAGCATGAACTCTGACACAAATGCTGGGTACTGAACTCAGATCCTCTGAAAAGGCAGCGTTCACTCCGAACTAGGGAGCTGTCACTCCAGCACCAGACACGAATTCCTAAGGGCAACTCATACACTGATATGAATGCCTTTATGATTTTTCCTTAATTAGGCATTGTCTAAATTGCTTTATTTTTAATATTAAACAAATATTTATACTGCGAAGTCAGTAGACCATTGTGCCTTTGATATAATACTTCATATTGTGCTGGTCAGGAATTTACATTGATGGCAGATAACTTAAATAGCACAACACAATGAAAGAAAAGGCCAAACGGGAAGCACAATATAGATAATATTTTCAAGCACAGCTTTCTCTCGGGCACAGGAAACGGGCCATTTCCCGAATTTAAAGTGCAGAACACTATTCCTGTTCAAGTCGTTATTCAAGAATCCAGTTCCCATGAAAAGGAAATGTTAGCAGTGGGGGAAGGAAAATAACTCAAAGAAAAGAGTCAGGATCCTGAGCAGAAGCTCTGCTCCTCCCTGGCACCCAGATCCTCTCTTTTCTGACCCTGTGATCTAACTTGATGCCTGATCTTAGGAGAGACAAGAAAGAAAAACTTATCTTTATAAGAGACTTTTGTTCAATAAGTAGAAAGATTTCTTTTTAAATCTTGAGATATAAGTACCTTGCCTGTAAGGTTTTTTTATTATTAATTAATTAACTAATTTTACATCCTGATCACGGCTTTCCCTTCCTCCTCTCCTCCTAACCCCTCCTTCTCACCCCACCCGAATCCTCAGAAAAGGGGAGGCCTCCCACAGCTATCAACCAGCCTTGGCATATTACGTTTCAGTAACACTAGGCACATCTTCTCCTGATAAGACTAATAGAGGAGGCATGCATACGCAACCACTGTGCAGCTGGCTCTTCCTGGGGACTTCTAACAGCGGGAGCAGGGGCTAGGTCTGACTCTGTTGCCCGCCTTTGGATCCCTATCCCCTAACTAGGCTGCCTGGCCTGCAAGTTTTATACCTGGGGAATATGGGGGCTAACCTGTCCCATTCCTTAAAGTTAACTACTGCAGCTGGCCACCCACACGCTGGAAAGCGCGCTGGTCAGGATGCACAGCTTCTCCTGACTCACTGTGTCCCCTTTTCTCTTTTGTCTCTTTTCTTTTCTCTTTGCCTTCACCCTCTTCAGTCACCCGAGATGGTGTCTCTTTTCCTTGCAAATTCTGCTCTCAGTCTCCTGAAAGCAACTGATGGGTCATAATCAAAATGACTAAGATTAGGCCAGTTTACAGGCAAACATCCACAGTACAGAGATGACCAGGGAAAAGACCAACAATTTAACAACACAGGGGCTGAAAGGAAGCATTTCTTTTGTTGTTGTTGTTTATTTCATTTTCTTTTTAATTGATTTATTTATTTAATCACCTTAAGCCTGATCACAGCCCCCTACCTCCTCTCCTCCCAATTCCACCCTCACACCCCATCAGTGGGTTAAGAATACCTGGTGGACAAACAGACTTCCACTGCCTGCTTCAAATCAAACTGTCCCAATTACCAGAGAAGCAACTTTATCGCCTGAGACAGAGTTACATGTTTGTAAAATGAAACTCATAACAGTCTCTGTAAATTTGGGCTTGCTATAGGGGGCAAAACCAAACATACATATACATATATATGTATATATAAATCATAAATATATATATTTATGACAGAGAGGGTGCCATTCATATCCAAGACTAGTATATACGTTTTCTGTTACTTTTTGTATTTTACTTTATCACTAAATGCACTTAACAGGTATGAATTTCATTATTTTTGTTAACAATAACAGTCTCTGAAGGAGGACCTTCCAGAAGGAAAAACATCTAAGTGTGTGAGCATGCAGACTTATAATCTCAGCACTTAAGAGTGGAAAAAATCAAGAGTCCAATGTCATTCCTGTGAGGTAAAGGCCAGCCTGGGTTACATGAGACCATGTCTAAAAAAACAAGATAAAACAAACTAGCAAACATAAAGAGGAGGAGGGACAGGAGAAAGAAGAATGAAGAGGGGGGCTGGAGAGATGGCTCAGAGCTTAAGAGCATTGGCTCCTCTTCCAGAGGTCCTGAGTTCAATTCCCAGCCGCAACATGGTGACTCATAACCATCTATTATGATGCCTTCTTCTGGCCTGCAGACGTACATGCAGACAGAACACTGTATACGTAACAAATAAATAAATACATCTTTAAAACAAAAAGAAAAAGAAGAGGAAGAAGAGCAAATCAGAATCATCTGGTCACCATGACAACCACTTATAACGCCAGAACTGAGAGGTGAAGGCAAAAAGATGCAGGCCAGTGTAGGAAGCACAGAGAGGTCAGGCTGCCATCTACACCCACTCTCTACAATGATCTGCAGCATCAATAACCGGCTAAGAGAAGCAGGGACTATGTGAGCACATAGATATGGAAAACTTTAAAAACTTCCCCAATGTACTCATAATCATTCTCCACAGTTTGTCTTGGAACACCATTTGGAACACCTGTAATAGGGCATTGGCTGACACATCTTAAAAATATAAGAAAGGGGCTTAATAAAAACTGATAATTGGGTCAGTAATTATCACCAACAATCCCATTGTTTCAAAAATCGAGAAAATAAAATATGAAATACCAGGAATTCTCCCACTTATCTCATGAATAAAATAGAAGGCAGCAAAATGTTACTAATGAGCTTGTTTCCATAGATATTGGCTTGCAGCCCTGTCAACAACCGAATATTCATGGGGCAAGTCAAGCATACGCAAACAAGAAAGCTGTTCTTCCTGGTACAGGAAAACAACCCATGAAAACTAAAAAAAAATATTTTGTGTACTTTTTTTGCCCAAATTTTATTCAGTGGCAAACAAAAGAAAATTCTAATGTCTGTTTGTACTTTATCTATGAATTTCAATAATAGCCACAAAGACACAGCAGGCTTGCACAAAGACTACAAAAGGGCAAACATTTCCAAGCACACCTATTGTCTTCCCGGCTACCAGAACATCAAGGATCTCTGGCAAGGTGCTGCCTGAGGGACCTTGAGGGCCTACGGGAATGAGATGCAGGAGTGTCTGGCAAGGACCAATGGACAATGGCATCAGCCACTGGACTGGATGGAGCAAGGGCATGTGCAGACAGCAAGGAGGGGCAGGGCATATCAGGCTCACACTTCCTAGGGTCGGAAGAGCTCAGGAGGAGGTTAAAACAGAAGCGAAATTATGCTCAGCTTCTAAATCTGATTTCAACAATGACAACATCCCCACCCTTACCTTAGAAAAGACCCTAGAAGGTCAAGGTTTTCCTGGATTAAAGCAGAGAAATCCGAGCCAACCTGACTGGCTGTGCTGACTTTTCTTCTCTCTAAATGAAAATCATGGAATTTGAATAACTTTATATTTCTGAAACAGTATATCGCTTATACAAGACAACCTTCCAGAAATTCCTCCCTCTCACCCTAATTACAACATGTAACTTAAGATGACCGCATTACAAAACTCAGTACCACCAAGCACCCACTTCAGTTACTGAGTTATAGCTGTTGTAGGGCTAAGGGTCCCCTGGGCACCAAACCATCCCTAGTTCCACCCAAGAAAGGTGTCTCCTCCCACCTCAATGATCTTTTGCCTTCCTAGGAATTTAGACACTGAAAGGAGTTGCATTGTTTTGGTCAGAAGTTTCTGTATTGAGAAATTATTGTACAGAAGAACACACAGGCTTAAACAGGAAGGACAAAAGCCAAACCTTGTAAAAAGTTTCAATAATCTTAACAATTTGACTTGATTAAAAATGACCAATAAAACCCAACTTCTCTTTGGTTTAAAATCAGCTCCAGAAGATAAGTATGTCACAAGCACTAAAAGGAAAAGCTATCATTATTCTGCTAAACAGACACTGCCCTCTAATATTATATTAAGCTGCCTCCTAAATATGTATATGATTGGTGCTCTCAACCCTCGGAAGCCCCTTTTCGCAGTAGGTGATGGTTAATATAGAGACGTTCAACCGATAACATAATGGGAGTGCGAACCGGTGCTGCGGGTCAGCCTTATATGGTGCATCTTCGGCAGCCATGCCCTCAAAGCTCAGAGATCATTTCAGAAGAGCAGGTGGAAGGAGACAGTGCAAGACTGCTGTGAATCAGTGTTTTCTAGACACAACAAGGCCACTGCACACAGGAGCTCTAATAGCTATGACTGAATGCACAGGATCTGTACAAGAACAAGCCAGCCGAAATCCCAGCACAGGTGGAAGTACTCACAAAAATCCTACAGCTTGCTATTGGAGCTAATGGCTGCTAGGGGAAGGAGAATCTGTTTGCTTCAGGAAGCCGACTCCTGATTAACTGCTAGTGTTCCAGAGGGTGACCTTACACCCGGGCACATATAGGAAGCTGTAAGCGGACTCAGTGGATTTGGAAAAGATCACATGATGTTGGAAGGGACGAGCGATAAGAAAGCTATGGGAGGAGGAGTTGGAGTGGGGAGTGAGGGGCATATTTGCTCACGAGGCATTAAGTGCATACATGAAATTCTTAAGGAGTTAAAAAAATAAAAATAAAAATTCGATTTCAAAATAAAATAAAGGGTTCAGAGAGTAAAAGACACCAAAAACTTCCCTTTGAAGGGAACCAGTGAAGTAAATAATGAGTCAACCATAACTCTTTCATAAGGCATCCATTCTCCCACAGTGTTACTTCTCCCCTGAAGAGTGAAAATGTAACTTTCTCACACAGCACTCTTTCTGCTATCGCTGTCCCGCCGCTCATAATTCAAACAGCCACCTAACTAAATATCACAGTCATAAGGTAGAATACCCACCACTTTGCTCGAGCCACGAGTTCAGCATACTGTTTGCCGCTGTGCCGTGGAATGTGAGCTCACACAAACCCCGGAACTTCTCTAAATCTTGTGTGAGGAGCTGAACACGTGTCCTGCAAGATGCTAGGCAGTCATGACGCTTTGTTTGTTTGGAAAACATGAAAGTAGAAAGGAAGAGGTTATTTGCTAAGGGCAGGGTCAAGTGGAATGGAGAACAGGAGCAGGCAACAGAAGGATGGATATGATTAAATTACACATAGGCATGGATGACAATGTCAGAATGAACGCCATCATTTTGTACAAAAATGGGGAAAACTAATACTTGTCAAAGTGAGAGTAAATAAGATTTGTAAGAACCTGTTCTGATAAACAGCACTGCTCAAATAAATCCACCAAACAGTTAATTAACAGATTTAAATGATATAAAATCCACTTTTAAAATACTGCCTGCATGCTCTCTCTCAAATGGACATCCTAGGTCTTAACGGTTCTGTGTATGGAGGGATGGGTGCCGGTCGAGGCTCCGAAACTAGAGAAGACCACAAGAGGAGAAAAGGAGGAGTGGAAGCCAGGGCAGGGAACCAACAGGATGTGTGTGACAGGAAAGTAGAAGGGAGGTTACAGGGGTGAGTGAGGAAGAGAAGAGTCATGACAGAAGGATGCAGAGAGAAGGCTCCACAAAAGAAAACCCTGAAAATGCCCTACGGAACCTAGCAGATGGTGTGCTAACACAATAACCCATTAATTACGAACAAACAAAGATGTCCAAATCTCCTGAGTCCACTCAGGAGAGCTGAATGCAAAGAAAACTGCTGGGGCTCAGAGAGTAGGTACAGGCCTGAGACCCCACACAGCCAGCTGGCAGCAAAACTGCAGATGGGTTTGGGTACCGACCTGGAAGACACAAAGGAGCAGCAACTCCAACTGCGACCCCAGTAAAGAATAAAATATCTCTACCATGAAGAGTAAATGCAGGTCAGGGACACAGACGAGGTGTAAATAACTGGAGAGGAAAACCGTGCTCATGAGATAGAAAGTCTGGTTTATTTATTTGTTTGTTTGTTTGGTTGGTTGGTTGGTTTGGTTTTTTGAGACAAGGTTTCTCCATGTAGCCTTGGCTGTCCTGGAACTCACTCTGTTGCCCAGGCTGGCCTTGAACTCACAGAGATCAACCTGCCTCTGTATCCCGAGCACTGGGATTAAAGGCCTGCGCCATCACTGCCAGGCTAAAAGTCTGATATTTTTAAGATAACAATTCTCTCAATGCTGATTGACAGATTTACTGCAAACCCAGACAAAATAACAATAGATTTTTTTCTTAAAGAAACTGAAAAGTGGGGGCTGGAGAGATGGCTCAGTGGTTAAGAGCGCTGTCTGCTCTTCCAAAGGACCGGGGTTCAATTCCCAGCACCCACATGGCAGCTCACAACTGTCTGTAATGCCAATTTCAAGGGATCTGACACCTTCACACTAAATGCACAAAAAAATAAAACTTAAATAAATAAAAAAGAAAGAAACTGATAAGTGATTTGCAAGTTTTATGCAAAATCGAATGATCTAGACTAAGTAAAACAATCTTTAAGAAACGGTAGCTAACTTGTGTTCACAGCAGCTGAAACATGGTACACATGGCCACAGAACAGAAAAAGAAATCCATGGATGAAAAGACAATTAAATCCAGAGGACAAAATATCTGTCACATACAAACAAAATTGTCCCTAAGCTGAACTAAGGCAAGTTTTCTTCTCTTACATGCTATTAAATGGCAGTAAGTTTCTGTGTAAGATGCCATAATTTAGAAGGGTATAGGAGTAGATGAGGGAGAGAGGGTAGGGTTGACAGGGGAGGAGGGAGGGGACTACAGCCGGGATACAAAGTGAATAAACCGTAATTAATAAAAATTTAATTAAAAAATTAAAAGTCTAAAAAGGAAAAAAAAGATTCTATGATTTGATGTATAATGATATGAGAAATTTTAATCAGTAGAGAAATGATCCAGACATAAAGAAATAGTCCTTACCTTAAAGAATATAGTCATAAAATACAACAGAGCAAGGGTTTAATGTGAGAAATTATAACTTAAAGAAACGGGTATAGAATTTCTAGATAGAACACCTACCTTGAAATACTTAAAAATCTAGAATCTCTTTAAATAATTGGTTTTTTTTTTTACCACTAGAAGTAACAAAAACATTCTGAAGTATGATTCTAACCATAAACAGAGAATGGTTTCAAATGGTTCAAGTTCTGAGATAAAGTTCCCAATCTTCAAGAGCCTATTTTTTTCCCCAAGTAAACATTATAATGTATAACACTAGACTTTCCAGCTGGCCTGAGGTTTTCCCTTAGGAGTAACTACTTATACTTTCCCTGTCTTGGTCCAGCGCCTGGGTTGACCCCCTACAGCCTCAGAAGAATAAAGTTTGATTCCTCCAACAAGAAGACAGCTCCTATTATATTCAGACCAACAACCCACACCAAAGGAATCTAAACCATGGAGAGTGCAGCTATGGAAAATGAGCTCTTGTCTGATTCCAAGTCAAAAATGCCAGCATCCAGATCCTATAGCTATGCTGCCATTAACACTGTGAAATTAGACATGCTCTTTGTAATGCCAAACACATTCCAGGCTACATTAAAAGTCTGAGAGAGACCCACGTCCCACAAATTGCTTTTACCACTCCTTGGAAAGAAATGGTTTTGTAAAAGGAAGAATATCTGATCAAATCACATAGCAAGCAATTTCTCATGAAATCGTGAAATGCTGTTTCTCCCAGTTTGAAAATGCTTCTCAGCCTAAGTGCTTAGTGAATGGATAAGCACTGAAGAAACCTAAATCATGCTTCTCGGCTGAGACTCACACACAAGCTAGAAACTGACCCGTGAAAATAGAGCAAATCCAAGATGCTAACTTTATCTGAAGAATTATTTGCGACATCATTCTGCCATCACCATTGCTGGACCACCCCACAGCAAGAGAACTGGCCAAAGACTCCGTGTCTTACCCTCAGACCAACACATCATTCAACACTCCCACCTTAGCTCTCCCCACCCCACCTCCCAAAAAGATACCAGTCCACGCATGTTCCACAAAAGATGAGAACAAAGATGAAGTGAGGACAAGAGCATTTGTCTATGGCCGAGGGCAGTTTCTCTTCAGAGCTCCAAGCTTGCCTTCTTTGTGCCTCTGCCTTGGGCAAAGCCCTCTTCAGAAAGAGAGAAAAGTCATATAACCTGCTAAGTGGCTAAGCGGCCTCCTTGTTTCCAAAAAGTTAAAGATTCATGTTTCAAATTTTAAAATTTTTAGTTCATACCTTAGAAAACCAGGGGTCCAGGCTTTATCAGTTATGATCCTCCTGCCTCGGAATAATTACTAAAGTTTGGTACCCGTGGACCTCTGTGCCAGTCCCCAGCACTGACAGCAGCTTTGCTCAATTCTACCTGAGGTCACGAGTCACTTGGAGCACATGAACACAGCCATCAGCCATGCACGGGTTAAATTCTATCATTTCCTTAGTTGTGACCTTGGACACATTACCTTCCTTACTGTTTGCATTCTTTTTTTATAAACTTATAATAACGTGACTACGTCATAGAGTTGTTGAGAAAAATTAACGTGGGTCTAATGTCTGCCAAAGAGCCAGTTTCCTCCAGAGATCCACCCATAGTGAGGAGAGCAAAGGCAAAGGTGGAGTTAGATAGCTTTCCCTGTACTGCCTGGCACTGAGCGAGCACTCACCTTGGGAAGAATGCAGCCTCAGGCCAGGGTGGAAGCCTTAGACACCATTGGAGCCTGAGCAGACCCAAACACAGTACTGAAATTGTGGGGCATCACCTCAACTACGATTTCCCTCTAAAGCCAGCAATGACTGGTCTCCCTGGCTGAATATTGAGACCACCAAAGGCAGGTCTAAGATCAAAACAATGCCCAGGGTTGACCCCAGTTAGAATGTATTGGCGTGGATGTTGTTTGTTTTCCATTGTTTGTTTGTCGCTTTTTGCTTTGTTTGTTTTACGAACAACCGGTGACTCTCAGGCATAGGCTTGAGCACCACTCAGACACAGCCAAGGAGCAGCCCGGTAATACGAGCATTCTGCAGATTCACTGCCAAATTTCACGTCTGCAGATAAGCAACTGAAGAAGTTTAATCCCGGAATTTATAGACCATCTAGCAGAAAATATTCAGTCTGTAAACATGCCTGCGTTTTGATCACATCAGCTGCATACTTGGGAAACATGGAGAAGATTGTTTATGGAATGTGGTATTTCTTAAAGCGGATCCCCACAGAAGTTATTGGGATGACTCTTCCACTTGAGGTACAGTAATTTTAAATCTAAGAGTGTCCTCCTGACGTTAGCAATGCTATGTGGAATGATAAAGCAACAGCAGATAAAGCTCTTTGTACTTTACTGAGGCAACTTTCTATCACCCTGAAGCAAATTTTTTATTTAAAAATGGTGAAGTCATTACAAAATGCAGAGCAGTGTTATTTTAAAAGCACTAATATATGTGCTGCTCTGATCTCTATACTAATTTGACCAACCATCTCACCATCTCAAATACTTAGCAAGGCACAAGGGTCTCCAGAATGCTTGCAGCTAAAGCACCCATCATCCAAGTGATGTTTTGGTTACTAAATTTTACTTATGAATTAATACAAAACATTCCAGACCAATGTGTCTTTTTATTTTTATTTTTTATATTAATTAGAGTTTATTCACTTTGTAGCCCAGCTGTAGCCACTTCCCTCATCCCCTCCCAACCCCACACACCCTCTGTCAACTCCTCCCATTCCCCTCTCCAAATCCACTGATAGGGGAGGTCCTCATCCCCTTCCATCTGACCCTAGCTTATCAGGTCTCATCAAGACTGGCTGCATTATCCTAGTCTGTGGCCTGGCAAGGCTGCTCCCCTCTAGGAGGGAGGTAGGTGATCAAAGAGCCAGCAACTGGGTTCATGTCAGCGACAGTCCCTGTTCCCTTTATTAGGGAGTCTACTTGGATACTGAGCTGCCATGGGCTACATCTGTACAGGGGTTCTAGGTTATCTCCATGCATGGTCCTTGGTTGGAGTATCAGTCTCAGAAAAGACCCCTGTGCCCAGATTTTTTGATTCTGTTGGTCTCCTTGTGGAGCTCCTGTCCCCTCCAGGTCTTTCTATCTTCCCCTTCTTTCATAAGATTCCCTGCACTCTGCCCAAAGTTTGGTTATGAACCTCAGTATCTGCTTTGATGCACTGGTACATTTACACAATGAAATACTATTTAGCAATTAAAAACACAGAAATCATGAAATTTGCAGGCAAATGGTGAGAACTAGAAAAGATCATCCGGAGTGAAGTATCCCAGAAGCAGAAAGACACACATGGTACATACTCACTTTTAAGTGGATATTAGACATACAATATAGGATAAACATACTAAAATCTGTACACCTAAAGAAGCTCAGCAAGGAGGACCCTGGGAAGATGCTCAAGCTTTCTTCAGAGAGGAAACGCAGGGAGGGCAGAAAAGTGGCCTGAGCATGTGTAAGAGAGCATCTCCATTAGAAGACTTCTTCAGTCCACGCTCCAGCTCAGTGGCTTCCCAAAGCAGCGAAGTCAGGCTACACTCCACTCTCAGAACCTCAATTCCCATTCATAAGAGAGAGAGAATAATAGTGCTATCACCTTCTGGGATGGAAGTAGGTATTAAAATAATTTAGCAAACAAGTCACCTCATACTGTGCCTTGCAAACCCACAGCATTTTTATCTGTATAACCTGGAAGCCCAAAACAGACAGTGAAAAACAGGGTCCTACTTAGGTTTCTGTCACCGTAATGAAATGAAACCAACTTTGGGGATGAAAGGCTTTATGTCACCTTACACTTTTCAGTCAGGGAAGGCGCTCAAGGCAAGAGGCTGGCGGCAGAACCTGTGAACTAGGCCCTCCCTCTCCAACCACTAATCAAGAAAACTACCCCTGAGATATGCCACAAGTCAATCTGATGGAGGTGATTCCTACGCTGAGATTCCTGCTTCCCAGCTATTCACAGGTTATTGCCCAGTTGACATAAACTATCCAGCACTGTCACCTTTCCCCGAGTTTCCCCTGACACAGCCAAAAAAAAAAAACATTATGAAAATGAACTTTTCCCTCGAAACTTTCTGCCAACCAAATAAAATTAACCTTGAATCTTCATCTGGCAAGTGGTATCTGCCTGAGATCTGCCTACTACTCCATGTGGCTTCCTAACCACAAAAGTTCCTAAAGGCCTCCATCAGAGCTGTGTGCCCTGCTGCTGGAAACCTTGCGGTTCTGATGACAACATCTTGCGTAGGAAGCTCTGGAGGGTACCATGGCTTGACAGCATAGATGGAGCATTCTAACACAAATAAACAACTGCTCCAGAAGAACAGAACATACCCCCTAAAATCACCCTCACACCTGGAAATCTGTTTGGCCAGATAGAGAGGAAAGTCACTGCCCTAAACCCCCTTTGCCTCCCAAACTCAATATCCCTCTGGGGGGTCTGGCTTTCCAATTCCCCGCTGCCCTCTAGCAGTAAATTTTGATATTCTAGTGTCAATCGGTGGAGTTTTCTATCTTTGACAATAAAACATGTACATAAAACAAGCTTCATTATCAGTGCACAAGTCCACTAGCACACAGATTGACTGCTCTGCTCCTGACATGTAGATCCAAAGCTAACCACCTGTTCAATAATCAATCAGAGTTTTTAAAAGAAAACTTGGGCATGATCTAGTAGATTAGCAGCAATATTAATCATCATCCAAGAGTAGCCTGAGTTAAGATTAAATCTTGGCCTGTGCAAAAGATTAAGATTTATAACATTTTATCACAAAGCTAGAAATGATCCTCAAATAAGAGGGAAGAAATCAAAAATCTCCAAAGGTATTTCTTATCCAAAAGTATCTTATTTTCATCCCTTTCAATTGCAGTCTGTTAATTAGCTTGATGGGAAAGCCTACCAAATGCTGGTGAGTGTTTACAACGCTTTTGTGTTTGGCTTTAAAAACAGGTCATGATTAGGAAATCAACATGGGAAGCATGCTTCAAACATCCAAAGGCATTTGCTCTGCCTAGCAACTGGTGCGAACGGGGTGTGTTTTGTCTGCTTCTATGTCGGGTGGCTCTAGTTACTGGAACAAAGGAAATGCCTCTGTATTCCTGCACAGCCCAAAAGTCTGAGCGGGGGACCTGTATCACAAGTGGTTTCTGTCTCACTACACTGCAAAAGGCGAGACACTGAGGACCACCCCTCCTCCCCACCCTCTGTTTCCTCTTCACCCCACAAGGCAGCTAGGGACCTTCAGCATTTCCTCTTTGGGGAAAGCTGGGAATTGGCTGTTTTTATGAAATGAACATGACCCAGAAAAGCATTCGGCAAGCTCAGGCTGTGCACTTGAAAGTGTCCTCAAGCTGGACTTCCCATCATGCAGTGTTTGAGCACCTATTTACAGAAGTGCAGCTTGAACCAGCAGACATACAGTCCTCCAAGCTAACAGTAACAGATCTTTGGCACAAACTCACCACAACTCCTGGCTTGTGCTTCTACATAGGAAGTCAGAGAAATTCATTTCCTATAAACTAGGAAAGTCCTTGAATAAAGGAATGGCTCCCAGTCGATATTTATTTAATCATACACATTCTGATCAAATCAACCTCTCCTTTCCTCTCTCTCTCTCTCTCTCTCTCTCTCTCTCTCTCTCTCTCTCTCTCTCTCTCTCACACACACACACACACACGCACACACACTTGGAGAAAGACACCAACACATATATGCATGTCTAGAAATAGAGTTAAGTGCTCTGGGTTTGAACCCTAGAACTAAAGATTTGATACCACCATCACTTTACTCATTAAGTGCTTTCCTGTTCAATTAAAAAAATACTGTCCAACAATTATTTATTTAGTACTATATACCAAGCATTAAGCTAGTTTCCACAAAAGAAAATGACAAATAAATGACAGCCTTTTGCATGTGAATTTATTACCCAATAGACACACTGACACATACAGAAACACTGGCACTGAAACTTGTTACACATGCATTTCTTTTTGAAGTCAAAAGCGAGACAGGAGCAGAATGACCTGAGTATGAAACTCAGGTGATAAAATGGAAAAAACTTTACAAAGCAGCCAGTACTTCTAAAAATTAGAAATTGAAATTAGCAGGGAAGAGGTGCTCTCAAAACATGGAGGACACAGGAGGAAATGAGCACAGATCTCCCAGAGCATCATGCAATACAGAGGGAAGGATGTACGCCTAGATTGTGCCAGCTGCTGGCCTCTGCTTTCTCTTGGCATCAAGTCAATCTTCACTCGTGCTATCCCTACATTATAGATGTGAACAGTGAGACAGAGAGTAGGAACCTCTTTGAGGACCATACAGCTTTGATCCTGATCGCCTGCATCCAGAGTTAAAATGACAAATTAAGATGTGCTCCCTGAGGGTGAGTAAACAAATGAGAACTCTAAGCTGACTTTCTGCATCCCCAGGGTAATTACTCTGGTGTATGGAAGGAAGTGGGAAGATGCTGCTGAAAATTGAAAAGGAGAGATGGGGGAGTACCCTATCGCAAAACACACTTATCCTTGACCACCTAGGTGAGGGAAGGTGGTCATCCACCTGCATGAACAGCTGACTATCAGTAGAGTGCGGCCATGGGGCTCCGGAATACAGTTTAGACACAGAGCGCTCACCTCCCGCCCATGAGCCCTGGGTCAAATCTCCAGCATTTAGAAAAATAAAAATGCAGGGGAGGACCTCAAGCAGGGAATACAACTAGCTATTTAAGAACCCCAGAGCATAAACTAAGTGACACAGAGAATGGAAAGATGCTGGAAACTTATGCATAGCATCTATTACAGAGGCAGCGCACAGCTGGGCAAGGTGACAAGAACCCGCCCTGTTAGTCTGTGAAGCTGGGTTAGCATCTGACCATTTAATCTTTTTTTGTGAAAGATCTTCGGGAAAGGACCAAAATGAAGCCAATTCTAAGAATACAGATGCCAAATGAAGATTTAGAATCTGTTTTCACTAAAGGTAGCATTTGTTTGGTTTTGAGAAAGTACCCAAAGTTAGTTTTAGCAGTCAGATACTTCTGTTGAAAAGAAACACCACTTCCACAGCCTATGCACAATAACTGTCCTGCAGATATTTTTCCATACTGTCTAAGGAGAAAGGATAAAAATTAAAGTTTAATAATGTGGTTTGGTGTGATGAAATAAAGTTTGTGGTCCTGAGCATACCTAAAAATAGTAATTCCAAAAAGGAAAAAAAAAATCTACCAAGCTCACTACAGGAAGGCTATTGAGCTTCATTTGATAAGACTTGTAAATACTCAATAAGACAAACGAAGATGAAGGAAGGCAGTAAATAAGGTGTTATCAGTAAGGACACTCTATGGTTTAAAGGAAAATAATTTAGTTCCATCTTGTGTGTGAGGATAAAAAAGTGCATTAAGTAGGTAGCATTTTAAGTCGATTTAGTAAGGATGTGTGCGGGAGAGAGGTGATGCAAAGATAAAATGTGATCATCCATTCTTCCACATAAAAATGTGAGACTACTATGTG
>CM053750.1:40090374-40108240 GCA_028658305.1 Pachyuromys duprasi
ACATTATTCAGGTTTTAAATGGGAGAAAGAAAGATAGAGACATTACTTAACCTTCTGTAAGTTACTCAGGTAACAAATGTCTTATTCCAAATTATTTAACCTCTGTTTGTCCACTGGGGAAAAGAAAATTGCCTCTGTCCCTTATCATTCATGTTCAGCAAAATCAATGAAGCAGCTGATGTGCACAGCCTGTGCAGCTGAACACTAGACAGGAGCAAACACCCAACCCAGTCCCTAGTAGCTGAGGCATAGTTTAGCAACCAAGTCACCCCCTGCCCATAAAACCTCCAATAAAACCTCTTAGCACATGGCCTTACGCAAGCCCGGGGCTTCCTGGCTTCGGAACTTGTAAGTACAAAGCAGCTGAGACCATCTGCTTCCTACAGACCTTAAGGAGCAAGACTGTATTTTATGTTTTCGGAGACAGAGACATGAAAATCATCTTGGGTGAGACCTTCACGGCCAACAGCTCCTCTGTGAAGATGGCCTCCTTTCTCCAGAGTCACAGCGAACTCAGCATGGTAGAGGTGTTGTCTAGTTTGTTATTCATAATGAAAAGCACTTGAAATAAATGCTTCCATTCTTACCACATCTTAGGAGGAAACCTCCCTCTGTAGACTTGCAGTTCATTTAGTGGCAGTTTTCACCTCTCCAGACAATGCTTGTCCTGGCCACTTGTCTGGCTGCTGTAGCTCAATTAAGGCATTAAACAGTCCCATTCCATTACAGTTTACTTGCAATATTGTTCCCAGACTTTTTAATGCCCCAATTACCTACACTGGCTCTTAGGAGAACAGAACTAAATGAGGTGTCTCGGTTGAAAGCGGGGAAGTCCTGCCACATCCTGGTACTGGGCTCTTGGTGAGATGGTCTATGTCCAACTTATAGCACTGTTCCCTTAGATTAGACATGCATATACAACACTCCACGGCTTTTTAACAGGGACTGTGCATGGGAGAAATCAGGACTTGTGCCTTTAAATTCAAGGGTTTTTTCTTTTTCTTTTTCATTTTTCTTCCCTCCCCTGCCCCCATCCGAATCCTGGGCAGAAAGGAGTGTGGTGAGTTGGGGGTCTTACTTTTTAATTGTAGCTCATCTGGAATACACAGACCAGGCTAGTCCCAAACTTGTGTCCATCTTCCCGGCTCTGCCTCCTCAGGAATGTAGGTATGCTTCCCAGTCTTGGCTTACTTTATTTTCAAGCTGCTGTACCTTCCTCATCAAAATCAAGTTTGCGTTTTGATACCATGACTTGGCAGTTTAGCCGTTTACACATTTGTCTCTCCTTCGTAATTGGATCATGATTAGAGAGAAACAGGTAAAGAAAGCCAAGTCCAGGGACCCTGTGAAGCTCTACAGAGATTCCCTGCAGTGTTTGTAGCATTACACCTAGGGCATATCTCTTTCAGCTTGGCTCACTAGACTGACACTCATTTCCAGATTTACTTATTTTATTTTATCTGTGTGAATATTTTGCCCATGTTTATATGTGCAACTCATCCATGCCTGATGCCCTGGAGGCCAGAAGAGGGTATTAGATCCCCAGGAGCTGGAGTTAATGATGGTTGTGAATCACAAACGTGGGTCCTGTAAACAGACCCTAGGTCTTCTGCAAGCACAGCAAGTACCATGAACCACACTGGTCTTACTGCTCTGAGAACATGCTGGCTTTCGGTTCTGTTTGCCTTGAAATTTTTGCTTTTGTTGTTGTTGTCTGTCTCATGGTTTGGTTGCTTAGGTTTTTTGTTAGCGTTGTTGTTCCTATACCTCCCTCTCTTTCTTAGAATATCTAACTTTATTCTTTATTGCTATTCCGAAGTCTACCTTCCTTTCAATTCTTGACAATTTCATAGAAGAGCTAAAGTTTCTATGTTATCACAATATCCTCCATTCTCAGCTGCAGCCACTCCCACGTGTGCTTTTATGTCTCGTTGCTCCTTAAGTTCATATACTTACTTTACGTCTCAATTCAATTTATCTCTACAAAACTTTCTGGACTCTCACACGCAGAATGAACTAGCCTGACCCTACTTTGTATGTACATAATAGAAGACAGGAGAGTTAGTATCCGTCACAGCCCTGCTATTTCTAGTAGACTGCAGTGTCTTCCACGAAAAAGCACTGTCCACCCTGGAATACTCAGAGTGCTGTTCACCCACGGAAAACTCTCAATAACTATACTGGGTAAATAAGTGAATAGGAAATGCATGACATCTCACAGTACTATTTGAAAAGCACACTAGCAACCAAAGGGGATCAGGCCACACAGAACATTCTGGCATCTGTTTGTTTGTAAACAGATATATTTTTAAGCTTCTTTTTCTTTCTGGAAAGGCCCTTTAATCTTTTTATGTATCCTGATTTTTCACAGTTAACAATCACAAACACAAGCCCCACGCTTGGAGAACATCTGTTGTTGATTTAAATCTCCTTGTCACTCATTGCTTGGGTAGCAGAACTACACATTACCAAAAATGAAAGAAGGGAAAAGTGGACACTGTGGAGTCAAGCTTTTCCATATGGTACTGACTTGTAAGCATGCGTGTAGGGACTGAAAGTAATCAAACCTGGCTCATTTGGAATAGTGACGTTATCGTAACAGTTTTAGTACAAATATTACACGAAAGAAGAGGAGAACAAAGAAATTCCTGAAGTTGATTAGATGTGAAGACACAAATGTAGCATTAGTAGTCATTAATTTTTCTGAAGTAAATTACCCAAGGTATCTCTAAACACGTGAGTCATCCAAGTAGAGAGTATGCTCTCCAGGCCGTTCTGTTGCGCACGCCCACCTGCTGTAACCTAACAAGTGATTCCGGAAAGCTTAGAGCTCTCAACTACATTCATGTACACAGACACTTCAACGTTGTTAGAGCCCTTCATTTTTATCGTTATAGGACACAAAGTGATTTTCTTTCTCACGCTATTTGCAAAACAAAAGTTAAAAAGAAACAATAGTACTGAGGAGATGAAATGTTTCCAATAAGCTGCTAGAAATTTAGAAAACATGTTTAATTAAAATGACATTTCCCTTTTTTTTCCTGGACTTAAATGCTGAAGCAAAAATCCCACAATTAATTCAGCACTTTTGGAAGGAGCCAGGCCTTAGAACTTCTAAAGGTTCGATCAAAATCTACTTCTTCAGTAGTCACTTTACACTATGAAGTTTGCTGATTGGCCACCTGGTGAGAAAGAGAACACAAACACGTTGGAGACTAGATTCTAGGCTGGTTTATAGGAAACAAGAACAGAGCATCCATAAAACTGTTCAAAGAACTCAAATGAAGGTGTGCAACTGCTTCCCAAAAACACTAAGAATGTTAGTAGCGAAACAGAAAACAGTCAACGACTTAGTCAAATAGCTACCAGCAACTGGATGATGAAGTGACTCTGGGTTCATAAAGGCGGCAGTGTGTAGCAATGAGGATATTTCGAATAGCTACTTTCAATATTATGAATAAATGTTAAAGGACAAGTGAAAACCAGAGTATAATAGTCTGGAGGTATAGCTCAGCTGTAGAATGTCCATGCACCATGTGCAAGGCTCTTCCAACCCAAGTTAGGAAGAAGAAGGTTGTAGAGTAGAAAAGTCTACATAAAACTCAAAGCCAGATGAAACAAGTCTGCTGTGTGAAAGAAAAGCAGTGTAACTATAAACTTGGAGAAAGCCATCACCATCCAGTCCAGGTACATGGCTTGCAGGATACTGGCAATGCTCTTATCCTTGCCCTGGGATCTGTATGTGTGCAATTAAAATTCACTGGTGGTTTCTGAATGTCGTATCTCAGTTACCTGCTGACGTCTTTGTGTACTCTTCTCTAACGGAATTCCTCACACTGGGCAGCTTATTTTTAATGGTTCTAGAAGCTGGAAGTTCAGAAGCAGGTGCCAACCTGGTGAGAGCCCTCCAGCAGGCTACGGACTAATGAGTTCTGCTTGTAACATCACATAGTAGAAAGTATATGACAGCTTTATAGGCTCCCTTATATGGGTGCCAATCCCATCCATCACCTAATTACCTCCCAGAGGTAGAACTCTTAACACCAAGAGTTTAAAATGTAAGTGTGCTCAACTGCACTGCACACGGTGCTGACAAACTATTCCTACCTCTCACTTTGCTCTTGATGTCGTGCTTTCGGGATCTCAGAGTTTGGTTACGCATTTTCTCTCGAAGTGTGGCACTAATTGGGTGGCTGGAGCATCTACTCCTAAGCAGGGTTTCTATCTGTATCCCTTATATGTCTGGTTCCTCCAGGTACCATCATCCCACATCCAGCCAGCGCCACACACACACTGAATGGGTTTCAAACCTTAAGCTCCCACCCCTGCCCCCGGTCTTGGGCTCCTCAAATCATGGTGATCTCAGGTCATACTGCTTAGAGGTGGCTGACTTCGAAATGGAGGGTTGCAAAGGCAATCCTCCAAAGACTCGTGCAGAGTCCTAAGGACTCTTCTGAGGACTCTCAGCAATCTGTGGTCCACTGCAAGTTATGACACCAGCCCAGATTCAAAGAAAAGGGTCCTCACATAAGGGCAATGGGTCCACCAGGAAGGCAGCATTGAAGCTCAGCAGCAACAGTGCATTATAATGTAACCAAAAACTTTAGTTAAAAAGATGGGCTAACAGCATGTCACTTAGCAGAAGAGTACTTGCCTGATTGTCCAAGGCCCTGGATTTGTAGGAAATCTCCAGGACAAGAAGGAAAGTTACAAATATGTGAGAAAGAGTTCAGGATTCGCACTTTGAAAGGCAGGAGACAGAGGGGCAGCATCTCCTTGTTTGGCTTTTAAACTACTCCTACTCATGATGCTTCAATCCCCACGGACAATGCGATAGGGATTCATTAGAGTTTGTCCAGAATGTTTCCAGAACACTGGAAGGATTCCATGAGAAAGGCTGAGTCATGAGAACGGTGACAATGTCCACAGAAAGGAGAGGATGAAGTACATGTTGCCTGTTCCTTAGAAAAGTCTTTACAACTCTGGAAGGCTGGCAATGATGGATGTGAAGCCAGACACCATCTATGAATTCTGCAGGGACACAGAGCCAGGCTGAGAAAAAGGTTCAAGAAGCACAGGGAGATCACAAACGGATTCCTGGTGAGAGCAGATGGGTTGCAGCAGGCATGAGAGATGGGGAGAAATGTGCCCATTTTCCTGCTTATTTTTCAGAGCTAAATATCAACTGTTTATATTCATATTTCATGGCTAGATATCAACTGTTATATTGATATGAAAACTACAAAAATGAAAGCAGTCAATCAATGAACTTAAAACAATTCTGAAAACAACAGCCTGTATCAGGTTACGGCATAAACACTTGCAGAAGAAACAGTTAAGTAACTTCTTCTCAGTATTATTTCTACACAGTCAGTTCCAAACAGATTCTCAGAATTTGCATGATAAATAGTGGGAAATTTTCTCATACTCACATTTGGCCAAACCACACTATTGGAATCTAGCAAGAACAATAAAGATGTCAGCTCTCTTTTATTCTTCCTATTGTTAGACCTTCTATGGGAAAATTAACTCTAAAACTTAAGCTAGGCTGTTCCTGGGTAGCATGTTAGCTAAATGCTAATCTGGGTTATTGAGTGAGTATAATAGAAACTGAAATTTATTTTCAGAGCAAAAACATTAACAAATTTAGAATCAGCCTCGGGTAAATGCTTTTCAAACTCAATAATGGTATACAGTTCACTAAAGGCTCACCAACACGCCACACATAGGCTTCAAGACCAAAAAACAATTTAAAATCAAAAAAACACACACACATACATACACACACTATATGCCTCCAACAAAAGTCAACAAAAATAAATAAATAAAATACAACAACAAGGGAGAAAGCCCTAGGGTTTGTTGTATAGCTAAGTGGAAGGACATATGCATGAGGCTCAGGGTCTGACCTCAACCCCAAGCACTACAAAAAGAACAAAGAAAAAGGAGACTCTACATTTACTTTTCTCTCTATCCATCCACCCTTCCTTCCCCCTCTCTCTCCCTCCTTCCCTTCTTTCCCGTCTTTTCCTTTGTTCTCAACCTTAATCCAAGTACTGGGAATATTGTATAAGTTAGGTCCGCAGTAGTGTCACTAAAGCACCAAAGAGGACATTTCAGATACCAGCAAACATGACCTCAGTCATCTGAAGAATGTTTTCACAGTGCAACAAGCTAATTTCTGGAGGTCATTCACTTGGTTTTCACCAGTTTTCAGTACGTTCTAAATGTGTAGCTGGAACACTTTGTGCTTAATTACCTAAAGCATATACTGCCCTAAATACACTGACAATAAACTCCTTCCCAATATTATCAATAACAAAAATGTCATGTATCATGGAAAGTATCAAAGAAGGTGTAAACTAAGTCTTAGAATAAATGAAAGCAACTTGACAGCTCAAGTTGCTTTAATAAGGATAACTTTTGGTTTGTATTTTCACGGTTTACAGTTAGCTCCCTGTCTACGTATTTTAATTACAAATACAACTGTTTCAACTCTAGAATGTCTGTCTAGCTATACTAGATGCAGATATGATAATGCTTTGTAAGTTGCGGTGTGTCCCACCAAACTCCATGGTGAGTGGTAAAATGAAATCAGTCGCATTAAAGTTCTAACTGTGTGCTGGTAGAGGAAGTGGCAGGAGAGGAGGGTGGCATGGGGCATTTAGCAAGGAATATCATCGAAAAGAAAACACTACTGAGGTCGGATCATGAAAGGAAAGTGGAATATGGATAGCCACAAGGAAGTGAAAGGCTATCCCAGCAGAATGAACAGCTCAGGCAGAGGCAGAAATTGTAGCAAGGTGTTTCACTGGATCACATGAGAACCAAACTAATGCCCTGCAGAGGATTCTCAAAGGGTAAGTGCAGCACACAGATGTGGAAAGATACAGCTGAGGGCCTCCTCATAGGGTCTTCTCTACCTTGCTAGGCTGAATCCAGGCATGTATGACCATCAAGGAGATGAAGACCATAATAAAACTCTATACAGCACAAAACCCTACTGAACTTACAGATGGAAATTACATTACATTACATTACAATTACAGATGGAAATCGTTAAAGAAATAAAATTAAATATTCATTGAACATGTACAAAGTGTTTTCTTGTCATTACTCCACAGATAATACTAGATAACGTCTATTTACACAGTACTTACATTGCATTGGGTATTTTAAGTGTGTAGAGATGACAGAAAGCATACCAGATAATACCCAGATTCCATGCAAAAGGCTGCGACCTTTTGTACAAAGACTTGATCTTCTGTGGAGTCCTAGAAATGAATCCCCAGTGAACACAGACAGCTAGCTCAGTCCATGCTGTGTTTCTTCCTCTGTGCCCTGCCTTGTTGCTACACAGCACTCCAGAGTTCAACTGTCCTTTGCTTTGTGGTACTATTAAACCAAGTTCACTGAAGAGCACGCACTGCAATAGTGTGACCGGGCATCTGCTGGCTGACTGGAGGACGGTGTATAGAGCATCGATGTGCTGGATCCTGGGATTGATGTCCCAAAGAGCATGGAGTTGGGCAGTCAAGATGTCATCACCCACTCAGAGTGGTGGACAATGTAGAAGTTATTGTCTATTTTCTACAGTTTCCCAGTTAGCATTTTCAGAGACCACACAGTTGGTGGCGAGGGATGAAAAGCAAAAAACAAAAAAAAAAACAAAAACAAAAACAAAGCCTTGAGAAGAGGCAAATGACGGAAAGATAAATCCTGGTGTGTTTGTGGAGCGGGTATCACTTCTCTGCCAGAATAATTTACAGAATAAATGTTGGAGGTACGGGGAAGCAGGATAAATCTAGAAATGTTTCGAAAAGGAATCAACACAACAAATGTTTTTCTGGATATAGGGGTGGAAAATAAGAAGACAAAGATGACAGCAAGTTTCGAAGTCTGGGGAGACCTCAGAGAATTATAGGGAAAAGGGAGGAGGGTGGCTAGAGACGGCTCAGTAGGTAAGAATGCTTACTGCTCTCTAGGTTCAGCTCCCAGTATTCACGTGGCAGCTCGTGAGCAACTATAACTCCAATTCCAGGGAATTTCTGTTCTCATGGGTACAGCTACACACATGGTGCACGTACATGCACACAGACAGAGCGCTATAGTACTCATACACATAATTAAAAATAAATTTAAGCAGGGAAAACAGTGGGGGAGATAATGAGCGAGAGCACGAGTGCCTGAGGGAAAGCGGTGAGTTTGGTTTTAGTTTGGGGTGTAGAAAACCACACTCCTCAGACTGCAATGCATCGCCCTACACGGAAAGCCGAGGGACTCAAGGTCTTGACGGGAATGTTATGATTGTACTTTAATTGTTTTCAGATACTTGCAGTATCATGATCAGTTGATAACCCCAAAGGAAGGAATAAAAGTTACGTGAAAAGGGAGTCTGAGAGTTGGAAGGAAACAAGGAAACAGCGGAGCCCCATCTACGGGTCTAACATAATCCCAGCACAGGTAATGTTAACGTGCTAACCCTGAGAAATAAGCTGAACCCCAGGAAAGTGAAAAGGACAGGAAGGTGGTACAAAGTTAAACACTGAAAAGATGGGCATAGGAGCCCAAGGAAACTTCTTTCAGAAGAGAAAGTTCAGGAAGCCAGACAGGACCATGGCGGAGAGGAACGGGGACTCACACAAAAGCCACATGGGTAAGGAACCAGACAGCCTGGGGAGGACCTCCACAGCAGCAGCCTAGAGGCTCAGACGTGGCTTTATTCACGACACATCGCAACATGTCACACGTGACTACCTGGTGGCATAATGACAATGAAATTACAGTTATACTTTTGTTCCCCCTTCATGTATGAGAGTATGCGCGGGGAGATCACAGTGGCACGGATTTCTTTATGACAGAGTTATAGGAAATACAAGTCAAGGCCTATTACACTCACATCCAAATAAACGCATTTGAACCTCTCCCAGCTGGGAACTTGAACTAAACATCTGGATAAGAGAGGTGAGCCCCAAACAACAAAGAACTATTAAGGACATGGAATCTAACAAGGGGCTTGGCACAAATCAGTGCCTTGCGTTTTAAATCTCCTTGGTTATACATGTGAATGCTCACAATTGACACTTAGTAAGGGAAAAAAAATCATATCCATCAGAACAAAGAACTTAGGAAAACACACCAGTCCCCTGTGGGAAGCCTCGGGATAATTTCAGACAATAATTTCTACAACATCCTTATTTCCCAAAGCAGCTTACTTCCTTTCCCAGATCAAGGGTGCTTCCCACTAACTGCGGCTTTGCTGCATGAAAAGCCATTAGTGACTGCTTAAACTGTATTCAGATCTTAATACCTTTTGCACTATCGGAACTGCTCATTACTATTGGAAAGTAGATTCCTCTGTGGCCACTAGATTCAAATCTCCTTCAAAATGTGGTCTTCTAGCTAAGTTCATTTCTCTTTAGCTGCTTTTCCAGTGTTTAGTTACTTTGTAGTTTTACAAACACTCTTTTGGTCTGATCATTCAATTACTGCTATCATATACTTCACAATCATGCATTTGGTACATTTATGATCTTTTATGTATCTCCAACTCATTTCCAATGAGTGTTCCAGACTTTTTCCAATCAGAAGTCTTCTTTTAATTTTTATATTCCCATCCAGTAACAGTCCATAACAGTTTATAATATACTAAACACACTCATACCAAGTCACGCAAGCTTTTTGCATACTTGTTAGGACTGATCAAAGATCAACCAAACATGAATCCCTTCCCTAGTGATCGTATCATCTGGGAGGGAAAGCAGATATAGACAAATAAAATGATTAAGGTCTGCAGTGTATCAGAAAATGCTGTGCTGTCCTTAAAGTTAGAAAGGGGGGTTGGTGATTATTGGAATGAGCTGATCTCAGAAGCCCTCTCTGTGAGTTGACATCTTTAGCAAAGGCCTAAAGGAAACTCAGGATCTGGACAGAAAGAGGTCTGAGAAGACGCCAGTCCAAGGCAGGGAAGCAACTGTGCAAAGGCCTGAGGCATCAGCAAAGAAAAGACTAGCATTAGAAGAGGGGAAGGAAATGAAGTCAGCAAGGGGTGGGGGAGCCAAGGTGCAGAGCTCATGGCCTCAAGCTCACCAGAAGGACCTTGGCTTTCACTGCTCTGAAACTGAGCCTGGTGGGCCAGGTCTCTCCACCTGTGGGTTCTGCATATTGATTCAACTAACGGCAAATTTAAAATACTCAAAAGAAAACGTGCATCTCGACTGAACACACACAGACTGTTTTTGTTGTTGCTCCCTAAATGACACAGTACAATGGCTATTTACACAACACTTTCACCGTATTCACCACTAAAGTAATCTGGAGATGACTGAAAATGCACGAGGAGACGTATTTAAGCTACATCCAAATGTGTTGCTATCTTAAGAGAGACTTGAACACCTGGATTTTGGTATCTGTGGGAGATTCTAGAGCCAATTCCCTATGGACACCAAGGGACAACGGTATTGGAAACCTCAAATAGTCTGCAAAGTCCTTAAAGGAGTATTCAGGCTACTATCCAAAGTTATAGCTATAGGAATGTAGGAAAAGAGACATGAAAGCAGGTAGGCTATGAGTTAGAGGCTAGCCTGGGCTACATAGTGAGTTAATGTGCCTGTCTGAAACCCTACAAAAAAAAATTCCTTTTTCCACACAATTGGATGAGTTACAGTGAGTATAAATGGTTCCAAGGGGTTAAAGTCTGGGTAGTTTTTAATGGCGGAGCTTGATGGACTTGTTAATATTAGACACAGGAAGTGAGAAAAAGACCAAGTTGTTGACCGGCCAGCTGAGGTAAGATTTCTGAAGAAGTGGCTCGGCAAAGGGAAAGTGGTATTGGGAGAAAGGTCATAAGTTAGTGCTGACCTTGGTAAAACTGGACTGCCCATTAAGCTTCCAGCAGAGGGGCTGACACACCAGAGGAACTTTCAAGATGGTTGCCAAGTCAGTATAGGTAGGAGAATAAATTCCAGGGGGCTCCCCAGCACTACAAACCATGGCAAGAAGAGCAACTAGAGTAGAGACTGAAGGACGGAGAACTTGTAGGAAGAGAGCTGCAGGGGCAACGTCCTAGAGGAGGTGACTGAGGACAAACAGCCTGACATTCCGCTGGGCCAGATGAACCAGGATTAGGTAACACACCACTCAGTTTAGCAACCTCAATGTCCCTGCTGACTTTTGACAAGTGTGGGTTTTTTGTTTGTTTTTTGGAAGAGGAAAGCTGGTGGGAATGTGAGGGAAAAGGTTATTCAGCTTTCTTCTTTGTCGCTGTCTTAGTTTCTGAGTGTGCCCCATCTGGGGTTTCTCCGCAACCATCGAAAATGAGAGTACATTAGTTTGGAAAGTTTCCTCCATGGCTGTCTCCGCCACCTCTACTGGGATAGGCTTTAGAGAAAAGGCAGATGTATGCTGTCCGTGAGTCCCTATTTATTTCTTAGAAAATTGGGAAGTTCCTAAACCACAGTTTAGCTCCTTTCTTAGGAAGTACTGGGCAAGCTAAAAGTCATATTTACTGTCACCTTAAGCGTCCAACCTCGCTCCTACTTTGTTTGTTTGTTTGTTTGTTTGTTGTTTTTTAAGAACCTGGAGCTGGGAAACAGTTCGATGGGGGTAAAGAGTTTACTGCTCAACCATGAGAACCCAAGTTTTCAGTGCCAGAACTCCTCCTTAAAGCTAGACACGAGCCAGGTGCAGCGGCACACACCTGTCACCCCAGCATTCTGGGAGGCAGGGGCAAGCGGATCTTTGTGAGTTCAAGGTCAGGCCAGTCTGGTCTATAAAGTGATTCCAGGACAGCCAAGGCTACACAGAAAAACCTTGTCTTGAAAAACAAAAACAAAAACAAAAAAACAAAAAGAAAGAAAGAAAACAGCTAGGCATGGCAGTTCATATCCGTAATCCCATCATCGGGTGCAGAAACAGGTAGACCCCAGGAGATCAGCGGCCAGGCTAGCCAAAATGGGGGCTGTAGGTTCAGTGAGAGACCCTGTCTTAAAAACACAAGATAGAAAGCAAGAGACAAAGACAGTCAAAGTTGACCTAAGCTTCTACATGCACGTGTAAAGACAAGCATACACACACACCCCCGCAAGCAGACACTCTAATAAAAATGGAAGAGAAAACCCTCTTCCACAGGTTTATGCATCTGGTGAACTGTACTGAACTAGGGAAGGAGAGAATCACAAGGTCCGTAGGGTGTCAGCCGCAGGGAGAGGTTGTCTGCCTTGTGGTGCCACTTTCCTTCTTTTGGGCTCTTCTGTCTGGTCAGTAACACCCCTCTTTCTATCCAGTGGTTATTTTATAAGTATTCCATAAACACATCCCAATTCTCAACTCCACCTCAGTATTTGTCATGACAGAGCTCTGCGACTTTTCATGGAAGCTGGCACACAAGTAGAATCATTTAACCAACACTTAGTGCCCTGGGGACCCTGATTTGCCTCACCTTTTTTATTGACATAGATGTGAATTCTCTACCAATTTTCTTTTGTATTTCACAACACTACTTACAAATTAAGGCCACCAACAGATATCTTGAAAATATATATACATTAAACCAATCTCACAGAAGAGAAGAGACTAGTGTTTACCAGAAATGGGTAATTTAAGATAGGAACAAGATTTTCTAGATTAAAAATGTCACATAGAGGAATATGTTCTACTGTTCTGCTGTACAATAGGGTACACAGTCAACACCAATTTGCTGCATATTTCCAAACAGCTAGGGTAAAAGATCCTGGATACTACACCATAACAAATTGGTAAGTTTGTGAGATGATCAACATGTCATATATGGCATTTATGTATATATACATATACTGCAGATGTACATGTATCAAAATATCATAAGATGCCCCATAAATATGAACAATTATGCCAAGCAAAGACTCTAAATTCCCATTACCCCTGTTCCCTCAGTTCTCACTGAAGACATTGCTAAAGGCCCATGCCTCTTCCTGTTCCTCAATGGGCTGGCCTGTCTGACTTGTGCTGGAATTCAGTGGCTACCTTTCTCCAGTCCCACAGAGCAACCCTAGCCTCAATTACTGAAAGCCTCACTACCAAAAGGCTCATCCAAGGCTCAGCACTATGACTCCTTTGCTCACAAACCTCACCTACCTTCCCTCTGTACGGCGTTCTGTGTCATCCACACTCTAGTGGTGTGGAGAGGTTGGAATGTTGCAGGTCCCGGGGATAACTACCTTGTCTCTGGATAACTTTAGGCCCCTGAACAGCCATTCCTTGCCCACTTCTGTGTCAGAACTAACAACATGTAACTAATAAATAAAATACACGTATGCATGGAATAATGGAATAATAATTAGTGGCAGAAAGAAAAAAGGCCATGAATTTGAAAGAGGGCTAAAGAGGTAAATGGAAAGGTTTGTATGGAGGAAAGGAAGGGGAGAAATGCTGTAATTAAATTATAATTGGAATCTAGTAACTTAGCAGATCACTAGCTTATACCAACCCAAAAGCTAAGAATGTATCAGATAGTATCTAAGACAAGATGAGGGAAGTTCTCCATCTTGATTTAATCTCCACTCTGATGAACTAAGCAATGCATTTTAAAATTGCCTTTAACGTTCTTTGTTTTGTAAAACTATAAAACTTAATCAACCATGGTGAACAGGGCATTCTAAGGACCCTAAATCTGAATTATTGGGCCGTAGTCACTCAAATTTGGCTCTGGAATGTGGTGAGAGCGGTGGGGATTTTGCTTCTTGTTGTTGTTTGTCTGCGGGTATGATATTTTGGTTTGGTTCTCTTTGTTATTATTTTTTTTTATTATATCAAAGTATTATCTACTCCAAAAACATAGGCTTCACTCTGTTAGCAAAGTTGGCAATGAGTAATTGCACGACAGCAGCAAAGAGTGGCCGCCCTGCTGTGTCCACAGGGGGCACCCGCAGCTTCTTTCCTGTGGAGAGTCCGGGGGGGGGGGGGGGGACTGTGTGTAATTGCACCAGGGTTAAAACAAGTGGGAACGATTTTCTCCTGGTTGTTTTCATATTGCTTGCCCTGAAGTCAAACTTCACCTTTGGACCAAGAAGACACTGTATCAAACTTGGGGATCACAACCTGTGTCCTAAAACTTAGGTTTGGCCACCTGTCTTCCATAAATCAATTAGAAGATCCAAATAGAAGGGAAAAGCAAAAGAAGAAGAAGAAGAAAAAGAAGAAGAAGAAAAAGAAGAAGAAGAAGAAGAAGAAGAAGAAGAAGAAGAAGAAGAAGAAGAAGAAGAAGAAGCAGCAGCAGCAGCAGCATTTGTTGAGACCACACTAAGACTGAGGACAGAGATCCAGGGATCTCCCAAAATCGGCCCTTGGGATTCTGAGCTGAGATTACATTTCAATGGAGGGCCAAAACTATGTGAATCTCAGCAGGAACAAATCAAGGTGTGGCTCTGCCCCTACTGCTGACTGTCACTATCTGGGCTTAAAGTGGTCGGAGGTATTGTTAGAAGCCTGGCAGTCTCTTTCCTGTAGATAAGTTCTCTGTCAGGCTGGCGCATTTTCCTTCACCCAAGTGTGAGATGCCTGGGGAAATTCCCATTTCTTTGTCGTCCACTGTTTGAATAGTCTGGTAGTCACACTGAGAGACTTCGGTATAGATTTAGAATCCTGCTACAGCATGAGTTGGTGGTATTACTGTGAGAACTCAAATGCCAAGAATGTCTGGTGGATTTTCTCAAACTAGTAGCCCGGCCCCATCTCTGTAGGAGGTTGGTGGGGCTGAGAACTGCAGAGAAAAATATCAGCCTTTATGTGTAAATTGGTTCCATCACAGACAGAGAGCCATGGACTAGATTAGGGGTATTGTTATTTTTGCTGGGATAATGCACCCCACGTTGTTGAAAGGCTGATGGTCATTACAGGATTTCTTTCTATGAATTGGAAAGCTTTCATTTGAGGTTTGGAGGCTTGGGGTTTTCTATTCATTTTTGGTTTCACATGTGGGGTGGGAATTTGATGACTAAACTGCATATGGATTATAGGCTGCTTTCCATGAAATTTAGAGGCTTTGGGAAGCAGACATTAACCTCACTGGCTGCTCATCAACACATCAGGTTAATCAGCCAAGCAGCCCACTTTAAAATCTGATCTTCTAAAATGAAGATAACAGGTTTCCCTCTTACTCTTTTTCCGTATTTCCAGAACTACTAGATAAATCCTAGCACCAGCAGAGCCAGTCAGGGAAGGAAATAGTCAAGGTGCTAGAATCTGAACAAATCAAGTGACAGAAATTTTAACCACGGAGTAAAACTGGAACAGAACCCAAAGGACAGGCAAGAGACCTTGCTCTTTTCCTTTCATTTGAACCTGTCCCCCTTGTGCACACCAGATGTGCACATGAGCTGGAAGAAGGGCCTTCCCAAATGCACACAGTAGAAACCAAATAGACCTGTGGACCAAAATAATTAGCAGCCTTCAAGCAAGCAAGCTGTCAGGTTCCCAAGCCTTACTTAATGGCTTCATTTCCAGATGGGACCAGATTTGATTTATTAAAGGAAGCCCCATGGGTGGTAAATATTCTTCTGAATTACTCAATAATCATAAAATATGAATAAGCCTTCTTAAGTGAAAAATGGGCCTAGGAAGAGTAACTAGAGACAGCTAGTTAAAATAATTACTTTACCCTCCTATGAAAGTAAGCATGATACAGTAAAAATGCATCTCTGTGTTGAGTTACAGTTCTTAGTCCTAAGACTTACCATCAGGAGATAGTAGTCCCTTGGCCTACAGTCCAACTCCAAGCTACCTAGGCAGTTCAGGAAAACTAGCTGCCCAGGCTCTGCAGAAGGAAAAAGAAGTGGAGGAGGGGCAGCAGGGGAGGGGAAAGTAAGCAAACCAGAAAATGCCAGGATGAGCCAGCCAGGATGAGCTAGGGAATGGCAAGCACACTTCCTGAATCTAAAGGATGGCCGAGGGGTGGAGAGATGGGTCAGCCGTTAAAGGCCAGGCTCTCAACCAAAACTAAAAGGTGGCAGAGATCCTACAAACCTGCTGCTCTATCTGGGCAGTCCTAGACCGCAGACCTCAAGCTGGCTGAACCACGAACCTCTATTCCTTTCAGGACTCCCAGACAAGAACAGCGATCCTCTCAGAAACTAAGACTTAAACCCTTAGGCCAGCCAGTGATAACCGTGACCACACCCACTGTGCACTCGGCCAGGTTGGTTGATGACCCTTTAGCACATGGAGCCTCATCATCTGACTCTGACAAGAGCAGCCCCAATACCACCACAATCCAAATGACCCAGAAAATTACAAAGCCTCCAATCGGAGCTCCAGGTGGGCTTAAGACATTTTCTTAAAGAATTAAAGAGATGCTGTATCTGATTTTTGACAGTCCAATGTTTTATTGGGCAAAGATTGCCTTTATAGTCCACCAGCATATCCTGGCTTCCCTGTTGTGATGAGTCTAATACGCTGGCCATTGGCAGTCAGGCTGATTTTAGCCCACCATTTTGTCAAGTTCACACCACGGTCAAAATCTGTTTCCCTGATAAAGTACAGATAAGAAACCTAAGTTTTTCCTTACTTTAAAACAATCAGGCAGACAAGTCACAAATAGCACAAAAGAGACAGGCTAGAAAGGACTTCGACTCCCTGGGCTAATTGTGTTTGCACTTCCTTTTAACTTGTATGATGTATGAGCCATAGAAAGGTCTCCTCAGAGGGGGAAAAAAAGAGAAAGAGATAGAGGAAAGCGCAAATTCTTATCAAAAAAACACAGACAGCGATACTTTTTAAAGCTTGTAATCAGGAGCCTGGAGAGATGGCTCAGCGGTTCAGTACACTGGCTGCTCTTCCAGGGGTCCTGAGTTCAGCACCCACATGGTGGCTCACAACCATCTATACTGAGATCTGATGCCCTCTTCTGTCATGAAGACATACATGCAAATAGAGCTCTCATATACATACATACTTAAATAATTAAATCTTAAAAAAAAACCTTGTTATCAATACAATCATTCACCAATTCCTATTCTTAAGTGGTAATGGTGATCTTAATAAACCTACTTCTATCCCTCTGTGCAAGCTGAAGCACCAAAGTCTGGTTTTGAGACATCCTTTGCAGAAGCCCTTCAGCTTCATCACCCAAGATTCCAACCTCTGAAAAACTAAGCAGGAATCTCAATCCCAGGATGCTAAGCAGAAAGGGAATGTTTTCCACACTACTTAAGTGGCCTTTCCCCTCTGCACAGCCTCTGGCAGCCACTTCTGGTGACACTTGGACCCAGAGGGCTGCATCCAGATGCCTACCATCCCAAGGGAGTGCCTTCCACAGGCCCATTGGCAGACAGCATAATGGGGTAGGGCTAGCTAAAACTCCCCCTTCCTCTTTCTTATAGGAGAAGACTTCAGTAGCTGGAGTGAGCTCATTTAGCTTGGTTTGGGACTGTGTCAGGGAAGATCCTGGGTGATGTTCATAAAACAGCCTTCAGGTTCTGCTGCATGTTCAAGATCAGCCTCCACCCTCAGCCTACTCAGTTCAGGATGAGACCTCTGCTTTGCTCGAGACTGCCCTTCCTCATAGAAGCCCCTGGGCCAGCCAACCATGTGCTGCTGAATTTGAACAACGGCTTCAGTTCCCACTAGGCACACTGCTAGGGTATGAAAACTGATGTGCAAAACCTTTCACAAAATAGAGTCCTTACCAGGTGGGGTACTGTGTTACAGTAATTTTTTTATTAACTGTGTTTATTTCTCTTAGCTTCACTCTTAACACAGCTATCATACAAATAAATGGAATTCTTTATATTTGTTTATAATAACCTTTACAACACAATAACTGAGCAGTTATTCCTCTATTCATAATCCTCCAGGCTAATATGGTTTCCTCCGATCCTACAACCCAGGATAC
>CM053750.1:40108340-40166586 GCA_028658305.1 Pachyuromys duprasi
CTCTCTGCTGATCACTCCTATACCTCTGCCCTTGGCTGGATCCCCTCACTGAACCCTCTTCTAACTCCTCCTCCCCTGGCTGGCAGGATGTCCAGCCCTATTTCCTCCCCTGCTCAGTGATTGGCTGTAAGCTGCTTTGTTGACACATTGGCGGGGGGGGGGGGGGGGGGGATTGGGAAGCAAAGTTTATACAATGTTAAGACAGTAGATTCTCAGAACAAGGCTTGCAACCAGATATGGGGGATACAGAAATCAGTGTTTGAATTACACAATAACCTTATGCCTACAGTGTTGCACATGCCTCAGCACTTGGGCCGCAGAGACAGGCAGATCTCTATGAGTTCAAGGCGAGCATGGTCTACAAAGAGAGTTCCAGTCCAGCCAAAGCTACACACTGAAACCTTGTCTCAAAAGAGGGGGGGCGGATGCTCTTTGATGCTATAAACGTATAGCAGAGTAAGGAAGCATATTTAGAGTTTGCACCTCCAAAAACTATATATCTGTCTCTTATATTGAAGTCAATCTACTGAAACATATATACAGTTAAGGAAATAGCCAAAAACTCAGAGGCATCAGGCTTTTCTTACACTGTATAGCTCAGAGTGTAGATGGAGTAAATCTCAGAGTTAAGAGACTCAAGTAACATGTTCCTCAAGAATACTGACTGTTACAGTTAACCTGCAAAGGAAAAGTTACTCTCAGATATTTGGAGAGATTGACAGAAAAGAGCCAATGTGTGCCTTCTTGCCTCATATAAAATATCAACACACACATAGATACACACATACATAAACACACATATATATGTGCACACACAAATACATACATACACACAGATTCACCGCTATATACATATACACACATACACACACACAAACACCTGTTTCTTTCCTCTGCTTGATTTACTCTTACAGAATATCTAAACATATCATATGTTTTACTTATTTATCTTGTATTTTCCAGACCAGACTGGTGCTCCATGGGACAGGAATGTTTAGTTTACTTATAATTTATGTTTTAGGCTAGTATACAAAGTAATGGGTAAACAAAAAGGTTGTATTCTTCTCATCCATGTGCTCTTTATGTCTAAACAGTAATGGACACACACTGCTGTGCCCATAAAGTTTGTAGGACATTAAGAATCAGGACCCAGCTGGGTGTTATATGCCAAGCCTGTAATCCTAGGACTTGGGAGGCTGAGACATGAGGATAATGGGGTGTTCGGGGTTTTGTTAGTTGAGATTTATTATTTCATTATTTTATGTGCATGGGAGTTTCGTCTGTACACCACAGCCTGGCCATGCTGGCAGAGGCTGGACAAGGTCGTCAGACTGCCTGGAACTGGAGTTACAGACAAATATGAACCACCATGCTCGTGCCAGAAATCCAGTCCCAGTACTCTGGAAGAGCGGTCAGTGCGCTGAACTGTGGGGCCGTCTCTCCAGCCCCCAAAAGGATGAGTTTAAAGACAGCTAGAGCCACACTGATGACTGTTTAAAAAAGAAAGAAAGGGAAAATAGGACCTATAAATCACACTGTGAACATATTAGAAACCTTATTTCAATTGCCTTGACTGTAAACTATGAAACACTGAGAACAAGATTCCCACACACACACACCTCCATAAAGTTGGTTTGGAATAAACAACAAAAACAGTGTCAACAACAAATCACTCTGGTTCTGTTTTGTGGCTTTTTTAAAACAGAATTTTAAACTTCCATTTTTATCTATTTTTAAAATTATTGTAAATGTCACTAAATGTTATAGTCTAAAGAAAAGTATAGACGATCATAAATGACTTAGACCCTTTAATTCTGACAGTCTGGAAGAAATATTTGTGGGAAAGATATATGGTACAAATAAAGAAGTAAATATGCATATTTTTCTTTAAACCCAATAAGCAGGCTTTTTCTTGTTCTTTTTTAAAAGCACCCATATACTAGCTGACTTTCTACATCTCTCAGTGAAAAATTGCTTATAATTCCAGAAAGGCCAGAAAACCTAAATCTCATCCAATGCCCAATTACAGAAATGTTTGTCCCAAACTGAATTTAAGCATCTGAAGTGCTAAATTCTGAAATATTTACTGTCCCAGCAACCGTGTTCCGATATGGACGAGCAAAAATGTAAAAGTCTTCAATCCCACAGCGAACGGGTAGAGCTCTTACCTGGCAAGGCTTTACTTCTAAAACCATTTAAAAGAATCTTAAATCTCAAAGGATTCCCTATGTGTTGGTTTGAATGAGAACAGTCTCATAGGCTCCTATGTTTGAGTATTTGGTTCCCAGTTGGTAGACTATTTTGGAAGGATTAGGAGGCGTGGCCTCGTTGGGGAAGATGCATCAGTAAAGGTGGGCTTGGAGGTTTCAAAAGCCCATGGCGGTTCCAGTCTCTCTTCATCTCTACCTGTTGCTTGTGGATAAAATGTAAGTTTGCAGCTTACATTTTACATTACATCCAGTCAGGCCTACCTGCATGCTGCCATGCTTCCGTCCATGATGACCATGGACTCCCCTTCTGAAACTATAAGCAAGCACCCTCTTAAATGCTCTCTTTTATAACTTGCCTTGTTCATGGTATCCCTTCACTGCAATCAAAAAGTAACTAGGACAATCTACTCCCTTCAAAGACTTTCACCATACTGGGCTGATGAGTCAGCTCTTGCCACCAAGCCCAAATGCCTGAACTCGGCCCCTGGACCAGTGGGATGGAAGGAGAGAACTTATTCCTAGAAGTTCTTTGATTTCCACATGTGTCCCATGGCATGAGCATTCCAATAAACATACATACAGGATACATATAATATTTTAAATATTTTTATTTCGCCATACAGAAAAAGACCATATTTATACAGAGAGAGCATCAACTTTTTATGTTATAACTAGAAGCTATCCTCACCCATTTTAGGCTGCCTTTCAGATTCTCTGATTATATGCTTACGCTACTTTTGACTAGAAACTAAAGAAATGTACTTAGCTGACCTGTTTATCAAGCTTCATTCTATGGCTGCAATGCCAATTACTCCCCCCTTGTCTAGCTTATCCATAAATGCAGACCTACCTCGAAGAGAGAACACTTTCTGATTAACGGTCATTTTAACAATGCACTTATCTGTGTTTAAATTACCATTTTTAATTTTGGTTAAATCAATCTATGGAATATCTAGCAAATGCAGAGCACTAGGTACCCTTTGAGCTCACGAGGGTATGCATACTAATTTTAATGTCTGGCTTACTTGTATGTAGGCTAAGCACATGAGCTCTATTTAAATCAAAAGCAAAGATTTAGTCCTGTTAGGAAACACTATGTACACAGAGATCAAAACTTGACCCCGGAAGAATTAAACGGAAACCAGCAACTCTAATGATGTGTATTGCCAGATATTCAACAGGAGAAACAAGCTCTTGTATTTTTAAAAGGCTCACTCTGCCTTCTTGTTTCCATGAGGGTGGCACATGTTGACTTCTGGGTCATGACTGGTGGCTGTCTGGCCCTGACAGTCTCAGGCCAACCAGCTGCTTCTGCCACTAGCTTGCTCCTGAGGGTTTGTCTGGGATGAACCACCTTTCCTTCCGAGCTTCTATTATCTCTGTACTTCCCAAGACTACAAGTTCTGTCTCTATCCCAACATCTGTGTTGTTTTCCCTGCTCCTGATTAATCATACCTTTCCGGAAAATGAGAAAAACCTGGATACTATGGGCAAAACATTCCAAAACAGCCAGAGAGAGGATCTATTAGGAATTCTCTTTTGTCCCCCCTAAAAATTCTTGGATTTTAATTCTTCGGTTTCTACGCTCTAAGAATTTACTGTGGAAAACTTAATTATTTCTCTCTATCTCACACACATAGACATCCATCTAATACTTACTAATGTTTATGCATGTTGTGAGTTGCAATACAGAACTATCAGGAACACACCACAAACATATGATATCTGATGATGACTACCCTGGGCCATATTCTCTAGAGACGCCAAAACATTCTAAGAATGACATAAACTCTCCAGATCCCCACGGTCTTCCAACAGAGGCTCCTTGTTTGGTTTGTGCTGCTGTGATAAACAGCATGACCAAATCAACTTAGAGGGGAAACAATGTACTTGGCTTACACCTTACAGTCCATCACGGAAGAAACCCAAGGCGGGAGCTTGAGGCAGAAGCCATGGAGAAGTGTCAGTGGCTGGTTCACTCCCTCTAAAGCTGGCTCGGCTTGGTTTGTGATACTGCCCAGGCCAGCCTGCCTGGGTATATGCTGCTCCACGGTGAGCTAGGTACTCCTGTCTCAGTTACAATACAGGACGTGCCCACAGGCCAGTTTCTCAGTCCAAGTTCTAGTGTCCCAAGTGACAATTCTGGGATTTCATGTTCTTTAAAACACACAGAAATACTATAAGAATATGTTTTCATTTTCATCCCAGGTGTGAGGCTAAGGGGTGCTTCTCAGCAGCTGACGGTGATTTGCCTCGTGCTCTGTGCCCTGGTGTCGGGAGTGGGGGGATGCCAGCTACAGATAGTTTCGAAGTTGCGAGACATTTGGGATTCTGGGGACTTTTCAGAGGATGTATAAATGATAGGATCCCGGACAGTTACGGTTGGTGGTTGATGGTCGGTGTGTGTGTGTGTGTGTGTGTGGTGAGGGAGTGTTGGTTGTTGATGGTCACAGTTTGTTATGTAGTTGTGTGCATAGAAGAAACAACAAGAAGAAATTAGTTATCATGATGGCAAAGATCAAACTTGCCCCAAGGACTTGGCGCCCCTAATCAGCACGATCACATCACCCCCTTTCTGATCACTGATTTTATTCAGGTATCTCTTTCCTCTCCTCTCTATCCTTCTCTCTTATCTAGTGTTAGGGGGGGTTGAAAAAGTGGAAGCAAAGGTGTAGGAAAGGGTAGAAGGAAGAACTTACAAAGTAGCAAAGACCAGCTACAAAGTATATGAAGTTGACAACTGGAGGCTACCCATCACATAGAGCGAACTGATAAAATAAATAAATAAACAAACAAACAAATATGAGAGGAATATCTGTGTGGGTCAAAGTAAAGTCTTAGAGTATAGAAATTCAAGATTAAAATTAATCATGAGGATATGAAACTAAACTGTTACGGGGCACCAAACGCTCCCCTCTACTTATTCTCTCTCTCTGATATATACACACATAGACATATCAGATAAATAAATAAATGTATTTGTTTATTTAGTGCACTCTCTAATATTCTAGCAGGGCACGTGACTGATTAATTAGCACCTTTTTTGTTTCCCTTATAGCTAGTTTGGTCATATTACAAAGAGATCTGGCCATGAAGGTGACAGTCAAAGTGAATGTACAATTTCTGGATCACATCCTTAAAGGGAGCGTGTGCCCTTCACTTTGTCTCCTACTGTCCATTCCCCAAGGGTCGGGATATGAAAGGGATCCTGACAAGTGAGACAACTTCAACCATATAGCCAATGCCAAAACCCAGTGTCCTGCTGCCTCCATCTTTTCTGTTCATTGAACCATCTAGAGTAACCATGTAAACAGGGTTGCTGGGTTCATACTCTACACTCTGGCTTCACTACTCCTTGGAAGCTTGCAGAGCATTAAGAGGAAGGGAACCAAGATCTCTGAGTATTTTAATGAAGCTGAGCGTCTTATGATGTTGGACCACCACTAGGTATAGTGTCAAAATATTAGCCAGACCCCAAAAGACGCAGAAAAGGCCATGGGGCCTACATATGGCTCTCCTATCACAAACATCCTTGCACTGTTTAACCTGATGATATTCGCTCTGGTTTGAGGCAGCTGAATAAACATCCTTACAAATACACACAATAAACACAGTGTTCTGGCAGTCTGAGAAGAGAATATGTACATGCAGACTTTAGAGTTTAAGCGCTGTTCTTTTTCTTAAGATAAAACCCTAAAAAGTATCTGTAGAAAAACATTTAAACATTCGGTTTGGGTATAATCCATGGAAACCATGGCCGAACTAAAGAAGATCATTAAAATTAAAAATAAAATTAGGATGCTAAACACATTAAGTTACGCCACATCCGGTTGATCTCCCTGGGAGACCTCTTGTCTAGAGGAAGCGGGTGGAGGAGTTGAGCTGGGGGAGAGATGAGGTGAGATGCTGAGACAGCGAGGCGTGCAGGACGCGGACGCTGTCGTTAAAATATATAAGAGAAGAATTAAAAAAGAAACATTCAATTTGACAAGAATTGGAAAATATGTTAAGTTGGTCAAGTCATTGATGATCCGAATGACTCAATGAAAACTCAGAATCAAAACGTGACAATTTCACAAGAGTTAAAAAATATATATATACTGATTCATTTCATCTGACCCAGTGAGCCTGCCCCGAAATGGTCAACTTCTAGTCTCCTACACTCCTACCATGTGTCTTACATTTCATGGTCCAAAGTGGCTGCCTCAGTGCCTGCCATCTCATGCTCAGACCAGCCAGGAAGAAATTAGAAAGAAAAGAAAAAAAAAGAAAATTTCTGATCCTTCACTATATATTTTAGGAACTACCTTTTCTCACTTATCATGTCTGTTCACAATCCCCTGCCACAACCTAAAAAAAAGAAAAATGGAAAGAAAAGAAAATCTGCAAAATGAGATAAGACTTTTAGATATTTAAGTTTTACATGGAGGTAAAAGAAAAGAACAATGAATATCTAGTCAATCAAAGGGATTTTCCAGGGATTTTTTTTTTAGCAAGAATGTGGAGACAGACCTGTGTCTACATAATCAAAAAAATTCTGTGAAAATATAAAAAATAGATAGGTTGCTACATAAGTTATAGACATATATTAAAGCTCTATACAAAATGAAAGTCCACATTACCCTTAGAATTGACCTTTGTGGAACAGTGGTGAATGAATACAATGACCTTGGAATAATGGCAAGAACAAACACATGGATGAATAAATACAGTACGATAATACCTTTCCCTAGAACTCATCCTGTGATAACAAACAGAAAGACAACGGAGAAAAAAAAAAGAGGTGTCATTTCTGGAATCGCAAGAACTCCTTCTCTGGGGCAACAGTAATAAGAAAGAAAGAAAAAAAAACTCTGAAATTCCAAAAGAGCATGGAAAGAAGGCCAAGTTGAAGCATTACAAGGCATTAAAGGAAGCATCAACATTTCTTGCACAACTTCTGAAAATGTGTCACCAGCTACAAAGCCTCTGGTTCTGGCAAGAAGACAACTTACAGAGATAATTCAAACAGCCACAGTGGCAGCTAAGCCAGCCCTTGGCCCACACTAAACTAAAGGAGATAACATTTTAATGAGGAAAAGTGCACAGCATCAGCATTCTATGTTGCTAAACGTTTGCTATAAACCCAGAAAATGTTTCCTATCAGTATTCTAAATTTAACCCGCTGGAATCCTGTCGTAAGTGTTGTTCAATTTAACCTTTTCAAATGAAGGCTTTGCCTTTTCATGGAAAGTATGTATTTTGTATTAGTGCAGAAACACAATGTCCTTGGCTTAGACTTTCTCCAGCAAAATGGGCCACTTTTGTGCACTCTACTGCGCTACATGCTAAGGCAGGAAGGCAGCAAACTTACCCAAGAAAATCCCAGTCTCAAATCAAGAATTCCATTTAAATTGTCAGTTTTCTTAACATTACTGTTACTGAGTTACTGGATAGAAATTGCTCCTATGAGTGAGGGGAAAGAAAGAAAAGATACTCAAATTATCCATCTCAGGAGTCAAGTGTTAAGCTAAATGCCACAGAAAAAGGGAGATGACAGTAGTTTTTAGCAATGAAACAGTCCTAGGGATATTTTCCTGGGACTACAATGGTAATTTTATAAATAAAAGATAATAATTTTATATAGCAAATGTAATTCTAATAACATAGATGTTTTTGAATTAATAAACCACATGGGAAATAATAAAAACCCATCTGCTATCAAATTTAATATATAATAAATATTAAATATAAGAATTTATACATATGAAAATAAGTTTTAGGTCATACTAAGGTGTAAAAACACAGATATGAGATTTTATTTGGTATCAATATTAAGTATATGGTAAAAGATCCCTGCACAACACATTGTTAAAACTAGTGAGGAACCATTTACTCATCGCAGTTGACAGACAAGTAATTTTTTTAAAAAATTGTGTATATGTGTTTTAATGAATGTGGGGGTGTCTCCTGTTGTTAGTTTTCTATTGGCATTATAAAACATCACAGCCAAGACAACTTATAAAAGAAAACATGTATGGGGGTTCATGGTTCCACAGGATGAATCCATGATCACCACGGCAGGGAACATGGCAGCAGGCAGGACACGCTGGAACAGTAGCTGCGAGCTTTCGTTTGACTCCCAAGCATGAAGCAGAGGCAGACAGAGCTAACTGGGAATAGTATGGGCTTTTAAAGTCGTAACATGCACCCTACCCCACCCCTACCTAGCAGTGACACACCTAATACTTCCCAAACAGTTGCACCAACTAGGCACCCAAGCATTTAAACACGTGAGCCTAGGATTCCATTCTTACTCAAATCACCGCAGTGTGTGTATACATGTTCACGCACGTGAAGGTGGATAAATATGAGGCAGGGATGATGTGTGGAAGTCATAGGACAACCATCGGTGTCAGTCCTCTCCTTCCGCCTTGTTTGACAAAGGGTCTCTGTGCTTTGGCTTGGCATTAGAGGACACAGCACTCATACACTCCTTTCTGTATACCCCTATCCTTGTCCGTCCCTCCCTCCCCCTCTCCTTCCTCCACCTTTCTCTTCTCTCCATTTCCCTCCCCCTGGGTTCTTTGGCCAGTGAAAGCCAGTGATGCAGCCCAGCTTCCTTTGAGCAGTAGCTCTCTGGCATCCTACCCTTCATTTGTGGGTTTTCTCCTCAGTGACCCCCTGGGCAATATCACCCATGCGACAGCTCCCTCACACAAGACTAACTTCTAGGTCTCTACGTTCAGTTCAGAATTTCTTAAGTTTCACAATCTTGTCCTCAAAACTCATAGTAGAATTTGCAAATCAGCTAAACACTCAACACCAAATTCGTCTCCCTCCCCCCAGTGCGTCTCTGCCCCTTGAATGCTGTTTCTGAATTAATAGCCCTACCTCTCTAGCCATCACACCAGCAGACCCAGACCCGTCCTGTGTTCTCTACTCCACTCCACTCCCTTGTTAGTGAACACAATACCAAAGGCTTTGCCCTAGATCTGTCCCATAGCTGTTGAGTGCTTGTGTGTGTGGTTGTGTTTGTGAGTTTTTGTTGTTGCTGTTGTTTGTTTGTTTTTAGTCTTCTCCATCCCTTCCATTAGAAATACCTAATGGGTAACCAGTTGTTCCTCAATTCTGAAACAGATTCTCTTTCTAAGAAACAAATTTGAATTCAATAGATATTATTCCTATACCAATGGCATCACATTATGCTAAGGCTTGTAGATGAAACCAATTGACTAAATGAGAATCTGCTACATAAAGTCTTTCTTGGTTTATCACATGTTGGCTATTGACACTGTTTTCCCACCACACACTCTTAGGAGAATCACAAGTACTCAAAGATTCCTAGAGTCAGGTAGGAGTCTCAGGTAGGGAGATCAAAGGGGAAGGATCTCAAAGTTTAGGAGCAAAATAGGACAGGTATATGGCCCACTAGAGCAACCTTACCTCAGAGGGAGCCCAAATCTCTGTCTGGCACAAGCTAGACTGTGCTTATGTTTTGTGATTAACTGACCAGTGCTCTCTGTCGGCAAACAGTACCATCTCAGCTAAACTTTTCAACTGTGCCAGGTTAAAAGGACTGAAGAGGAGCCTTCTCTGTTTGCCATGTTTTGAGACTGGCAGACCGGGGTAGCTCTAAAAGGGGTGAATCAAATCTATGGAGACACTCTGCCCCCTTCTCAGTGCCTTGGCATTCTCTGAAGTGCAGATTCTGAGCACAGGCAGTGCCCCTTTTCAGTCGATCCCTAATGCCTACAGTTACAGCAGGGATCCTTAAGGATGGAACTTTCCTCAAACTGGACCAACTTACTTCATCTCCACCAATATGCGAAAAGCATGAAAGACATCTTACCTCTAGTCACAAGGAAAGTTTCAGCACTGTCACGGTGCCAAGTTCAGCCACACCAATACCACAACACACATGCTTCTCTTGGCGGGGGGGGGGGGGGAGCAAACAGTTCTCCCCCTAATCTAGCAAAGTCTTCCTCATCCTTCAGGGGCCAGCTGTGTGACCACTTATACAAAACTGCCCTTACTCCCAGACGGAGTGTGTCCCTTGGTGCCTCTTTGCTTAGGGCTCAATGTTACGGCCCCAACACACAACTGCAATTGTCTGTGCATTTTTCTTTCTCCTCCAATAAAGTATGTTTAATTTCTGTTTATATCTCCAGAACCCTACAGAAACAACATTTGTTTTCTCGGGCAGCTGAGGAAGTTCTGAGTGACTATGTATTTTGACCTGGGCAGGCCACAACCACAATTGAAAGACAAGTTAGCGCATGGAAAATTATTAAAACCATTGCCCATATGGCCAGGCCTAAGAGAAATTGCAAAGCTTTTCTCGGGAGCCCCAGTATCAGTGTTCATGAAGGACTGATCTGGAATGGTTCATAGCCTGAGAGTCGGGCCTCCAGCCACCTCCAGGCAAGCTAACCCGCCCCCATGCTGTACCTAATGAACGGGAACAGGTTCTAGGTTTCCGGGTTGCAGAGGGTAGAGAACCCCACCTTACCCCAGCTTGGCTGGCTATGGGTCTACTCTCCATTCCCTCAGTGCACCTAGCCAAGGTCCCGGGACCCAACCTTTGCAGGACCAGGCAGGCTGTCCAGACAAAACACCAGGTTGATAGCGTGAACCAAAACACATCGCCTCTCCCTTCTGAAAACAGAAGTTCTAGATCAGAACCTGTCCTTGGTTTGCAAACGGCCACCTTCCTCTTCTGTGTCTTCCCGCGTGCTGGCATCTGTGCATGTGCACGCTTCCCTTGTATCTCTCTGGGTGTTCAAATCTCTGCTTTTTGAGAACACTGATCAGAGCTTACCTAACAGACTCACGTTAACTTATTTCTGCTTTTAAAGATGCTATCTGTAAATTCAGCCCGATTTTGTAACACGGGATTAATTAAGCCTTCAACATGTGGCCTTTGGAGAGGGAAGAAGATAATTCAGACCATAACACAAAAATTAGGGACAGTAGGCCCAATCAATGCCTGTTTGTTGATGAGCCGGACAGGACTAGAAAGGATTGTTTTCAGGTGTGCTCTCATTATGCTTTGCTTGCTTTTGCTTGGTGGGTGGGTTTGTTTTCATGAGCACTAGAAACTGACAAAGCCCGCAGAGGAAGTAAAAGAACCCTCCGCCATCTTTGGAAATGGATCATCCAGATAAAAATGGCTTCTCTAACTGCTTTTGCAAAGGTAGAAATAGGAACACCAGGAGCAGCCAAGATAGAGAACCAGGAGCCATAAAATTCAGCTCCCCTCACTGCGTGTGAGGCCTCCAGAGCTCCAGGGAGCATCACTGCAAGGAGCGAAGAGACCAAACCACACACAGAAAATGCAAATGTTAGTGAGAGCTGTAAGGCTCCATGTGAATGATGGCGGCTATCATATGAAATATAAAGTTTTCTCATCACCTTCCACCTAACCAAACATAAAGAATACCATGAATAAGGTCACTGTTGAGATGGCTCAGCTGGTAAAGGCTCCTACTGGAGCCTGATGCCTTGAGCCTGATGCCTTGAGAAGGCAGAATTAGACGCCCAAACCCCAAACGGTGAAAAGATACAACCAACTCCCTCAAGCTGTCTCTGACCCCCAAGAGAGCATTAGCAATGGGTACACACATACGCGCAAAAATGAATAAATATGTGATAAATGCAACTTTAAAAAAGAACACCATTCCAGAAGACCTCAGAAACATAGAAAATGTAGAAGAGAATAAAAGGACAGTTTAAACTCTGATGACAACCTGCCTACCTGACTGTTTATAACATCAACAAAAGGAAAGTAAACCACTTACTATGAACCTCCTACGAACCAAACCACTGCCAAATCTAATGCCCTATATCTCCTCTGCACAGCGCCCTTGAGAAACGCTATTGTTTCACTTATACTACTGAAGAAAAAGGAGCCCTAGAATTTCAGGAATGGCGGAAGTTACACAGGCAGGACTTACATTGAAGGGTATCAAAGCGCAAACAGGCAACACATACCAAAGTCATTTATTTCTATAAGATTTGAAGTCTTTGCCTGATGAGCCCAAAATATGGCATGGCGGTGCCTGACAACATCCAGAAACAATCCCAGCTCACATCTGCTTCACACCAGGATTAGAAATGCAGACTCCTTCTAGTCCTTACAAGTGTCCAGGTTTATATAATAAGTTAACTAGTCAGCTGACCACAATACCACAAGCCCACTGTGAAACAGCTATACAGTTTTCCAGGACCATGAAAAATAAAACAGTGAGACACCCTTGTTCAAAACACAGGGAGGAAAATTCTAGCAAAGATATAGAAATGCAAGACTGGCTTTCTTTCATGTACCTGCTAGGGATTTGCTCTCTTGCCCCATCTGACATCATTTGTAAAACCTACATTGAAAATAAAATTAGTTACAATTTCAAGATGGCAGAGGACCGACCATTAAACCAACCACGAACCCTTCTAAGCATAGAGCCCTGAGCCACATATATGTATATGCACACCTGTGCACGTGTATGTACCATATACACACCTCCAAGGGCTACTCAAATGGTCTATGATTCCATACTGTGTCATGGACTGAAAAAAGAAAGCAAGACACAACCAACTATTGTCCAGACTTGGATATTAAATACTGGTTATTAATTCTATGAAACCATTTATCTAGAAATGTGTTCTAGTATTTCTAACGAAGCACAAAATTTCATTTCCAAAGCATAAGAAGAAAAATGTGAGCAAATTGGATCACTGTACCATCTTATCTATGCAGCCTTCATTTAAATAATGTGACTTGCACATGATCGATATGAAAATTCAGAACGTTACAAAAAATTATAGTGCAATACAGGGTAAATTTGAAGTTTAAGGTTTAAAAAACAGGATGTGAGATAGAGAGAGATAAAGGACTAGTCAGTTCATTGAGTCATCAATTCATTCAGCAAACACTGATTTATCAAATATAACACTAGAAACACTGCACAAAACTGGGCGTGGGACAAGCAAGAGAGTTGTCAGCTTGGATCCGTCTGCTAGAACAAAGCACAAGGAAACAGGTGAATCACCACCAGCAGAATGAGTATAAAGCAGGAAATATCCAAGGGCAAAGATAATGGAGCCATGAAGCCCAGCCGGACTCTAGCAGGTACAGAAGAAAAGTCCTCCCCAAGTACAAGGGCAGCCCAGGTGTGGCAGCACACTCTAGTGACCCCAGCAAAGGTCAGCGGGTTGGGGGAATAGACCCCTGACTGATGATTAGTTCAAGGCCAACCTGAGCTACAACAGAAAAACCTACTGTCAAGGTTAACATAGGACTGTAAAAGCATAGCATACTGTGGAAAGGACCTGTCACTCCCAAGTGACAGCCACCTTAAAGCAAACATGTGTTCCTGAAGAGTAACTAAAGAGAAAGGCATACACAATGATAGTATGGGGGAAAACAGTCACCAAACTGTTAAAGGCCTTGGGGAGGGTATGGAAAAGCATTCTACCCTCAAAAGGCCAAAGGATCCAACTAGGTAGACAGGACCAGAAAGTGGTAAGATCTGGCCCTGTGACTCTTCTTTAAGTGAGATACCGTTTTGTTTTCCAATTTGTGAGCATGTGTAAACATATGTTTTTGGTACAGCTAAATGTGTTTTCTACCTCTTCTTCCTCTTTCTATTAAAGATATGTGTCACCCTTCCACTATGTAAGTGGCTTAAAGCAAAGGACCAAATGCTAAATGATGAGCAGTTTGATAAATGTGTAAGCACGACGTAAGAAGGAACTCTCAGTTTTTGTTTCTTTGTTTGTTTGTTTTGGCAATGAGCTTACCAGGAATTTGTTCAATGCTATGGTTAATTTTTCAAATAAAAAAAATAACTTTTATCAGTTGTCTCCATTTCTTATCATTCCATTAGAATAGGTCCCTAGAAGAGAAATTTTCAGGCCAAACAATATGAATATTTTTAAGCCGTGGCACAAATGAGCCTAGTGTAATATGAAAAACCAAACTGAACACATCAACTACAAATGACCAAGCAAAGCTCAAAGAGGATGTAATGCTGCTACAAATAACTTCCTGAAGAGAAGAGTGAAAAAAATGTGCTATGAACTGATTTTAGGTATTGAACAGTTGTGACAAAAAGACACCAAAGTTAATTTTTAAAAAATCACATCCAGGGGTCCAGGCATGGAGGTTCACACCTCTAATACCAGCACATGGGAGGCTGGGAAGAGAGGAAGGCATGAGTCTGAGGCCAGTCTGGGCTTAGGGCTTAGTTTCAGGCCAGCTCTGGGTTACTGAATGGAACTGTTTCTAAAAAAATAAAAAGGAAAGAAGGAAGGAAAAAGAAAGACGGAAGACATTGAGGACAGTAAGTGCATTTGCATAAAAATATGCAAGTTCACTTAATGGAATCAGAGCTCATGACTTCTAAATAATGAGCAGAATAACATCCCTAAAGAGAAAATGCGATTGATTTTATACTACTTCCATTATCTCTTGTCTCACTATTACAGCTATAGTGAGATTTTAATTCTAACAGTAAGTGTTCAGATCAGAGGGAAAACTGACATTTTCTTTGTATTTTATTTCATTTCATTTTATTTGTGAAACAGGGTTTCTCTGTGTAACCCAGGCTGTCCTGGAATTCCCTCTGTAGACTAGGCTGGCCTCCAACTCAGTTATCTGCCTACCTCTGCTTCCCAAGCGCTGGGATTGAGGCTGTGTGCCCCTATGCCTGTCGAAAACTGACATCTTAAGTAAAGATCAACAAGTTGGTTTTTGAGACAGGGCCTGAATACGTGCCTATTTCTGCACTCATCTATTTTCAGAAAGTCTGTCTCTAAGAATGACTCAGACTCCTCAAATCCGAAGACTTAGTTCCCAACAAAGTTTCAGGAAAGTCAAATGTGAAGCCACTATAAGTTCTAGCTCCTCAAAACCAGGTTCTTGTCAGTAAGTGCTACGTGAACACAAAATAACCCTACCTATCGCTACTTATCAGGGTATTCTGCCAACACGTGTATCTTCCCGAAGAGCGTGACCCCCAGGGGCTTGCGTAAACTGAATTTGAGAAGTCAACCTGCATTTCCTGAGGCACTAATCTTTCCTTCCTGACACAGCCAACTTCTACAGGGTGACAGCTAGCATGAAGTTTACAGATCAAACGAAACTCCGGGAGGAAGTTCGGTATTTGAAACATTTCCCTTTGAACCTAGGCGCGGGGCTTGGGGTGGGTGGAGAGGAGATGGAGGACCAGGGTTGGGTTTTGGAGGGCAGCTTCTTCCTTGAAGGATGCTGTCACACGGATCAGGATGGACAGGAACCGACTGTAAATTCTTTGTCTTCTTCGCAGCGAGGACAATTCCGCCTCTAGGTGATGTCTTAGAAGTTCATTTTCCCAGTTTCTCCTATCCTGTATGAAACTGAATGAAACGCTGCTTTTGGGGGGGGGGGCAGAATTCCAACGGGTCAAGCTGGGACCTGGAAACAGCTCCTGTCCAGCCTACGAAACCCTGAAGTTGTCAGACGCGAAGCGAGTTTTATGACGCTGCTCTCACCGGGTCGGTGTACACGGAGGACTAGGAAGCGAGTGGAGAACGGAGATTTGTAGGGCTGGGAGGGAGGGCGCACACATGTGGCTTTAATATGCAACAGCTGCCAGAGATGGTGACCCCTCTGCTCTCTTCCCTCCGCTCCCCCTCCCCACCCCCAGAACCCAACGTTTCAATGATTATAAAACTAAAGGGACTTCAACGCTATTGATCTAATTAATAACCGATCTAATTACTCCGGCTGCAGCACATTCAAGGGCGTTTTAAACCCTGCACGTACCCGAGGGTAGCAATTTCAAGCACAAAATTTTAAACAAAATCCTAAGCAGAGAGAAAAAGGGGATAAAAGAAAATGACACAATGAAGTCAGCCCTGAGAGATGGAGAAGGCAAATTGTGCGCAGATGGGACAGGCAGAGTGTCTGCAGGTTAACTTCTCCCACGAGAGTTCTTCAAGGCCCTGGCCACTCTGTGCGTGTCCAGCCACGAGCCCTCCCGAAGGGGTCCGTCCCGGAGCCACCCACACGGATGCCGGCTGCTGGCGCAGACAATGCTCTGGACCTGGTGCCCTGCGCGGGGGGGGGGGCCACTCACCGACACCAGGAACTCCAGTGTGCCCACGTAGTCGCGCTCGGTCTTCTGCAGCTCGCTGAGCACGCACACGCGCAGGCGAAGCTGCCTGTCCGCGTCCCTGGCGCTCTCGTCGCTCATGGTGGCCGGAGGGACGCGGGGCCGGGGGGCGAGTGCGCTGCCCCGTGCCCGACGCCGCCGCTGCCGCCCGCAAAGTTGCAGCCTCCACCGAGTCTGAGCCGGATCGCGCAGCTTCACATGCTGGCCGGAGGAGGAGGCCGGGGCGTGGGCAGAGGAGGGTGCTCGGGCTGCGGCGCGCGCGCGGGAGGCGCGGGGCACCGGGCGGGACACTCCCGGGAGAGCGGGAGCCCGGCTCGGCCCGACCCTCCGGCCTCACGCGGCCCCAGCCCGAGGGGAGGCGGCTCCGCCAGCCACAGCGGTGACTTGGACATCAATCAAATGCTTTCAATCCATGTGACTCCGACCCTTTACCCTTAGCCAAATCTCAGGAAAAAGGAAACACAACCCTGGGGAAGTGAATCGTGCCAGCTAACTAAACACACACACACACATACACACACACAGGATGGAACTAATCTGAGGTTCCCAAACCTAGAAGGACACTTGTGAGGTAGCTAGAGAGCTGCTCCTGGGAATCCCGCCCATTGTTTAGCTTTAATGTGTTTTGCACCAAGTCTGAAAGCAAAGAAACAAGTCCCCGCGGTTACATAACTGCTTGGGAACAAAAACAACCACAGCATTGACCCTCCCGCGTTTGACAAGGAACACATTGATTTTGGGTTTTAGTCTAGTACAAAACAGGTTTGATTAAAAAAACAAAAAAACAAAAAAAGCGAGCAGTATTATTTCACAGGGCAGACAACCCTCTGCCAAAGCTGGAAATGTCAATTAAAGTGATAGATGAGGACAGGAGAAAAATGTGACAACTCTTATCTGTGCATTGCCTCCACACAGAACTATCATCATGCTGGCTAAGTACTTTTTTGCACCGTGTGTGTCTTCAATTATTTTTCAGTCTCGGCATAGTATTTTAATATTAGTATAAATTCAAGGGTCTTTGTTCTCAGCTGTTTCCAAGAATTGTGATTTTTGAAAAGATAAAAATGTTAAATGGGGCCTGGAGAGATGGCTTAGTGGTTAAGAGCAGAGGACCCGGGTTCAGTTCACAGCACCCACATAGCAGCTCACAACTGTCTGTAACTTCAGTTCCAAGGGATCTGACAGCCTTTCACAGGCAGTCAAAACACCAATGTACATAAAATAAAAATAAATAAATTATTAGAAAATGTTAAACTATTTGTCATCAGAAGACAAATAGTTAGGAAGACAGATGGTGATGATACATAGTAGATGATTGACAGATGATACCTAAAAGACAGGTAGGTATCACAGGGAAGACAGATAATAATTATACGATAAGTTATCTTCAGTTTTGAAGATGGAAACACCAAAGCATTTGACTTTCATGTTTAAGTTTATTGAGTTCTCTCTTGAGAACAGAACCAAGACCTACAAATCCAACAAAGCAAGTGATCCATTTGCATTACTATTTAGATATTATCCGTATATACTTTCAGAGCTATTTTTCTACTTAATGACATTTAAATAAGTGAAATGAACGCTTGTGATACAAGGAAGAGGCAGCCAAACTTGTTCCAAGAGTTGGCAGCCTGAGAGAAACTAAAGATGTTTTCCTCAGCATTTAGACTAACATAATTTCCAGTTTCCCTCAGTCTTTTCAAGGTATGACTTTCAGGAAACAAAGAGGAATTGTGCCTTCCTCTTGTACTGAAGATTCAATATTTGAATAACATGAGTGGCGCTGAAGGAAAAGGTGGCTTTCCCACTTCTGTTACCTCTGGCTATTTAGAGGCAGCCAGAAGCAAAGGGCAAATAATGCAGACAGCTTCACACTGTGACAGAAGAACAAAGGACAAGGCACATTAAAGACAGACCTCACAGCACCCGGTAAACAATAAACAAAAGAATCCAGAGGCGCAGGAAATGCATCCAGAAGCTAGTGAGAAGTTCAAACAGGACTTAACCTCCCTGTGTTCTACAGGTAGTGATGTGTGAAAGCATTTCTTGCTCCCCAAGTGAAAAACTGAAGTAAACAAAACACATTTCCATCCAGGGCTCTGAATGAAATAGAAAGTTTTCTCTTGTCAGTTGTTACCAATAATAAAATCACATTGCAATTTTTTTTTTTATCAAATCGCTTCATTCATGTATAGACCACTGGAACAATCATCTCACTGAGTGCAAAGTACTTGAATCTGAATCGCCATTGAGGTATTACCCATTCAAAACGTTTGCCCTGTTCTACAGGCATGCCTGGGAGACCCCTATGAAAATGTTGCCATGCTAGAGTCTGAGGATCATGGGGACCACGGGTGCTAGGAAAATATGTCTGAATGAGTCACAGACCATTGCCCTACAGTCACTTGAGGTCTTGTTAAAGTGAATGTTCCTGAGCCTACCCTCCATTTTTTTTTCTTTTATTATTTCAGATACTACATCCTATACTCTTTCAATGAGGTCCTCAGATTCATAGACTCACTATCTAAGGTCTTACTTACAATTGAGCCAGGGAAAGGATCAGGCATTTAAATAATTTCAGTAAAAGACAAGCATCAATAATTGCTTTGGGGAGGAAAAAAAAAGCGAATGGAAGCCAACAGAAAGATACTCGTTTTAGTTGTGTGCAATTCTTATTTCTCTCGGAAACGCCTGTGTAGAATTATTATGCTGTTTGTGGCTTCTGCCCTCATTTCTCCTCCATCTGCGCCTCACAATCATTTGTAATTAATGAACAACTGCAGGACACCTTGTTGTGCATTCTTCCAGGGTCTCTTCTGAGAGGACTCTCAGAGAGACCTAGGCAGCCCTGGCTGGAGTCCTTAATTCCTCATCAAAGGCTTAAGAGCGTAAGAAAACAGGGCTAGAGTATCTGGAAACTTTCACTTTGATGGTAAGTAAGGTCTTTCACAGACTCTGAATGTGTTGTGTCCCTTCCCACTTCCTTGATTGAAACTTCAGGCTGTGCCTGCCAGGAGAAGGATGGCAACAAGCAAGATGATGGGCAAGATCCAGTTTTGTTTTGTTTTTTTCCTTGAAATACTAATGAGGTTAAAGCCTTCAATAAAAAAGAGATGGGGGAAAGAAGATAGAAATGGCTGAGTTCTGGGCTAGTTCAGCCATTAAATTTATTTCATATGCATGAACTTGGTGCAGCTAGAATCTATTATAAGGCTCAAAGAGCCCAAGGGCAGAGCACAGTGGGCTTCTTTTGGTCAGGCCCAAAGAAGGGCTACTCTGGCCTGAAAGGCTGAAAAATGCAAGTCTGCCTCTTAGCAAGGAGAGAGATCTCCAAATATATTTCAGAGACCAGGCGTATTTATCTCTTCAACATTTCAGCCCTGCTATCTGCTCAGGAAAAGTCATAGATCAAACCTGATGCCAGTTCAGTAAAAGGATTGCCAGCTTAAAAACAAAAGACAAGATTGCTTTACTGCATGACCATCTCGTTTAATAGAAGCTGGTCTTCGGTATCTCCTTAAAGGCTGTGGTCAATGGAAGATGATTCCATGTCATCTTAATAGACAAAAAAGGGAGATACTATGGAGGCACATTATAGCTAGGTGCATTATCCCTAGCGGACTTGAGCAAGGGATGATATCAAAGACTATTTATAAATTTAGGTTCCAGTTCATACTTAATCCCCCAGTTTCTTGCGCTTCAGTTTGCTTACAATTTAGTCAGATCAAGGGCAGCACATTCTGAAGCATATCATTACGTCTGTCTTACTCTTAGGAGGTGAATAGCTAAAATGACAAACTATAGTGCTCATAAGTCAATTTTCAATTTCTGATGGAATACTGTAGAACATAGAGAACAAATCAAATGTGTGAGTGGTGAGACTTGAGCGAGAGTCCAGATTTGTCTCCAAGTGAAGTTGACTAAGAACAAGCCACCCCCATAGTTCTAATCTATCATGGCATGAGACGTCATGTTCTCATGATGAAAACTTCACCTACTAACATCCCAGTGAAATAAACAGCCATGAGTCTGTTATTCATCTCAGAAAAAAAAAAAAACATGATCCTTGCAGTGTCCATCTCCCTGCAAAAGCTTTTGAACACTTCCTCAAAATAGGTCTCTGTGTCCTTACACATCTTCAAACATCTCCATATTTCTCTCTTCCGGACCTCTTTACATTATCTTTAGTTGAGAAACTAGCACTGCCCCAGCATAAGCTTACCCTCATCCACATGTCTGTAACTGAGACCGTTATTTCCAAGATAAAAGATCATGTGATCCATGTGAGGCAATGGCAAAAAAGAGCTTCACATGGGTTATAACCAGGTGGGAAGCACATAAATTCTGTTTGGTTGGTTGGTTGGTTGGTTTGGTTTGGTTATTTTGAAATAATCTTCCTATATAGCCCAGGCTAGCTTAAAACTCACTATGCAGATGGCCTCAAACTCTTGATCCTCCTACCAAATGATGGGACTGATTATCAGTATGCCATAATATGCCCAATTACATGACCTGTTAAAAGCAGAAAACCTTCCCAGGTGTTACTACAGCAGGAAATGATGCTACGGAGGAATGACATAAGATGCAACAGTGCTAGCTTTCGGGGGTGGAGGGGAATGGGTCCATAGGATCTGGGAGAAGCAAGGCTCTTAGGAAACCCAAGGGAACAGAGCCTTGTTAAGGGCTGGATTTTAACCCAGTATGATTTACATTGTCCCACTATTCCTCAGAACTGTGTAAGGGTAGATGTATGTTTAACGAATCACTGAGTTTGTGGCAATAATTTGTTTTCTTCATTTCTTTACCTTTCAGTCTTTCATAGCCTTTCTAATATGGCTCATTACTGCCATGACTGATCTTTAACTGTCTTGCATTGAAGGCTGTTCATTCCTTGCACTGTGTGACCTTTCCAGGGCTTTCCACAGTGTTGACTATCTCTCATCCAAGCCAAGTCTCTATTGCTCTTCTGTTTGATGGTTTAAATAGGACAGGCCCCCCACAGGCTCATATGACTGAATGCTTAGTCATCAGGGAGGGGCACTGCTTGAGAGGGATTAAGAGGGGTAACCTTATTGGAGTATTGTGGCCTTATTGAAGAAAGTTTGTCACCAGGGGTGAGCTTTGAGGTTTCAAAAGCCCAAGCCAGGCCCAATGACTCTCCTCCTGCTGCCTGTGGATCCAGATGTAGAACTCTCAGTCCTCCTACATGCTGTTGTGATTCCTGCCATGCTGATAGTGGACTAAACCCCTGACACTGTAAGCAAGACCCAATTAAACACTTTCCTCTAGAGGGTTGCCATAGTCCTGGCCTCTCTTCACAGCAATAGAACATTAAGAGACTCTGGTTTTGTGGCCATGTCCTTGTCTCAGCTTCCTTTTGATTCTCCAGCTCTTGCATGCTGTGATGGCTATTCTTTGTTATCAGTTTGACTTTATTTACAAGAACCACAATCCAGAAATGGTGGGCATACCTATGATCAGGATCTTGAAGAAGGAAGACAACAGACATGCCTTTGAACGAGGTGTTGAGGCTGGAAGACACAGGTTTTGGTGGGTTGACACAAGCTTTTGATCTGGTTCAACATATCTGGACACATAATAACCATGATTCTAAAAATTTATGATGAAAAGAATTAAAGAAAAGCTTAGGTCCAAGTGTGGTGGTAAATACCTCTAATACCAGTGCCTAAGAGAGAGAGAGGCATGCAGATCTTTGAGTTCAATGACAGCCTGGTCAACAGAACAAGTTCCAGAACAGCCACATTTAGGCAGTGAAGGGAACCATGGAAAACAGAAAGCTGGTGAAGATGTAATTGAACAAGGGGCCATATTCAGCCCCAGCAAGCAGCAGAATTTGGGAGCTTTGGCCACATGGTTCTGGCTTTAGAATCCAGCATGGAATTTCCTTCTGTGACTAAGAAAAGCCACTGAGGCCACTCATGTGTCAGGGGTGTCCCTGAATGGAGGCCCAGAAAGGCCACTGTATAAGGCAGGCAAGCTTGTAACTTGTGCTGACTTGGTAATGTGTAAGAGTCACCCAGGTGGTCCTGGTTTTGAAGGCATGACAGGATCATGGAGAGCAACTGAGGCTTGAGGCTTGGCACTGTCAGGGGCCAGGAAAGGCCATTAGTAAAGGTACAGCCTCAGTGCCGGCTGAAGGCCCCGAACTGAAGGGGTCATGACAAAAAGGCTTCGCACCATGAGGACAGCCTGTTGGTGAAAGTGCAGCCCAGTTGCAGCAGAAGACCCCATTGTTATGAGGTGCCAGTACCGTGGGATGACAACCAAGACAGCAGCAACAGACGCTGTGTTCCACAAGCAGTGAAGGGGAGGCGCCACCTGTCTCAAGTTTGTGTAAACATGACACCATTTGTTCTCTGTATTGCCAATAAAAACAACCAGCCAATGCTGAGCAATGAAGAGAATAGGATGGCACATCCTATTGCAGAGGAGAGGAGAAGGAATGGGAGGAGAAATCCTAGAGGAGAGGACCTGGAAACATCAGGAGAATGAACAGGACCTAAGATATGACTGAAAAGCAAATATGACGTGGGAAATCTGAATGGGAGGAAGCTACACAGGCTTGGAGGTTTAGCATGGAGTAATTATTACCCAGCATTGTGCTCTAGGTTAATTAAATAAATCCTAGTCTCTGTGTGATGATTTGGGTATACAGCTGATTTAGTAATAACTGCTGTTTTACTAAAAGATAAATTAAAATTAAATATTAATAATCATCAACAGAGCACTTGGACATCAGACATGGAGATGCAGAGTTCAGAGTTTGCCCAGTTGGTTTTGGGTCCAGTTTTTCCTCACTGTGCTCCCTTCCCTACATTTTGGAACAAACCTATACCATGTGCCTTGATATATTGAAAGTATGTAAGTTGATTTTTGATTTTGGTTTTATAAGGGATTACAGTTAAGAGACTGCATGAATCTCAGAAGAGATTTTGAACTTTGGACTTTTACACATTGTTGAGATTGTGATAAGACTGTGGGGACTTTTGAAGTTGGACTAAATGCATTTTGCATTATGTTATGGCTATAAGTCTATGGGTGTCAGGGATGTAGCACGTGTATGAATAAGTTTGACTCCCATTGACTCATGTGTTTGAATGCTTGGCCCAAGGGGAGTGGCAGTATTAGTGTGGACTCCTTGGAGTAGGTGTGGCCTTGTTTGAGGAAGTGTGTCACTGTGGGGACAGGATTTGAGGTCTCCCAATGCTCAAGCTCCCTCCATTGTGAAAATACAGTCTCCTCCTGGCTGCCTTCAGATCAGGATGTAGAACTCTCGGCTCCTTCTCCAGCACCATGTCTGCCTGCCTGCTGCCATGCTTCCTGCCATGACGATAATGGACTAAACTTCTGAACTGTAAGCCTGCCCCAATTAAATGTTAGCCTTTGTAAGAGTTGCCTTGGTTATGGTGATTCTTTACAGCAATTGGAACTCTAATTAAAACACACGCCAAGTTCTCCATGGCCCATTTGTAAAAGGTGATGTTCTCTACAGTTTAGCCCAAGGCCTTTCTCTTATTATTCTTCCCTGTACATTATCTCCTGGACAAGGGTTGCCCCAGTAAGAATTAATTGGTCCCTGTGTTGCCATCTTTTTCACACATGAGTGCTAAGTGGTTTTCCCAGATGAGATCTGAACCAGAAAAAGAGAAGGTCAACCTTCAATTGTTTCTGTACCAAGCTGATCTGAGTGTGTATAGAACTTGTTCTATGGTCACCAGACATTACAAATAAAAAGTCTGCTTGCTTTTCATTTTAATAGAATAGAATAATCTTTCTTCACCATATTAAAGTTGAAGGTAAATGCCAGTTATGACCCACCACACTGGCTACATGTGTCACTCATGCTTTGCAATGTGTGTCCCAGTATGACGAGAACTCCAGACTAAAACACCAAGCTTTCTTGTAAAGTACAGCTCTTCTTTATCATGGAATCCATAACTTTACTGTAGTTGCAGATCCACTGATAAGATGAACTAGAGTCTTTGTCAAAGTGTCCAATGGTCTATCCAGAACATGGCCTGCAACTGTAATTGAACAAACATTCACTGAATCAATGGTAAAAAGGACAGAGAAGGGTGTTCACTGGGTCTCTTCTGGTTTCCCAAGGCTTCATCTCCACACTTCTAAATAAGGATGAGTCCGACTTTGCTTTGGGCTTCTCCTTTATCCATTCTTCAATAGGAGAAGCAGATATAAATGCTCCTTAGAGAAACAAAAAACTTTTTATATGTAAAGCATCCTCATTGCAGATTGTGAGCCTGCTTAAGGAAAGAGAAGAAATGAAAGGTACCTATTTCATTGTTTTATCAAGAAAGTATTATTCATTTTGCTATGGACTTAATCAAACCCATCTATTCTATTCTCAAGCCAACAATAAAACAGAAGGAGTGCCTGATGATAATTATGAAAGAAATCACAGTTATTAAAGCACAAAGACAATTTTATAAGTCAGGTATCCCATAGACACAGAAAAGAATCTTTCAGAATACTTCAGGAATGATATAATTATAAAATAAAAACAAATTAAACAGTTTATTATGCTGTTTATAAAAAGAGTATTGGATTTATTTTTTACCTGTTTACTGAACAATTAAACATATGGAAATTATATATTTATAATATATATTTATATTAATATATATTATAAATTAACATATATAAATTAATATATATTTATATCTTATCCTATACTTTTCTCTAGGGCCCTTTATTAACATTTTGCATTAACATGATATCCTTTTGACTTTTTATTTGTCAGTTTTGTGTTACTATAACGAAATACCTGAGGAGAGCTAACTATTTTTTAATGATTGCCCCCTCCCCAGGTTTGAAGGCTGCACCTTCAAAAACATGATGCAGGTTTTTCTGAGGGCTATTGTATCACATCATGTCAGGAATGCACACACACACACACACACTCACATATCTGTGTTCTCCTGTCTGTCTATCTCTCTGCCTCTCTCTTTCTTTCCCTTTCTCCCTTTAAAGCCACCAGAATTTCACTTAATGACTTAAACTAATCTAATTACTTCCCACAGGCACCACCTCTATGCAGCACAGTTGAATTAAGCCTTTCTCTTCTTGTCACTCTGAGCTTGGGTCTAAACTAGTGAGTGAGTTTGGGGAGATAAGCTATGTCCGAAGCACAATGATCAGTCTTGATACATGTTATTCCCTTAGCATCCATGGTTCATATCCAGATCTACTCTTCAGTTTTGAGAGCTGTGTAATGACACATATCTGTTAGGGTAACACATTTACAGTTGCACTTGCATTTTACCTACCCAGTCTTCCTGCTTCCTTTGCTTCAGACTCCTCAAAAACTCTGATCTGGTCTCCCGAGTTTTGCTTGCTGCATAGTGTTGCACAGTAGGAAACATGCAGTAAGTGCCTTCTTCACACTTGAGAAGTCTGTCTGTCTTTGTTTTGGATTCTCATTCTTTCTCTCCTTGAATGTAAATATACAACATTTCAGCTGCATTCATCTTTTGGCTATATAACAGTGGGTTTCTTTCTAGCTCTCTATTCTGTTCCATTCATCTATTTTGTCTTCTGTGGGTATCACATTGTCTTGATCGCTGCATATCTTCATAATAAGCCTTATAGTAAATATTAAAATCAGAAGTGTCAATACTTTACTTTGTTCTTCTTCAATGTTTTGTTGTAAGTAAAGCTGGGAATGACAAGTTCCCCAACCCTGCTGCATCTTCCTCTCTAGCTACAAGGACTATGTACCAGCTCTTTCATTAGAGTTTTACCAGTTCCCAAGTACTGATTTTGTACATGTCTTTTTAGACTGATATCTAAAGAAATCTTTTCCTTCTATGTTAATGCACATATACTTTAGTCCTCCTAATCACTTACTGGCAATATAAAAGAAAAGTTTTTACCTTCCCGTGGCATTTACTTTCCTGCAATCTTATTATACTCACTTATTAATTTCAGGAGTAGGGGTTGGATTTCATATGTGGATAATTATGTCACTTTTGTCCTTCTCCAACATATATCTTCTGTTTCCTTTTCTCCCTCTATTGACCTAACGAGGACCTCCAGTAAGAGCTTTATAGGCACAAAGCCAGCAGGTACAGCTGCCTCGCTCCTGTTCTTCCTGGGAACACACCTAGCTCCTCACCATTAGGTAAATCCTAGATGGAACATTCTCATAAATGCTCCTTGGCAACTTATTTTCTATAATTAAAATGTTAATTTCTACACTGATAACTGTGAACTGGATACACAGCTCACACTCCTATTTCTTATCTTAAGGAGCTGGTCAGTGTTTCTGGACTACTGTGACTGAATGAGAACATCAAAATCCCACCCTTCTGTCTGCTCTCAGCTCTCACAACATCTGACTTCTAAGCTTGGTTTTGTTTTTATTATTAGTAGTAGTAGTTTTAAGGTTTGGTGATACTAACCATTTTTCTGTAACTACAAGTAAGTCACTATGTTTCTTCTTGAAATCGTAACACTGATAAGCAAGGTGCGTGTTATAGATTTATCTTAACATGGGATAAGATTGCACCTCATTCTCTCTAGGCCCAAAGTCATAACCTTCATGAAGAGACCATTTCTAGGATAACTGGAATCTGTTTCGTTACACATCAACTGCTAAAAGGCTCAAATCATCTCTTGATTTCCTTCATTATTTAAATCGTGATTTTTACCAACATATTTGTTTTTGTTTTGCTTTGCTTTGCTTTCTATGTTTGATAGATGCTAAATGGAAAGGACAAACATAGTATTTCTTTGTGAATTCATTACATTATTTCATCCCCTAGGCAAGGTTTTGTATCACTTCTATTAAGCTTTTCAATCTTCTTGTAGCCTTATGATTCCATTCCTAATCAAGGATTAAGATCTAATAGATATGACCATCCTTGTATTGTTTTCCTAAGGCCTCTGGGTGAATGAATTGATCATGTTTGGTATCAAAAAAGTTTTCTCTTGGTGTTCATTGTCTAAGGCTGCCATAGTCAAGTACTAATGCTTCGTAGTGCTAGAAATTTGATCAAGATCAAGAGATCTTCAAAGTTAGCTCCTTCTGAAGAGTGTAAGAAAGACTCTATCCACTTCTCTCCTGGCTTCTCATAGCTAGCCACATGGTTTCCTAGATTGTATGCGAGTCTGGATGGTCTCTCTTACTACTAGGAGCACAATTATGTTTGCATCTTTGCCACTACAAAGCCACTAGAGAAAGTGAATGTTGAAAGATTTATTAATTGTAGCAAATAAGGATAGCATGAGGAAGTATGATGTGGAAAGCAGTAGTCTCACCAGATGAGCAACACATGTGTTTTATTTGGGGGGTTTGTTTGTTTTGTTTTCATTGAGGAGCCTCTACTTTTCACATAGGAATGTGTGTGTGTATATTTACATATATGTATATATATATGGATGGACACATTTTTTATTGTTCTCAGTTTAAGATCATACATTACATATTTAAGAAGTATGGGAACAAATACTCCTGGGCATGTTCAGTTCACTATGACAATGTGCCTGCTTTAGTCCATGTCACCTGAGTCTGTTATTTGTCTCATTGTTGTGAAAGAATGTCTGCTAGGAGCAACTTAAGGGAGAAAGGATTCATTTTAGCTCAGGGTTTCATGGCAGCCTCTATGATGGCAGGAATGGATCCTGCCGTGGCTGCAGGAACAAGAAGAACCTTACCCACATCGTAAGCAGCCTATCTGGCAGCAGAGAGAGAACTTAGATGGAGCTCTAACCCATTATGCCCACCCCTTGCAACCCAAGTCCTCCAGCAAGGTCCTATCTCTTAAAGGTCCCACAGCTTTGGAAAACAGTACCATGAGCAGTAAGTGTTTAAACGCAGGAGCCTCTGGGAGACATTTTACATTCAAACCATAACACTACCTCAAACCATGACTCAGATTCAGTGACCTTGCCTGTTACCTTGTAAGTCTCCTCAAAGAGTTTTAGTTGGGGTAGGGGAGAGAATAATTTTAAGATATGTAATGGTCATTTCAAAAGACAGCAGTAATTTCTAAACATTTTTAAATTTTTATTTTATGTGTATAGATATTTTTCCTACATATATGTATGTGTACCTCATGCTTGCCTATTGGATCCCTTGGAACTGGGGTTATATATGGACATAAATCATCATGTGCATCGAAAGACTAGAATCTAGGTCCTTGGCAAGAACATGTGCTCTTACCATCAAGTCACCTCTCCAGCCTGCTGGCAGCTTTCCAACAGTGTAGGTTAGGCTTCACCTACAGTGGGTCTACAGTGTGACCCACAGTGTGTTTGCCTCACCTACCAGGTCAAAGGAAGGCTAATGGAGCTTCGATGAATATTTTCAAGGCTAGTCTAAAAGAAGAAAAGGAACAGTTAGGGAGGTGCCAATGCCACAGTGGGGAGCTTCTCTCTAGGCTCTAGCACCTGTGTATCTGTATATATTATACTTAGATTCTGTTAGAATTTTTTAGATAGCTTCAGGTTTTCCTACCTCTAACACGGGAAAACACAAAGGGAGCAAATAAATGGGCATGCCAGGAAGCTGTTTATCTGTTCTACAGATAAACTTGTCCATCTTGCCACTTTGACACCCCTCCACTCCCCTTCTGCAGCCTTCTTCTCTCTCCCTAAGGAACCACTTGGTTACTCTCTCTTCTTTGATGGAAACCTCTCAGCCTCTTTTTGCCATGCAAAGATTTGTAGCAGTAAGTGGTGGTGCACACCTGTGAGCCCAGCACTCTGGGAGGCTGAGGCAGGCCTGGTCTACAAAGTGAGTCTAGGATGGCCAGGGTTACACAGAGAAACCCTTGACAAAAAAACTTAACCAAACCAAACAAAAAATTGTTGCAGTAATAGTTTATTTTCATCATGACAATGGTGTTAGTTTCGTTTCTTGGTTTTACAGAAGAGTCTCATTGTGAGGTGTCTTGAGATTAAAGAAACACACACATGCAAATCCTCAGCCATCTGTAGCAGTTTATAGTGCTTTACAACACAGCTTCCAGCAGAACATTTCTGTGACAGAAGTTATAGCAACAGGACAGCACTGAAGCCAGCTGCGTGTTTCCATCTTGGTTACTGATGTATGCACATACACTTAAACATGTGTCCAGATACACAGACATGTTAAAGAGAGTCCCAGGTCTAAAGGTCATGTTATCAATACTGGAAAACACATGATACATTTGAAGATGATACAGTACCATGGATTAGGCAACATCTATTATTATTTTTACTTTCATAAATTAACTGAACCATTATAGACCATAGTCCTTAATTATTATGGCTTCTTGTGTCTCCACAGTTTGCAGCTTGATATTAAGAAAATATTAAGACGAGATTAGATTTGTTTTTACTTTCTTAACTTTTAGCTGGCCTCTCTGGCTGCCTTTACTAACAGAGCATAATGGGGACAAGAATGTTGACATTTCAGAGAAAATGCCTGGAAAGAAAGTATAACTTCTTTTCTTCCTCGCCTCAACACCTAAGACATGCTAGCCAGGAGCCCAGTGTAGCCACCACAGGAGAGTAGCCATACAGAGGCTTGTCAATCACTCCAACCAAGTTTATATCAAGTACAGATATGTAATAAGGCCATTTGAGACCCCACAGTCCTGGTGGAGCTGTCAAATGCATGAATGGCCTCTAGTTAGACCCGAAGAAGAACCGTATTCACGACTGGTTCACAAAACCACTGACAGGTTTCACTCCATTTCTACCCTTTCTCCTCTCATGTTTTCAAGTCAGCTTATTTAGTTATATTTTCCTTTCAAAATATGGCCCCAACCCGAAGAATTTACTTTACTACTATACTAATTCTTTATGCTACATTTGTATGCGTAAGGTGAGTAAATGGATAGCTTTCTGTGCATTCTTTCACAAGGGGTAATGGATCCCAGATGTTACCAGCTCTTGAGAGTGCTTACACATCCTCTGTGAGTCCCTTTACTCTGTCTACCCCACTGAAACCAAACCTTCTGCCATCCATTTTTCCTTAAAAAAAAAATCCATCTGATGGTGTTGTCGGCTTTATCCCAGGGCCTTGGCTGAAACATCTAGTATGCAAACATTGTTCTAGTGGGATTTGGGGGAATTTGTAAGAGTAGAAATCCCATTTCTACTTCAGAGATTGATCTACATGCTGAGTGTGGTGGATATCCACAGGTGACACTGATTGTCAGCTTGATGGGATCGAGGCTCACCGAGAAGACGAACAATGAGGCATATACATGAGGAATTATCTAGATTGGCTTAATTGAAGAAGACCTACAAGACAGCCCAGTATAAGCATTTGTCTCATCTGGATTCCTCCTGACTGTGGAGGCCATGTGTTCCCTCAAGCTGTGAGGCAAAAGTAAACTCTTCCTTCCTTAGGCTTGCTCCGCGTCAGTTACTCTGCCACAATAATAGGACAAAGAGGAGCTGCTGCCCCTTGTAAGACCCCAGTTTATAATTCGGATACTGAAACCTGCCTCCCGGTGAGGCTGAGAAGAGAGAGCTCAGCAGTTAGAACATGAGAACTCTGCCCCCATGAATAGATTTACTTCTCTTATAAAAGAAGGCCAGTTGAGCTTGTCTGGTTCCACCATAGAGGCAGGGATCTCACAAGGCTCCAAAACTACTGGTACCCTTGATCTTAAACTTCCCTACCTCCAGAACTGTGAGAAACACATGTGTGCTATTTTAAATCAGTTTAATCTTTTTTGTTACAGTAATCTCAAATGACTAAGACAGGAAAGTCAGTAAATATTGACCATGAAGGAATGAATTAAATTGTTTTGCTGTATGGTTATATTCTGTAATTAAGGAGGTTTGCTTACTTTAAAAGAAGATAAACATGCAAAAAGGGTATTTGATTGTATGCTAGAACTAAACAAGAAATCACAATAGAAAATGTTTTCTATTTTAATATGGTTGAAAATTATACCATATATTTATTCAAGTATTAATTAAGCTATAAACATAAGCTATTCTTAGATATCATAAAGAAAAGTCTAAAATGGGAAATCTTTATCTGCAAAAACATACCTGATGGTCTTTAATCTCATGAAAAGAACAGGAAATCCAGATACAGAGGTGCGCCCCTGTAAGTCCTGCCCTGGGAGGCAGAGGTAGGAAGATCATGAGGGTCTTGCAAACATTAAAATTTAATACAAAGTCCCTTAATAAAAAAGCATGATATTGGCATGTGAATGCCTTTATACAAAGGAGGAAACGAATAAGTAGCCATTAGGCATTGTGATATGTGGGGAAGCTGAATAGCTAACATAGGCAGTATGCATAGAGATGAGAGATCCTTTGCTGGCATGACATGGACTTGGATTAGCCTCTCATTTTAAACAGTTAGAAATGCCGCCATCGGCCAGACCTAGGTGATACAGTCCCATAATCCCAGGCTGTTAGGGGCTGAGGCAGCATGATTGTTATTTCAGGGCCTCCCTGGGTTACAGAGCCAGTATGAGGCCAGCCTGGGCAGTAAGACCTGGTCTCAATAATAATAATAATAATAATAATAAAGAGTAGCACAGCTACTTCCTTAGCAGAACATTAGTGAGGCCCTGCGTTTAAAACCCGCTATCACATGGAAAGAAAAGACAAGTAAAAGAAAGGGAAAAATAGAAAGGAAAGGCAAGGAGAAAGGAAGGAACAGAGAAAATTAAAAGCCTAATAAAGGAAACCATAGTAACCTGAACGAACACACACACACACCACACACATCAATAAGGTGAGAAATCTAGCATTCAGATAAGCCTAGATCTTGATGACTGGGCCCAAGGAGTAATATGAATGTCCTTACTTCTGTGTGTCGTGAGGGAGATGATCAAGCCAGAACAGTGCACACACCCGCTGGGCACTCTACCCAGTGTGGAGGGTATCAATGGAGGTTTCAGTAAACACATTATCTGAGGGATGGAAAGGCTTAAGGAAGGAGAGGGGTTTCAGGGAAGGAAGAATGGCCTGGCCAGGAGCAACATTGTAGAAAGAAGGCCAAGGGGACCTGGGGCACATATAAAAGGAGATTAAAAAATGGGTACCGAAACTCAATTAAGCAGAATAAATTTTTTAGGTCCAAGAATCGTTGAAAGAAGGCCTCAGACTCAGGCAGTACACAAAAGCAAGGAGCGTTTGTTCTGCAGAAATTGCCAGCACGCCAGGGCTGCTATTCCATAGAATGGCAACCACCTTGAAGTGAGCATGAAGGCTTAATTTAAAGACAGTTAGGGGATTTCCCTAGTGCGAATAGATAATCTTTTCATTGATTGGTTATTGCTGGTCTGGGGGATATGAAAGAACTCACTATTTGATTCGTTCTGCAGTTGGGGGACTTCATGGAGTGTCCAGGTAATAAAGAGTCATTTTGAATAGCTAGACAAAGCATTTCTAACTAAGCTTTAATTTGATTGGTCAAGAGCTTAGGGACTTTGCAAGCTGGTTACTAAATTATGGTTTCTGATTTTCAGGGAGGTTATTGAGTTATTGCATCTTGTTTCCATGGACTGTAGTTTTGTTTTCTAAGAAATAGGAACTCAGGCCTGTTCAGTGTGAAGCCAATTTTGAAGCCTGGCCCCTTAAAAATCATTCCCCTCAAAATAAGCTCTGATGCTCTGTAGCATCTGAGATGTCGATGAGTCCCAACTTGAAGACGTAGCAGAGAGAAACTCTAAAGCTCCCAAAACAAGGAAATGATAAGAAATAAGAAACCCTTATTATCCTGTTTTAATCATGGTACACATGTTAAAATATAACAGGAAATTGCATTAACATGTATAATTAATACACATCAATCTACTAAAACATAGCTAGAGACACAGCTTCATGGCTGAGTGTTTGCCTGGTATGAGTGAGGCCCAAGGTTACATCTTCAGCACCAGAAAATAAAGAACATTTTAATTAAAAAATGATATATGCAATGGGAATGTCTCAATGTATTTTAAGCAATTTGAGTGCAAAAAGTGAGTATTCCTTTATTTTTTTTAACCTTGTTAGGCTCCAACAACAAACTTTGGATTAAAAAATAAGAAAGAAACTGTTTTGTGTATTTAAGCTAAAAATAAAATTTGTATTCAGATACAGGGGCAAATGACTGTAATCAGCAGTTGGGATGCAGGGCAGGAAAACCAGAAACCCAAGGCCCCCAGCCTAGACTGCCTGAGACTGAGATGCTGTCTCAAAACAAAACAAAACAAAAAAGAGTGAAGTATGTTATGAGTGAATAGAAGGAATTACAGGAAGAGAAGTCAAGGAGATTGAAGGCATAGGAGACAAAAACTAGGAAGAAAGTTTGCTGAGCAGGAATGAGGTTAGAGTACCAAAGCACAGGTCAAGGAATGCCCAGTTGATGGGATGTGCATGAGTAAGGACCGATTCCTCCTGGTGCCTAGCTTATCTGTGAAATAGGATATGAATTCACTTTTTGGTTTATGAAGTCAGAGGCTGGAAAGGAAGAGTGGTGAGGGTCCAAATGAGCTTGGACACTGGCTTCAGAGGGGCTCTGCTATGATGTCCGTGAATGCCCTGCGGAGCATCAGAGCATCTGAAACCTGGACGCAACATCGGAAAGTCTAAATGCTTAAGTACTTCCTTTGTTTCTCTGTTTTCTTGGTTCAGTTCACCCTAGAGCCTCAATCTATTCTCCAACTCTTGAAGGTCCAGTTTCAAGATCTCTAAGAAGCAGAAGCCATTCAGCCTGCTGAATAAAGAGCCGGTGTTTTATTGCTCTGAAATCAAAACTGATGAGACAAGAAAGAATATCAAACAAACCAAGTGGTACTCTGAGCAGTTCCCAAAACCCCAGAAGAGAAGAAAACCGGGCCACCCATTTCCTTCTGCCTTCTGTCACCTTCTCAGGTGTCAGGCAACACAGTCTTCAGGTGTCACGCAACACTGAGGGTGTTTCTAAGTCCTCTGACTATTGCAGAAAAGGAGACAATCAGTAATTCACCAGGTTTTCACACGCAAAAAACAGACACCCCCCCCCCCAGAGGTCTATTTACAGCAGTAGGTCAACAGGACACCTCATCACCTCTCAATTATCTATCTCTGTCTGGAAAGATACTTATTTACGTATACACTTATCTCATGCACTTATTGGTATATTTATTTCTAGCACTAAGATCAAAGCCAGGGTGTGGTAGGCAAACATTAAGCCACTGAAAGGCATTCTTATCCTGAGGTCAGAGTATTTTAATCAGTTTTTGTTGTTGTTGTTTTCTTTAAAGTCTTGTTTACTTGGATACATTCTGTAGTCCTCTCTCTTCTGTATATATATTTAAATTATATTTATTTTTATAACTATTTAATATGCTCCTCAACATACTAGATAATGTGTTTTCCAGAATCACCATCTCATATGTCTTACCAAGCAGCAGAATCAAATGCAATGATTATCTTGATATCACCAAGACTTCCATTTTACTAGATTGTTGAACAGCAAGCAGGTTGCCAGGGAAACTCTTTTTTTTTTTAAGATTTATTTATTTATTATCTATACAGTGTTATGTTTGCATTGTGCCTACAGGTCAGAAGAGGGTACCAGATGTTATTATAGATGGCTGTGAGCCACCATGTGGTTGCTGGGAATTGAACTCAGGACCTCTGGAAGAATAGCCAGTGCTCTTAACCTCTGAGCCATCTCTCCAGCCCGCCAGGGAAACTCTTAAACCACACATACACACACACACACACACACCCCTGAGCCAAATGTGTGCTTTCTTTTAGCATCTCACAAAATAAATGAATAAAAAGAGAAAAATTTTCCAGAAAGAAAAGGGGATTTCTTTACCTCAAATTATTCACATTTTACCTTGATACTGAAGGGAGAGGAAAGAGGTTGGAACACTAAGGACATCAGCAAAAAAGAAAGTCAGGAAAGAAATCTCTTATTTTCTTGATGTAAACTTTCTGTTATATTAAAACCAAATTTTGGGGGGTTGGAAGTATAACTCAGTGGTAGAGTAGCATTTGCCTCGAATGTGTGACCCAGTCCTCAGCCATAGGCAAATGCAAGCACACACACAAGCACACACACAAGCACACACACCTGGAGTCAAATGACCACTGAGACGTTTCTCCAGCCTTCAACTACGCTGGTCTTAATCCCAAAACTTACTGAGTACAGAAAAAGGATGGTTAACTTTAAATTGCTTTTCTGAATTTCAAAATAATCTTCTGAAAAGACAAGGACTACTTTTATATGGTGGATGAGGTCTAGGCTTTTAAATTTGAAATTTTGTGTGATTCATTTTTAAAAGTGTAAAGGATAACTGTCAGACTAGGTGAGAAAATCATTTAAAGACACACACACACATGGAATCACATGGAGTACAGGTTTTGGAGAGAAGGGGTAAGTAGAAAATAGTATGATTCCTTGTGGCATTTTTAGAGCTGAGCCTCAGTGGATACATCTACAAAATACTCACACACCCGCGGTTCAGAGAACACCGCAGAAGAGGGGCAGCAAGAGGGGGAGAGCCAGAGAATCAGGAAGTTTGCTAGGAGGTTGTGTCTCCTAGTAACATCAGACGCTACACCCATAAATTCTCACTAACATGACGGCCCAAACATGGGCTAAACAAGAATGACACCAATAGACATGACAAACTGGACAGGTAAAGGCCACAAGGCGTCGATCCTCCAGAAAAAAATAGTATAGGCAACTAAGAAAAGCTGCAGGAGGGGAAGGTGGTCTCCCTAGGGAAGAGGACACCAAATGATTGTCCAGTATCAAAGGGTCAGTCCTGAAAATATACATAGAAGCAACGTTATATGAACTAAACAGGATATATATCCTGTTATATAGATACACATACAATACAATTAGTGTAGAAAAAAAAAAAAAAAGAGACCCTGAATTTGAAGGAGATTGAGGAGGGAAATATGGAAGGGTTTGGAGGGAAAAAAAAGGAAGGAAGAAATGTTGTATTATAATCTCAAATCCTTAAAATTAAAAAAAAAAAAAAAAAAACCACTGAAGAGACAAGTACGGGAAATAATGGAAATGGTCCAGGGTCTGGTTTAGTGAGGAGAGGCTCTTGCCACCAAGTTTGATAGCACGACTCCCAACTCTAGATTCTTACATGGTGAAAGGAGAGATGTGGCTCCTGAAGGCTGTACTTTGCCTCTCATAGCAGCCAGCCCTGGCTTGTGCATGCGCCACACCTCCAGTGTCCTCACAAATGAATAAAATAGAATGTAAGACTTTAAAAAAAAATAGCTTGAAAGCATTAAAGAATATGTCTGAGCGCTCCTTTTAAGGTGCATCTGAGAAATAACTAAGAATTAACACACACTTTTTTTTAATTTTTGAAGAAAGTATCATCACATGAGGTGCCGTGGAAAGTTGAGATATTTAGTTGCTTGTTTGTTTATTTCAGACAGGCTGGCCTGAAACTCACTATGCAGACAGACAGACTGGCTTCAAACTCAAGAGACCCGCCTGGCTCTGTCTGCACCGCAAGCCCCGCCCCTTTCCCCCAAGCATTGGATTAAAAGCTCGCTCCGCCTTGCCCAGCCTCTTCCTTAGTCTTGACCGGAAGTTTCTAGCGTGCTGGGTTCCATAGGAGGTATTGCTCACACTGCGAAAGGACTCTCAAGTGTTCCTTTGAGAAGAAATACTGTTTTCCCTGGTCTCTAAGAACACAGTTGGCCAGACCACGCAAGGGGGTTTTCTAGTTTGCTTGTTTGCTTTGAACCAAAATCGAAGATGACTTATATGGCCGCCCTAGGCCTTTTTCCAGGGCTTCTCACGAAGGCAGAGATGAAAGCCCACTTGGGGAGTCCAGATGCTTCTTATTTCTAAACAATGAGTAGCTTGGCATGCAAGTCTCTTAGCTAAGAAAACAACAAGGCTCTTGATGCTCCAATTTGCCGTTGTATTTCTATCCCACTTTCCAACCTAAAATAGAAATCAGAATGCCATCCTCAGAATACTCAGAATGTCTGTCACCCACGGCAGCATCCCCTACACTCACTGCTTTGGTGCTTGCTGCCAATTTTTCTCGTTTTCATAGCATGACAAGTACTAATATAGTTACTAATGTGAGATACTTTATTCAGGTAGGTCCATCACTTTACCGTACCCATTTGGAAATAGTACCGTACTTTACATACAACGAGCTCATTTCAGAAGTGGAGCTAAATCAGAAGCATGCTCGTCCCTAGGGAGCATCATTTTATTTCTTTTACTTGGGATTGTACACATGTGAGTGTAAATCTCTGTTTATGAGTTATATAGAAAAGTGGACTAAACCTCTGAAGCTATAAACCAGCCCCAATTCAGTGTGTTCCTGTATAAGAGTTGCCGAGGTTATGGTGTCTTCTCACAGCAATAGAAACCCTAACCAAGACACAGGCTTTTTTTTCTATGTAGCCCTGGCTGTCCTGGAACTAACTATATAGACAAAGCTGCCCTCCACCTCACGGAGATTCTCCTGCACTGTGTCCTGAGTGCTGTGATTGAAGGTAGGTACCACCAGGCTTGGGATGGAATTCAAAAATCTAAGTCTGCAGGTCTTCACGATTCCCAGATAAGCATTTTACCAACTGAGTTATGGCCCCACCATTTGGTTTGTTTGTTTGTTTTGGTTTGGTTTGTTTGTTTGTTTGAGCAGTATCTTTTTGTCACAAATAATAAATTGTCACTCCTCTTGCATATTATGCATTTGCATAATAACCAAGTCTTCATTTAAACATTAGTCTAGTTTATTCCAACTTCAAATGACTGACATTATTTAGGGAAAGCTGAATTTAGACAGTCTTCTTCCCTCTAAACCAATGACATATATTCAGACTTTAGCCTAATAGGAGTTCTCAGACTCTTCAAGTGGAGAAGGCCTGTTGCAGAGAAATCAGGAGGATTTCTGATGCTCTGCCTCTACCCCCGTCTCATTCATAGAAACTTTATGTCGTTTTTTTCCAGTTAGAGTATAAACTTGCTTCTCTACAACAATGAGTATTAGGAATAAAAACATTTGTATGGAACAGCTCAGGGCAAGTCACCTAATTAGCAAAATGTAACGAATAGGATCAAGAATAAAATTGAGTGCCTACAATGTCAGGGAAATAACTGCCTTAAAAATCATAATATCACTTTATGGAAATGAGTTTCTCTGAACCAGCAAGTACATTGTTCAAAGGAAATATTTCAAAGGCATTTTTCTTATGTGATTAAGATTCTTTACAAATAAAAATCTCTGCTTTAAAACTTCAAAGGCATTGCCAGCCAGGAAATTCCCCTAAACTCCTTGGTGACACTTCTCACTCTTTTTTCATTCATGAGAAGTTATAATACCAAAAATACTATGGAGCCCACATATTTGTGAACCCCTCTTGCAGGAAGCACTCACCTGAAGCAAGATGCCCCTTGGAACACAGGGAGACGACACGCACAAAGAATTGTGACTGCAGTCTGCAGTAGCAATCGGAGGCAAGAATGACAGAAGCAAGGAGGAAAAGTGAAGCGGCTGTGGTTTATTTCCTTTATAACGCACATGCCTCTGAGTGTGTGTCTTTGTACCAGTATATTTTGTCTGAGTACAAAAGCTCATATGGCTGACCAATTATTGTGGTGCAAAATAATGATTCCTTATAAGAGACAGAACTCAAATAAGTCACTTGTCATTTAAAGAACAGCTTTCCTATTTATACAACCGGAATGGAAATACAACCTACGTATTTATTTGTTCGATGTGTATGCAGCTATAACACAGTGAGGCGGTGCAGTAGTTAATACCTTCATCGTCAAATGCTCTGAATAGCATCACCAGTCCTGATTCATTTGAGATGTACGTATTCCATACACTGTGACAAATGCTTGCTGGGAATCTAGCAACAACCCCACTATTAGTCATTACTTGACGGGATCTATGGAGCTTGGGAGACGCTGAGTGGATAGAGCACTTGTTATACAGGCATATCCACTGGCTTTAGATCCCCAGCACACAAGTAAAAGCCAGCCAGGTGTGGTCCCTGCCTGTCATCTTAGCTCTCACGAAACACAGACAGGTGATCTCCAGGGCAAGCTGGCTAGCTAGACTGGCTGGAATTGGCAGGCTCTGGGTTCACCAAGAGTCTCTGCCTTAATAAGTAACATGTAGAATGATAAAGACATTTAGGGTGAACTTCATCCCTTCATATGTGCACCCACTAGTACACACATAAACATTTGTCCAAATATGTCAACATACACACACACACACACAAATTTCTTTCAAGAAAATAAATAAATGAAGGTGGTATACCAGGTTGCAGAGTGTAGAGGTAGCAGAACTAGCTTTGCTTAGAAGATGCAGTGCTGACCTGGGGACCTGTGACAAATGTAAACTCGCAAGTCTCTGCCCCAGTTTACTGAACCAGAAACCTAAAGGGAAGAACCCAGTACATCATTTAATCAGCCAGACTCTAAACAATTCTAATGCCTGCTCAAGTTTATGATTTACTCCTTAACCTAGGTTACTTCTGAAATATATTACCATGTTATAATTGAGTTCATGTACAGGAATGTATTAGGCCTGACTCAAAACAAGTCCAAAAATCACCCAGCTTGGTAATGGTTTGTATAACATCAAATACCATCACAAGGAGCATTATTAACTTTAATAGTATCAAATCTAGATTGATTCTAATATTTTATTGAAATTTAAAAAGTAGAGAGATTAACTCTGTATATATGTCAAAATTAAATTTAAATGTCTAGGATCTTTCTTTTATAATATGAGACAAAAATGTGAAAGATCAAGTTAGTAAACATAATTCTGAAATTGGAAGTGTATTTATTCTACCACACAATCAACTTAGCTCTTGATTAACATTTCTTTTTATTTTAATTTTATTTTTTGTATTAATTACAGTTTATTTACTTTGTATCCCAGCTGTAGCCCTCTCCCTTATTCCTTCTCAATCCCACCCTCAATAAATAGGACCTCATGAAATTGCTTCTGTAAAGCAGAGGACACTGTCATCAGAAGAAAACAACAGCCTACAGACTGGGAAAGGCTCTTCACCAACCCTATATCTGACAGAGGACTAATATCCAGTATATATAAAGAACTCAAGAAATTAAAAAGCCACAAATCAAGTAATCCAATTAAAAATGGGGTACAGAGCTAAACAGAGAATTCTCTATAGAGGAATGTTGATTAACATTTCTTAACATATAGATATTAGCTTATTAGTAGATGTTTGGGGTTCAATAGGTTTACTGTAATCAACCAAAGTTACTATATACAGACAACTGCTCAAACATTCTTTAAATATACTTATATATTTAATTTAAAATAGACGTTTTATATGGCATACTGAAATGTCTGTCCCCAGACTGATCACACAGGAAGAGAAAGATCCAACTACTTAAAACAGTTGAGTTTTAAGAAATTATGGAATTCATCTAAGTTAAGGTCAGCATTTCATATCTAAACTCCTTTAGCAAGGATCACCTCCTAAGACCTAGGTTTGTGTGATCTGGCTAGAATACAGGCACACCCTTAGTACATGCCTTTAATCTCTCTGGCTGGAATATAGACATGCCCTAACTATATATCTTTAATTCCAAACAATGTTAGGTATGTTTAGTTTATAAAAGGAAGCAGCCATGTTTTAAAGAGATATCTAGTTGAAGGATAAAGTGTCAAATCAAAGAAATATTTGACAGAATGAGTCAAAAATTGGATACACCAAATTCTCACAAGAACAGTGAGTTGGAAGTCAGTTGAGTTTGGTGCAGTGGATTTGAGTCAGTCAGTTAGGAGTCAGTGCAGTTCAGTCAGTGGAGTTGAGTTTGTGTGTGAGTTCACTGTAGGTCAGCAGAGGCAGTTGAAGCCAGAGAATAAGGAGCCAGGAGATTAGAACAAATTGCCAGTGCTAGCTGAGGCCAAGTTAGAGCAATTCAGCGAGAAGCTGCGAGAAACCAGACTGAATCAATGAGTTGGGAGAGGAGTTGAGCCAGAACAACTAAAGTGAATCAGCCAGAGTTCAGAAAGAGTTATAAAGGTGACTTTATTCAACAGTAAGCCTCCAAGACAACAATTAATTACATCTGGCAAATAAAAGTTACATTTACATCTGGTGCCCAACCTGATTGGAGAAGAAGAAAGCCCACCAATATCAGTCAGAAACATCACAGAGGAGAGGAGACCTCCGATAAAAAGCTGCAGAGAAGTTTGTCTGGGATCATCTCCAGGGGGAGCATTGGTTCTGATTTGGCTGGACACCCCAAGAGACTCAGGAGACTCTCAAGCAGCGGGAGCCTCGAGCCCAGAGCCTCTGAGACAACGAATCATAGTAAGCTGCCCCAAAAGACAACATTCATTATATAGACAGATATTTCCTGCATTAAAAATGGGAAACTTGGGCTGGAGAGATGGCTCAGTGGTTAAGAGCACTGTCTGCACTTCCAAAGGTTACAAGCTCAATTCCCAGCAACCACATGGTGGCTCACAACCATCTATAATGTGAACTGATTCCCTCTTCTGTCAGGTGTAAATGCAGATAGGCCACTCATATACATAAAATAAATAAATCTTAAAAAATGGAAAACTTCATTTCAGATCCCCTAAGACCAAGAGCAGGAGTTGAAGAGATAGAAATGTTACTTTAAAAAGCCTTTGCAGTATTTATTTCAACTATACCACCAGAGTAAACCCCTCCTTACTTTCAACTGCAATCTTTATATATTTCCTCTCAAAAACTGTTGAAAAAAACAGCTGTACAACAAGAAAAATTAGCTATGATCTTACAAAGGCTTGAGAGACAAAAGACAGAGGAAGAGGGAGGACAGTAAATGCTGAATTGTGAACCTATGGTACCTAATGAAATTAAGAATCAAGAGAGACAGCCCATTGAACCTACAGCACCACCTATTAATAAAATCGAGCAAAGGCAACCAGCCTCGCTAGCTTTCCCAGCTACCCAGGAACAAATGCCAGAAAGTGGTGAACAACTAGCCTGGAATCCTGTTAAAATACAAGCTCTTAAACATTTTAAAGAACCCATCATAGCAGGTGCAATGGTGCCTGTCTGTAAAAACGGCACTCAGGGAGGCAGAGGCAGGCAGATCTCTGTGAGTTTGAGGCCAGCCTGGTCTACAAAATGAGTCATGGATAGTCAAAATTACACCCAGAGAAATTCTGTCTTGAAAAATCAGAAAGAAAAAAAAACCTGAAAAAGAACCGATAGTAACTTATGGAGTGTACTCACCCTATGTAAGACAGATGTTAAATAACTTGGCTACCCCGAAAAGGATTATCCCTCAAGACTGGAAAGATTTAGCAGCAGCTGTACTGAAAACTGTTTCTCAGTTACAATGGCTGACACAATGGTGAGAAGAAGCTGCAATTATGGAAAATTGTAATAGGTCTAAAGGCATTAATAGTGTGAAAAATCAATGGTTAGGTGAAGGTCAATGTGCTGGTTTAAGACAGCAGATGCAATTTGATGACTCTATTATTACACAATGTAGTCTAGAAGCTTTGAGAGCCCTGGATAAGGCGGAGAAACAAGGAAAAGAGCTATGTCATTCACAAAAATCATGCAAAGTCCTGGAGAGATTTTTACTGATTTTTACATAGATTAACATCCACTATGAACAGGGCAATATCAGATCCAGATGCAAGATAGGTATTAATTGAAACTGTAGTTTTTGAAAATGCAAATGCAGAGTGTAAAAAAACATTCTTAGACTGTTAAAACTCCACCCAAGGATGAATGGATTAGAACTAGTGCTGATATTGACCCTGATGACTATGTAATTGGAGAAGCAATGGCTAATAATCCTAGATGTCAAAATGTCTGTTGTGTTGACAGTGGGAAACAAGACCATTTGAGAATACATTGTAGGCAAGGTATTTCTCGAGACTTCTGTAGAAGACCTTAGCCTTCTGGAATTTGTAGAAAGAGTGGTAAGGGTAGGCATTGTACTAATGAATGCAGATCAGCAAAAGATATCTGAGGTTGTCCCTTACCAGATGTTAAGTTTCCTAGGGGAATTAGCTCAGCAACAAACAGCATGAGCCAGCCATTTCCTGTCAGCAATCTACAGAGCAACTAGAGAGAACTAAATTAGGTATTGGAGATCTAATGCATGTTACAGTAAAAATCTCACGCTGTCACCAAAATTTCAATCCTATAAAATGCCCGATAGAACACTACCCCAAAGACAGTAGGGATAGCTTTAGGAAGAAGTAGTCTAACATCTCAAGCATCCATTGTACATCCAGAAATTATAGATGGAGACTTCAAGGGAGAGATCGAGATCATGGTTTATGTGAAGAAAAATATGCAGTTTAAAGTGGGGAGACAGGCTTGCTCAGCATTTACCGTTTCCATATGTCAAAGGCAAATCCACTCCAGTTAACATCTGCTCAATAAAAGTCATATTACTCTAAACAGCATACGCTTTTTCTTGTATGGAAACAAACCTATAGGAGCTGCTCTCAAAGAATGCAATGCTACGGCTCCCTTTATGTGCACACCATTCATCACATCCAGAAATGGGCTGTTTCCTCTCTCCGTGTTAGGAAAAACATTATTTCCCTTCCAGTTTTCCTTGGTACTTAAAAGATGTCGCTTTAGGTTGTGCTAAGTGCCATGGCTCAGCTGCGACACTCGCTTGGCACGAGCAAGGCCTTGAGTTTGATCGCCAGCACCGTTTTCCAAAATGCAGTGTCATCCTCATCCTCTTTCCATGGTTACTGGCAAGAAGTCTTCTTTTGCATCTTTATCGCTCGTCTAAGGATGACTCTCAGATTGCTTCCATTTTCTTTCTCTTTGTTTTTTGGTTTTCAGCAGTTTGAATGAGATCTTCTGTTCTGTTTCAGAGGGTTTTGTTTTTCCCCGTTTGATTATTCTTGGTGTTCTCTGAAATTTCTTAGATCTGCCCCTGGATGCCTGCGACTGATTTTGAAAATATTCCAGTTTCTATTGCTTCTGGTGTTTAGTTCTTCCTTCTCCTCTGGGATTCTCATTCTGCCTGTGTTCTACCACTTGGCTTCTGTCTCACAGCGAATGCATGCTCTGTTCACTTCTCCACTTTTGTCTTCCTCTAATGTTTCCATTTGAATAATTTCTATTGGACTATTTTCAAGTTTACAGCTTCTTCTCTGGGGTATGGCAAATCTACTAGTAAGACATGTATTGCCGTTTTGCAGCCTTTTGCTATTTTTTTCCTTTTGCTATTTTGACATCTAGAATTTTGCTTGATCCTTTCTTCCCCTTTCCACTCTCAGCTGAAATTCCTTATCTGACACATTTTCCTCTCACTGGATCTTTTAACAGGCTAATGACAGTGTTTCTAAATTCATTTTAGAAATCCTACCAGCTTGCATCAGATATCAGTCTACTTATGGAAACAACAGTGTCTTTGCAAATCGTTTTTCCTTTCCCATTGTAGATACTCCAAGAAGACTTTTGTTGTATAGGATACTAGATGCTCAAGAAAAAAAAAAATAAGAAAACGGGGGATTTGAAAAATGCATGTTTTTCCTTCTGCCGGCTTCTAGATTGATATTGGTGTTGGTCGAATCAGAAACTGGGCTACACTGAGAGTTGCTGTGGTCATGATGATCACCGGTGAACTAGAACTTCAGTTTCCTCACTGATGTCTTGTGCCATGGATCCATGTGTCAGTGAGTTTTTCTTTCTTTTTTTTTTTTTAACACCTGCACCTTGCCTAGCTTTGGCTCCTTTTTACTTGTTCGCCTCTATATTAGTCACTCCTATTTGTTCTTAAGACTGGCGTGGTTGGGAGGAAAGAACTCACTTCAGGTGTTCACTCAGCCTCCATCATAACCCTGGATCTCAGGTGTCTGCCTTGCGTTGAAAACGGTGCTAGATCTGGCACGTACCCCCTGCCCTCCCATTTTATTTTTTCCTTTTCCCAGCTATGATAAACTTCCACCAATGCTCTCAATCTAGTGTCTGATGGGGTTTTCCCTAAAGACTCACAATGGGAATAAGCGGAGATCTCTTTGCAGATCTGTGGCGGTGAATAATGTTCCATAACCTACACGCTGCCTTGAGAGGTTTTTCTCAGGCTGCTACATGGCCTTCCCTGTCAGCACCTGCTAGAATACTTACAGGGAATGCTGATAGTCCCACACACTGCAGACTACATCTTGATTTGTACTCTTATTCTGCCCCATATTTGGCTATTAGCAGTCAGTTCTTCAAAACTTGCTAGCTGACACTTGTTATCACTCTAAGTAGTTGTTTGGCTAAGAGTGTCCCCAGAAACAAAATGTCAGATTAAATGTTGCCTACAGGTTCTTATTTCTTCCCAGGCTTCAGGTATGTGTTGCCTCAAGACGTTGGTTCCTTTAAGGATTCACAAAATGCCACTGGATTTTAAGGCCTTCATCTTGTACTCAAAGCATTAAACTAAGTACTTTAAACTGAGTTCTTTACATACTAAGTTTCATCCAATCCTCTAAGATGAAACATTTCTTTCCTAATTTTAAAATCACTTAAAAATGGCCTTACTGGATGACTGTCTTTGACCAACAGAGCACAGTGGCAGGGGCACCCTGGGACATCTTTTCAACCCGACTTACAGAAGAGTAGCGCCTATTCTGCCTATTTTATCTTGCAATCACAGTAAGGAAAATTTTCAGCTCAGTGAACAGAGAGGCTGAATCCGGGAGCCCAAAGGTGCAAAATAGGTCAATGAAGAAGCCACTGTTGCATGCAACAGCATTATCAGCCACTAGACTGTGGCCTCAAGCAGTGACAACAGAATACACCTGGCTGAGCCCAGCAAAACTTCAGAAACTGAAGAAAAAAAATTAAGATCATTATTTGGACACAGTAAATTTTGCTGTGACTTGGTGATCGGCATTAGACAACTGAGTCAGCGGTCACCAAATATGGACTTCCGAAATGGCTCAGCGGGCAATGGTAATTGCCGCCAAGCTTAAGTACCTGAGTTCCATCCCTGGCACCCACATAGTGTAAAGAGAGCCCAACTTCCATAAATTGTCCTTCGGCCTCCACATATATACACATGCCCATACAGAATAGCTAGTTAGCTAGCTAGATGACAGATAAGCAAAACATACAAATAACTTAATATTTGTGATAAGTGAAAATATTGAGCATGTTACCAAAACCATAGTTCATGAAACAGCTTAACTTTCATCTTTTAAGAATGTTAGACACACAAAAATACAAGGCAAATAAAATAGGGAGAAAATAACCCAAAAGATCCACATGTTTCTGTAGAGTTAGGTCAGAGATGGGAGAATCAGTGTGTCCTCTTGATAAAAGCATGTGTTTGAAGACATTGTCACAGACAACTCAAATCAGTTTGCATGAAACAGGGAAGATACTTTACTTGAAAATAATAGCATAAAAACAAAACCCAACCTTCACAGATCATAATTAAAATATTACTAAATAAAGAATCAAAATTCTAAGAAAACCATGCTAAAAGCATGTACAATATTAAAAAGATATTGCTATGCTTGATCCAATTGCAGAATTATTCAATTAATTTTTAAGAAATGTAAAGTTTTAACCACTCAGAAGGCAGTCAAATCATGACTAAAAATGAGCAAACTACAAACATTACCAACTCAGGAAACAAATTATACAACACTGCAATTAGTTTTGTTCCCTAACCGTGGCCTCTTTTAAAACTTATTAAAGTTTAACAATGACAGTCTAATGAAACAAATGAATCAACAGCTGCCCAGCACCAAACAAAAATGAATTCTAGGAATTTAGATAAATAGGGCAAGTTCACAATTGGGATAAATTTAGAAATCACTCTGAAGTATAATTTCTTTATCAAGATTTTCTTAAAACAATTCCTCTTTCAAATACTCTAATAATACCAATGATAAGAAAAAAATCATAACCATAATGCTATCAATTTTGTGAGATGACAGCGCCTGGGCTCCAAGCCTGATCGCAGCTAATGAAGTGTGCCTTCTAACAAGGAGTGACTGACTTCTGGGCCCATGTTTGAAAAAACAAAAACGAAAACAAAAAAACCTCACTTTAAATTTAACTTCCTAAATGTAATCTCTGAATGCTCAGCTTCCCTAGCTGAAAGCAACAGACTCACAGTAGAGCAAACAGCATGACCACGGGGCTGGCGTGCAGGGACAGTGGTGTGTTTTAAGGAAACAAAACAAAACAAAACAAAACCCTAGAATATACACTTCTGTCTCTGCCACAGTTAAAACAATGCTCAAAGCACTAATACCAGGAGGACAGAAACAACAGTGAGAATTTGGGCTTGGAATTTCCTGTGGCAGTGAAACTTTTTTTTTCTCTTCTGTTCTCCTTTGTGACGGGAGCCCTGACTAAGAATGTGTGCAGCAGTGTTTCCTACACAGGTGCAGGTAGGAACTCAATAGAACCCAGAGGAAAAAAATGACCCTCCCGCTTGCCTTATTGTTAGGGATGTGTATCATTGCGGACATGGTTTTGAATTTTGTCTCAAAGAGAACAATGCCAATCCAAGTTGGATGACACAAAACAGCCGAGGGCTAGAAGTGATTTTTCTTCTTTCAAACGAAGAAATAATAGTATAGAATTTTAACTGAAGCTTTCCTATCTGCTGGGCACTGTGTATAATTAACTCTTCTAATTCTCACAGAAATATTTCAAAAATAATATTGCTCCATATAGATGTAAAGAACTGAAACTCAGGGTGAATTTTTATAAGGCTCTAAAGCAAAATTGTCAGCAGAATTATAACAAGGTATTGGTTACTGTTTAGTTCCTGCATCATCCTGAGATGCTCTGGGACAAATAGGATGCTCCCATAACTCATTCGCTCTCTCATTCATGGAATACCTATTTATGGCATGTCTGCCGTCCCTGGTACTTTACAACGTTGTGAGTAGGGATTGGAGAATTGCTAAGATTTTCTTTTTTCCTTAAGGATCTCCAGCGTTATAATTTGGAAAGGTTAATCCTCATTCCTTCCTTCAGTCAACAAAACCATAAAAGAGGCCATATTCTGTCTTAAATATTTATAAACAGAAATGGAAGCAAATTTTTAAAAAATACCTGGATTCTCATAACTCTCAAGATAGTAGAGAAAGCAATCAAGATGATAAGAAAGTAAAATCTATGATATGTTACTTCGGAATAATCACTGAAAGGAAATCAATGAAGGGGTGAAAAGAAATGGGAAGGCTGGAATAACAAAAAACAGTAACTAGCCAAGTTCCCAGGAAAGGGATGACAATTGTAGGGAAACCGATAGGAAAAGGGGAAATGGAAGCATGAATACATACATCCAGGTAAAGGAAAACCCCTGGGCAGAGAGGAGAGCCCCAGGGTAAAAGCTGGGAAAGAAGAGCCAAGGATGATGCCAGGAAGAAAACAAGAGCAGAGTCTTGTGGCCCCGTGAGAGCAGGCGGCGTGAGCTGGGCTGCTGCTGGGGCCACCGTCTGGCTTGCACTTCCTACTGTCCTAAGGTCCACACAAAAACAAAACATGTCTTTATACTTAAGACCCAACTGATACAGAATGATATAAAGTCCTTTTTAAATGATTTCCATTTAGCACAGATGGGACCCCCCAAAGGAAAATAAATAAATAAATGAACCCATCTGGAATAAGGTATTTCCTGTATTGTTTTCAATCTGCCTGTTGCAAGTTGGAGGCTTTGGGCCAAGAGATACAACCCCAAGTACCATTTTTTTTTTACAACTGCTTTGGGGAATGTATATAGAACTACGAAACTAAGTGTTTTTTAAACTCTGTAAAAAAAATAATCCTTTCAGGACTTCCCTTTCTCTTCTGGCAATTTATTTTTAAATGAATCACTCAAAAAATAATAGCCAGGGAGTATTTTTCCCAATAGGAATGGGCCAATCTGAAAATGGTTGCTAATATCACCTGAAGGTACTCACCATCACTGGTTACCAGGACTCTAGATCTCTGGCTGATAGTAATGGGCACACCCTGTTAAGTTACCCATGAACTTCCAGGGATGGCAGGGAGAGCACTGGGCACAAGTAACAACACCTTTCCTGGATGAGCATCTTTATCATCCCAGGCACTATGCCAGGACTTCCAACATGGGCAGAGGGGTCTCCCAGCTGGGAACAGAGAGCAAAATCACTCTTCCTCTGCCTCTGTGTTCTATTCAGACTCTGGGTATCTTGGATGGCACCTGCTAATACTGGGAATAGAGGATCTATATTCAATCTACTGATTCAAATGTCAGTATCTTCCTGATGTACATAGTAATGCTTCTTTACTAGCAGGGTGGCTATCTCTTAAGCACAAGACAAAGAGAGCTTCAAGTCATGCGTGAAGCAGAATTCAAAGAGCTATTGCATAACATGGCCTCTGCCTCAGCTCATGTGCTGCCTTTAGTGAGCCTAAATATGGACATTGCTAAGACATACCTTTAAGTCCTCTTTGATTACTCTTTCAATTTTCCATGGCTATATTATTGAGGGTAGGCATACTGTTAGGAGATAAAATTCTTATGTGAGTGGACTCATTACATCTCGATCATGTGGCAGGATTTTTTATTCTGGAATAAAATGTTGAACTCTATGAAAAGATGCCAGAGTTGCCAATGGAAGAACACACTTTCAAATTCTAGAGAACAGTCTAATCTAGTCTCCCTGGCAAACAATAAGAGCCGGTACACTTAGCCACCCGCTTATTAACCCACATTGTCAAAAATTTGTAAAGAAGGCGAACTTGAAAAGCACCTGCTTGCGGATCCCACCTTCCCCATTCTTTTATCTGCGTTTGGAGCGTAATCAGCTTGTTAAGCATTTACATCTGTTAAGCAATTTCAAGCAATGCTTTCAAATGAAATTCCATGTGCCAAAGATTTTGGAGTGGGCCAGACTCAAAAGAATGGCTCTCACCTTTAGGGATTTTTTTTCTTTTCATTTTCAAAATGGGGCCTGGGGGTATAAGCCAGGGATAGCATGCTTGCTTAATATGCATGGGGCCTAGTTTGATACCTAAGGCTGGAAAAAAAATCCCTCCACGTACCCTCCCCACTCTCCTTCAGATTCAATGGCCTCTTTATTCATTGCTTTTGCATGCATATGCATATATGTATTTGCATATATATTCCTAAATATAGCCTGCTCAGTTCAGACAATGCTTCTTGAGTGTATGTTGTCAGGGCTGACCATCCGGTACTGCACAACCACTGAGGATGATCTCAGTTATTTGCCACAGCCTCTGAAGGCTGACTGGAACAATGTTGTTCCATCAATCATTCTAGTTAAAAATTATAGGCTGATATGAAAAAACAGGCAACGTTTATTCAATAAATATTTATTTTACGCTTACCCACCAGTTTGGCTCCAGGCATCTGCTCAACTGAGAGAAAAGAGATGCAGTGAAATATTGACTATTGGCCTATTTTAATGTCTTACAATCAATCAGAAGAGAGTGAACACATGGGCCCTTTATGTAACAAGGACTAGCTATGGAAGCACAGACTAGCGTGAAGACAGAGGTGGGGTGCTAGACCTAGTTTTAGAATTTATTGAAGACTAGCAAATACAGGGAGCAGGTTAAGAGGGTGGGATGGGAGAGGGGATCTGCTCCAGAAATGAGAGCAGAGTGTGCTTTCAATGTGTGTGTGTGTGGGGGGGGGTGATTGGATGGCAGTAATGAATGATCTCCAGCTTAAGTCTTCCCACAATCCACAGAGGGCTTGTTAAATTTCAGGCTGTTGGGCTCCATCCCCAGTTTCCAGTTCAGGGATTCAGGGGATCAAAATAGAACGATATGCAAAGCTGAATTCTGTAGTCTAGGTCAGGATGGTAATCATATCACCAAGTTAGCCAATCGAGAATAAAGGGCTGAGAGAAGAGGCAGAGGGCATGGATAGGCCAAGAGCAGATCTGAGCAGCCTTGCTTGTCTTTTCCCCACTTGGAAATGCAGCAGAGACAGTCAAGTGGAGACAGCAAGGAGGACGGAGGAGGAAGCGTTAGGAGGAGATGGCACTGTCTGAGGGTCTGTCTACTTCTGACTGGTGCACAAACACCTCCGAGTTCCAAATGGATTAAAACAACCAAGGTTAGTCATGAAGCCGAGAGAAAGCAAGAAGAAAAGCTGGATACATCCATGTTTTTTTAGCCCCTTGATCCCACCTGGACACCTCGTGATCAGAATACTCTGTTCAAACTCTGACATAGTCCTTGTGAGAGCTGTTTGTATTTTGCATTATAAGCAGCTGGAACATTTAACCAAAAATGGGGAGCAAAGTACCTAACAGGATGTAGTTATCAAGAATGTCAAGGAACTGCTGTTCTCATTAATCATGCTGGAATAATTGGAGCCTATAAAAAAATAAACAATGGCCAAAGGTCTTTTCCATTTAAAGAATTACTAGTAGGCAGAGGAAACATGCTTTGTTATTCTGAATTGCTTTACACACAAGGATAACTGCAATTATTCTAAAATAATCCCGAGTCTACAACAGATTCAGGAAAACATTAATCACACACACACATTAAAATAATTTGTTACAAATGAATTTTTTCTTTTAACTTTTTTATTACTTTTTGAGAGTTTCATCTGTGAGTATACATCTGTACCATTTCCTCCCTTCTCCTTTCCTCCAACTCATCCTGTGTTACTTCTTCCCACCCTGCTTCCCACCTTTTAAACTTGTGACCTCTTTATCCTTCCTTATCATATATGTCTATATATAATACATATACATAGATTAATATATCTTTCTCTATCTAGTCAGTATTATTCATGTATGTATGTATGTATGCATGTATGTACGTACGTATGCATCCGTGTGTGTGTGTGTGTGTGTATGTTTAAAGCTGACTACCTGGTACTGAATAACCAATCAGGCTCTTCATCCCTAAGGTAGATTGTCTCAGTAGTCATTAAGTGCTTGTGGCCCTTCATCTAGGAGTATAGATTTGTAAGATTTCCCCATCCACGTTGTCTTTGTTCAGGCTTTGTTTTGACAACCGTATTATTGAGAATTCATGGGTGCCGCTTCCCTATGTAATTTTTTTTTCTTAAGGAAAGATGATTTAAGCCTCCTATTCAAGAATTTTGTTGTTGTTTTCTTGAGAGTGGACCTCAAATTCACAGCCTTGAAAGCCTGATCTTGCCTCCACTTCCACACCATGGGATTGCAGGCAGGTGCCACCATATCATATTGTGTTTAGCTTTATGTAGTCTTGGGGAATCAAACCCAGGACTGTGCATTTGAGGGAAGCACATTAATAACTGAGCTATACTTCCAGCCAAAGGAACTAAGTTCTCATGGAATTTTTCTGTATTTCTTTTAACTCTGATTTTGCACTAATGAACATGCACAAAGACACTCACGCCCCCATACTCTATGCAGGTGTTAAAAGCACATTTTAAAGTCACTTAATGTTTAAAGATGAAGATGTTTTTGAAGAGAGCAAAAGAAAATACCTCCCTCCCTTTTTTTTTCAAAAGAAAATAGGCATTTGGCAAACTGGAAGAAGACCTATGTCCTACCTTAATGTTGGCATGATAGCATTCTAACAGAGAGGAAAATAGAGTTACACCAGAGAGGTAAGCTAAGTTCCCTCAGCATACTGCTTATGGTGAGAAGCAAACACAATTTTAAAAGCCCTCAAAACTGAAAGCAATGGCCCCCCTCAAATAAGATGGTATCTGAACAAGCCGCAAATCTCCATTTCCCTTTTCCACTTCCTTCATGCGCGTTTGCATGGTTTTCTCCTGGCTGGTTTGCAAAAAGGCGTTCCACAGCAGCAAGCTTCCCTGTTTGTTTGTTTGCTTGTTTGTTTGTTTTCTTGCTTTTGGGGGGACCCCCTCTTTACATGGACAGGTCTCTCTGTCAATGCTTGCTTTCATAAATCTCAGTTCTGTGCTTTGCTTCTCCCAGTTGGTGAGCAATGTGGAAAAGATAACAAATTCTGCACATGCTCGCTTCCATGCAAGGGCTGGAATAGTGCCTAATTCAGAGAAAACTGTCAGTTAGCATTCAAAGACTCTGGGGCAAAAGTGACCTAGATTGGAAAAGAAGATATTTGCCTTGCAAGAAATTCTTAAGGAGTTCATTTGAGCAGATAGCAATTTATAAATTCGGCAGCCCATCAGACCACAAGCAACAGAAAGGTTTTGCTAGGTGTTTGCAAAAGCAAGCCAAAGGGTTTCTTACTATTGGCTAAGCTAGATTCATTTTACTCTTTGTGTTGACTTGGGCTTATTGTATAGGAGCCGGATATACTGTTGCCATCTCAGCCTTCTGGTTTCCAGTTAATTCTTTTCTCTCTTTTTCTTCCCAACAGGATCATACCTTATAGCTCAGGTTGACCTTCAATTTACTGTTCTTCTGTCTCAGCCTCCCACAGGAATACTGAGATTACAAGTAGGCATCACCATGTTCAAACTAATTAATGTTCAAAAATAATTTCAGGGGTTGGGGAGATGGCTCAGTGGTTATGAGCACTGACTGCTCTTCCAGAGGTCCTGAGTCCAATTGCTCGCAACCACATGGCGGCTCACAACAACCTATAGCGGTAGCCCATGGGTTCTGGTGCCTTTTTCTGGTGTGCAGACAACACACCCCCACACATAAATAAATACAAATAGACAAACAAATAAATAGGTTTTTTTAAATATTTGAAATCAACATTCATGGTTTATTTAACTCCTTATGTCATTCGATGTCTTCCACTGCCTTGTCAAATTATTTGAAGTTACTCGATGCCCATTTTGTTTAGCCTTTATGGAATCTCTGTGAATCTTTTTGACTTTTAGGTTCGCTCTAAAGGGTGGACAAACATTTCTGTCCTTATGTTCACAAGGCTACAACAATATTTCTTCCTGTCTCACTACCACCTCCCAAAAGCAGAGAAGAATCCATGTCTCTATGGAAGCTGGGCATACTGAAAGCTTTTGTAGCCAGACTCAGATTTACCAAGTCTGATTCTGTGGAACTCTGTGGCTATCCTTGCCTTTGATCTACTTTATAACTTTAACCTGGGGAAGAGCCATAACAATCTGATTTCATCTTTTTAAATGGAAACTGGGCCTCACACATGCTAGACAAACACCTTTACTGTCCAGCTTCATGCCTAGCCCTCACCTTGCTTTGGTGGCAGGTTCTCACTAAGTTGTCAGGGTTGTCCTGGAAGTCCTTATCTTCCTGCCTCAGGCTCCTGAGTATCTGGGAGTGCATGTTGGTGCCACCAGGCCGGGCCAGCAATACAATAGTTATTTTCTATACATTTATAAATAAGCACTGCCCAATGGAGAGACTACTCCCTACCATAATCTTCATTCTCAGAGAAGAAGAGAGAAAGGGGGAAATAAGGAAAGAAATCCCCTTTTCCAATCTTCCCATCCTCTTGGATCTATAAATGGCTGTTTTTGTTTTTTTTTTTATCTTTAGACAGACTACATCTTTCTGTTTCATTCATGAGATTAATAAGTAATTTGTTATCATGTGATCATTTTATATGTTTATAAGAACTATTCCTTTATCATTAAAAATAATTTCTGACAGAATTATTTTCACTTTTTTTTCTGAGATAAGGTCTTCCTATGTAGCCTTGGATGTCCAGAGACTCTGGGTAACCTCTGCTGCCTAAGTGCTGAAATTAAGGTGTGCACTACTATGCCAAACTTATTTTTACATAATTTTAGATTGTAATGGCTGAGACTAAGCAAATCTGTTTTTCCAGTCATTCTGTTATTTTCTTCATATGACAATAGCCTATCTTAAAAAAATAGAAATGTCTAATTGGCAAAAAAAAACCCTTAAATTTTATTTCAACTATGCTCTCATATTGTCCTATGATGCAAAATGTCTAAAGCACCAGTAAGGAGGTTGGTGAGAAGCTGTGTGTGTGTGTGTGTGTGTGTGTGTGTGTGTGTGTGTGTGTGTGTTGATGTGTTGTGGTTAAAAAGAAAAGAAATATATCGTGAGGATCCAAATTATAAAATTATCTAAAGTACCAGAAATTTGACTTAGATGAAAACATGAAAGAGACCTCGGAAGTTGCTTTGCTATCTTAAAAGAAATTATTTCCAACTTCATTGAAGATGATTTTGCACTGTGTTCCAGCTTCCCCTTGGCTTGCACTGCAAACAGGTTTAGTGCGTGAGGACTTTGAGTCCCACAAATAAAAAGTAGAGCAGCACGGGCATCCTCCACAGTCACTTCCTTACGTAGACTTGGTCATTTGACAAACAGAAAATGGATCGTGTGTCAGGCACCATGCTTAATGCCATTGATTCAAGATTCATTTCAACTCCAATCCAGGCCCATTTCATCAGCTTAGATTGATGAGCTCACCAGGCTGCTCCTAAGTTCAGCCCTTATCCAAGATGGAGTGAGCCCTCCTTGTTAATGTGGTGGTGAGTTCCCCTGCTTGTCAAATTGGTCTAAATGTTGTCAGGTGAGTGTTTGTAGCAACAATAAGACTGTATAAAATGTGTGTGTGTGTGTGTGTGTGAGAGAGAGAGAGACTCCTCCCCATAATTTAATTATCATGCCTAATTAGAAACACATCCATTTAAGAAACATATGAATATCTAAAGAACGTTCTTTAACTCTAAATTTATTATAAAATTAAACTATTATTATTATTAATGGCAACCAGATATATTCTTTTTTAACATTTTTATTTTATATTAATCACAGGTCATGTACTTTGTATCCTAGCCATAGCCCCCTCTCTCATTCCCTCCCACTCTCCCCATCCCTCCCTGATCTTCTCCCTGCCCCCCTCCAAGTCCACTGATAGGGGAGGACCTCACCCCCCCTTCCCTCTGACAATAGCTTATCATGTCTTTTCAGGGCTGGCTGCAATGTCCTCCTCTGAGATCTAGTTAGGATGCTCCTCCCTCCGGGGGCAGTGGCGGTCGACAAGCCAGTCATTGAATTCATGACCAAAATAGTCCCTTTTCCCCTTACTAGGGAACCCAGTTGGCTACTGAGCTACCATGGACCACATCCGAGCAGGGGTTATAGTTCGTATCCATACATGGTCCTTGGTTGGAGAAACAGTCTCATAGATCTATTTGGTGCCCTGTGCCCTGATCTATTTGGTCTTTGTAGAGTTCTTGCCCTCACCAAGTCTTACTAACTCCTCCTTTTTTTCATATGATTCCCTGCACTCCGGCGATGGCTTGGTTGTGAGGATTTCCTGATTTTTAATTGCTGAGTAGTATTCCATTGTGTAAAAGTACCACAATTTCTGTATCCATTCCTCAATTGAGGGACATCTGGGTTGTTTCCAGGTTCTGGCTATTACAAAAACAGCAACTACAAACACAGTTGAGCAAATGTCCTTGTTGTGTACTTGAGCATCTTTTGGATATAAACCTAGGAGCGGTTTAGCTGGATCTTGAGGAATCACTATTCTTAATTGTCTAAGAAAGTACCAAATTGATTTCCAGAGTGGTTATACAAGTTTACATTCCCACCAGCAATGGAGGAGGGTTCCTCTTTCTCCACATCCTCTCCAGCATGTGTTGTCATTTTGATGGCTAAGGACATTGAGCATTTCTTTAAGTGATTTTCTGCCATTCTACAGTCCTCTACAGAGAGTTCTCTGTTTAGCTCCACACCCCATTTTTAACTGGATTACTTGATTTGTTGCTTTTTAACTTCTTGAATTCTTTATATATAGGGGATATTAGTCCTCTGTCAGATATAGGGTTGGTGAAGATCCTTTCCCAATCTGTAGATAGTCGTTTTGTTTTGATGACAGTGTCTTTCACTCTACAGAAGCTTTTCAGTTTCATGAGGTCCCATTTATTTATTGTTGATCTTAGAGCCTGTGCTGTTGGTGTTCTATTCAGGAAGTAGTGTCCTGTGCCAATGAGTTCTAGGGTCTTTCCCACTATTTCTTCTAACTGATTTAATGTGTCAGTGTTATGTTGAGGTCTTTGATACACTTGGACTTGAGTTTTGTGCAGGGTGAAAATATGGATCTATTTTCATTTTTCTGCATATAGACATCCAGTTGGTCCAGCACCATTTGTTGAAGGTGCTGTCTTTTTGCCATTGAATGGATTTAGTGTCTTTATCAAAATTCAATTTTCCATAGGTGTGTGGGTTTATTTCTGGGTCTTCTATTCGGTTCCATTGGTCCACTATTGTGTTTCTATGCCAATACCATGCAGTTTTTATTACTATTGCTCTGTAGTACAGCTTGAGGTCAGGGATGGAGATACCTCCAGATGATCTGTTGCTATACAGGATCATTTTGGAAATTCTGGGTTTTTTGTTTCTCCATATGAAGTTGAGAATTTTTTTTCAAAATCTGTGAAGAATTGTGTTGGTATTTTGATGGGAATTGCATTGAATCTGTAGATTGCTTTTGGCAGAATAGCCATTGTCACTACGATAATCCTTCCAATCCATGAGCATGGGAGATCTTTCCATCTTCTGAAATCTTCTTCAATTTCTTTTTTCAGAGACATGATGTTTTTCTCAAACAGATCTTTCACTTGCTTTGTTAGAGTCACATCAAGGTACTTTATGTTATTAGTGGCTATTGTGAAGAGTGTTGTTTCTGTAATTTCTTTCCTGGCCCTTTCATCTTTATTGTACAGGAGGGCTTCTGATTTTTTTTGAGTTGATTTTGTATCCAGCCACTTTGCTGAAGGTGTTCATCAGTTGAAGGAGTTCTCTGGTTGAATTTTTGGGGCTGCTCATGTATACTAACATATCATCTGCAAATAGGGATACTTTGGCCTCTTCATTTCCGATTTGTATCCCCTTGTTTTCCTTTAGTTGTCTTATTGCTCTAGCTAGGATTTCAAGTACTATGTGGAAGAGATATGGAGACAGTGAGCAGCCTTGCCATGTCCCTGATTTCAGTGGGATTGATTTAAGTTTCTCTCCATTAAGTTTGGTGTTGGCTATAGGCTTGCTGTATATTGCCTTTACTATGTTTAGGTATGTGCCTTGTATCCCTGATCTCTCCAAG
>CM053750.1:40166686-40187086 GCA_028658305.1 Pachyuromys duprasi
TGATGTGTTCTTGGATTTGGTTTGCAAGTATTTTATTGAATATTTTTGCATCAATGTTCATAAGAGATACAGGCCTGAAGTTCTCTTTTTTGTTGGGTGTTTGTGTGGTTTGTGTATCAAGGTGACTGTGGCTTCATAGAATGAGTTTGGTAATGTTCCTACTGTTTCTATTTTGTGGAATAGTTTAGAGAGAATTGGAGTTAGCACTTTTTTGAAGGTCTGGTAGAATTCTGCACTGAATCCATCTGGTCTAGGGCTTTTTTTTTTTGGAAGGGAGACTGTTGATGACTGCTTCTATTTCCTTGGGGGATATAGGTCTATTCAATTTTTTTTTACCTGATCTTTATATAATTTAGGTAGATGCAATCTATCAAGAAAATTGTCCATTTCATTTAGATTTTCAAATTTTGTGGCATATAGGCTTTTGTAGTAAGACCTAATGATTGTTTGCATTTCCTCAGTGTCTGTAGTTATGTCCCCCTTTTAATTTCTGATTTTGTTGTTTTGGATTGTTTCTCTCTGCCTTTTTGTTAGTTTGGCTAAGGGCTTGTCTATTTTGTTGCTTTTCTCAAAGAACCAGCTCTTGGCTTCATTGATTCTTTGAATAGTTTTATTTGTTTCTAATTTATTGATTTCTGCCCTGATTTTGATTATTTCTAGCTGTCTGCACTTCTTTGGTGTATCTGTTTTGTTTTGTTTTTTCCTAGAGCTTTCAGTTGGGCCATTAAGTTGCCTGTATGCGATGTTTCAAATTCTTCTTGAAGGCACTTAGTGCTATGAGCTTTCCTCTTAGCACTGCCTTCATTGCGTCTCATAGGTTTGGGTATGTTGTGCTTTCATTTCCATTGAATTCTAGGAAGTCTTTAATTTGTTTCTTTATTTCTTCCCTAACCAAGCTGTCCTTGAGTAGCAAGTTGTTCAGTTTCCATGTATGTGCAGGCTTTTTGCTGTTCCTGTTGTTGTTGAGGTCCAGCTTTAGTCCATGATGGTCAGATAGGATACAAGGGATTATTTCAATCCTCTTGTATCTGCTGAGGTTTGCTTTGTGACCAACTATATGGTCTATTTTGGAGAAGGTTCTGTGAGGTACTGAAAAGAAGGTATACTCTTTTGATTTTGGATGAAAAGGTCTGTAGACATCTATTAGGTCCATTTGATTTAGGGTCTCTGTAAGTGCCCTTGTTTCCCTGTTTTGCTTCTGACCAGATGATCTGTCCCTTGGTGAGAATGGAGTGTTGAAGTCTCCCACTATTAAAGTGTTGGGATCTATGTGAGATTTCAGCTTTAATAATGTTGCATTTACAAATGTAGATGTTCTTGTATTTCGGGCATAGATGTTCAAAATTGTGATGTCCTCCTGTTGGAATTTTCCTTTGATGAGAAGGAAGTGCCCCTCCTCATCTTTTTTGATTAGTTTTGGTCAAAGTCTATTTTAGAAGATACTAGGATCACTACCCCAGCTTGTTTTCTGTGTCCATTTGCTTGAAACACATTTTTCCAGCCATTGTTTATCTTTGTTGCATAGGTGTGTTTCTTGGATGCAGCAGAATGTTGGATCCTGCTTCCGCAACCATTCTGTTAGTCTGTGTCTTTTTATTGGAGAGTGGAGTCCATTGATGTTGATAGATAATAGTGACCAATGAGGGTTACTTCCTTTTATTGTGGAGTCTTACTATCATTCGTTGCTTTTTTTTTCCTATTTCAATTTTTGCTGGGAGATTGTCTGTATCCTATATTTTCTTTGGTGTAATTGTTTTCTTTGGAGTGTAGTTTTCCTTCTAGTACCTTCTGTAGGCTGGGTTGCTGTGTAGGTATTGCTTGAATTTTGTTTTGTCATGGAAAATTTTGTTTTCTCCATCTATGTTGATTGAAAGCTTTGCTGGGTATAGTAGTCTTGGTTGGCATCTGTGGTCCCTTAAAGACTGCATGACCTCTGCCCAGGCCCTTCTGGCTTTCAAGTTTCTGATGAGAAGTCTGGTGTGATTCTGATCAGTCTACCTTCATATGTTAATTGACCTTTTCCCTCGCTGCCTTTAATATTTTTTTCTTTTTTTTTTTGTAGGTTTAGTGTTTTGACTATGATGTGACGAGAGGTATTTCTTTTCTGGTCTGGTCTATTTGGTGTTCTATAGGCTTCTTGTATGTTTATGGACATCTCTTTCTTTAAATTAGGGAAATTTTCTCCTATGATTTTCTTAAGAATATTTTTGGTCCTTGGAGCCTGGAGTCTTCTTTTTCATCTATTCCTATTATTCTCAGGTTTCGTCTTTTCATGGCATCTTTGATTTCTTGAATGTTTTGTGTTTGGGACTTTTCTGATTTTAGTTTTTCGTCGAGTGAGGAATCAATTTCAGCAAGTGTATCTTCAGCTCCCAAGATTCTCTCTTCCATCTCTTGTATTCTATTGGTGATGTTTACCTTTGTGGTTCCTGATCTTTTCTCTAAGTTCTCCAGTTCCAGGTTTTTCTCTGTTTGGGTTTTCTTTATAGATTCTAATTCTGTTTTCATGCTTTGCACCATTTCCTTTATCTGATTGAAGGTGGCTCCTATTTTTGTATTGGTTTCCTCTCTGTATGTTTCTACATGTTCCTCTATGTGGGCCATTATATTCTTTTGAATTTCTTTGAGAGCTCTGTTCGTTTCCTCTTTTTGTTCCTGAATTACCTGGATAATCATAGCTTTCAATTCATTTTCCTTAGTTTCTGTTGAATTAAAATATCCATTAGTTTTTGGTGATTCTGGTGGTGCCATGGTGTCCTGATTTTTGTTGGGTGGGTTCTTACATCGACCTTTGGCCATTGCTTAAATATAATCTTCGCTGTTTCTTCCTCGAGTCTGACCTTTGGACTGGAACCATCTTACTCTGGTGTCTGTAGAATTCTTCAGGAAGATCAGTGGCGACCAGTGGTTTGAGAGTGTGTGTTGTTGCTTCAGTTGTTCCTGCGGGAGAAGAAGCCGCTGGCACAGAATCGTAAGTGTGTTTGTGTGTGTTTGTGTGTGTGTGTGTGTGTGTGCACAGAAGCGGGTTCAGGGATGTTTGTCTTGAAAGAGGCTAAGGTGTGTAGCTGTCTGGGTTATATGGGTTGGGAGCAAGTGCAGGAGGGGATGTGGATGCTAGTGCTGTTAGCAAGCGCAGATTGCAGGCATAAGGCGCCTGGCAGGTTTCCTAAATACCCGGTGGTCTACAGTCACTGGCGGGGTCAGTAGGCTGGACTCTGAGGTCTGCAGCTGGCGCTGTGGGTGGGACATGTATTATGTTGTGGACTCTCTGGGCCTGGCCCTGAGTTCTGCGCTGGATGGTGGAAGCCCGGCAGGCTGCACTCTGCTCCCTGAGTTGGGAAGAGCTATCTGCTTCCTTAGCTGCTACCCCCTCAGACAAGGCTGTGGGGGAATGCCAGAGATCTGTGCTTGGAGTGTGCAACACTGTGCTCCTTGCAAGTTGCTGTGTGCATGGTGGGCTGCCTCCTCTGCTTCACTGCTGATTGGGGTACCTCCAATGCTGCCTTCCTGCTGGCTGAGGTATCTCCTCTGCACCCTCTGCTGCAGGCTTGGCTACATCCACAGCTGCTTCCACATGTTAGGGGGAAGTGCCCGGGGATCAATTCCGCACGAGAAGTCCATGGAGATGACCGAGGTTGATCTGTGTCCTATTGGACTCAGATCAGGTTTTGTCCCCCTTCTCCCTGGGCTCCTCGTATGGTTGTTTTGGGTTCCAAAGCCCCTTGATTCACCAATTCGAGGACAGAGAAACCCGGGGTCTGGTGCTCTGGGTCAAACAGATCTGTCTGTGATGGGTAGTTGGTGCTCAGCAGATCTCTGGGCTGGCAGTGCAAGCACCTGCAGATCTAGGGGACCTTTTCCAGGAAGATCCTGGGTACCCTAGCTCAATCCCTTTTACTTCCTTCCCTGTGGGGTTTTCTCTCACAGGGAAACCCAGACTCTGGTGCCCTGGTGTGCACAGCTCTTCTGTGGCAGAGAGTTGGACGCACAGCAAGTCTCTGTGCTAGCAGGTGGAGCCTAGTTCAGAGATGGCGTGCGTGAGCCTGCCATTCTGCAGGATCTTTTCCCGAGGAAGGCTGGTTAACCTAGGTCAGTCCCGTTTCCTTCCTTCCCTGTGGGTTTTTCTTGCCACTGGGACTCCCAGTCTTTGGTGTTTTTGTGCCCACAGTTCAGCCTGGGAAGGTGATCAGGACACATAGGCGTGTGGCTCTGACGACTAAGTTCCTGCACAACCAGGGATCTCTTCCGGGTTCTGGCTGGGTGTTCTGGGAGTGGACCAGGTTGTTCCCACACCTTGGGGTTTCCTTTCACCTGGAAAACAAGATCACTGTTGTTTTAGGGCCCAGAGTTTTTTGTACAGCTCTGTACAAAAAATGTTCTGCAGCTCAGAAGCAGCGTCCTCCTGGCGCCGCCATCTTGTCCCACCAGATATATTCCTTATAGCTTAATCTAATGATCATGATTATTCTTATAAGCACAACCAAAACCAATTTATAAACGATGAAGTGAAAGCTCAGAATGTTAAATCACCTTGTAGATCCCAGTTAATAAGGAGTGAGTCAGTGTTTAAGCTTGGATCACAAGGTTCGGGGAAAGACTGCTCATGAGCAGGTAGACACAGGGCTGCACAGGAAGGGGCATACATCTAAATGAGACCACAAGGGACATCTGAGGAAGGCAGGTTCATGGAGTCTTGCAGCCTTGGAAATGGAAGCAGAAGGACAATGTGGAGAGGCAAACAGGATGTCATGGAATAGAGCCAATCTGTGCCAGGTATGGGAGGCAGAGGTGTGGGCTATCTTTGATTTCCATGCCACTCATGGCTACATAGTGAGATTCTGTCTCAACAAAGAAGAAGAACAACAAAAGTAAACAGGCAACGAACAAACAAAACACCATAACTTTGGTTGTCAAACAAGGAAAGGTTACAGAGAAGGAATGTGTGGCTAAAGGGTTTTGTTTTGAACTGTTTGTGTTTTTGTGCTTATCTGTAGAAGACAGGGACTCCAGCAACTTACTATATATCCTCGGCAATCCTCCTGCATCAATCTCCCAAGTGCTACGATTACAAGGGCAAGCCAAAAAGTTTTGTTGTTGTTTTAGATTTTGGACTTTAAAAGCATAGGTCTTGTGCTGGGAGTGGTGGCTTGTGTCATTACTCTCAGCACTTGGGAGGCAGAGGCAGGAGGATCTCTGTGAGTTCTGCCAGCCTGTTCTATATAGTGAGTTCCAAGACAGCCAGGGCTATGTAGAAAGACCCTGGCTTAAAAAAAAGTTCTGTTTCTAATGGGAATGATTAGAACTTACTCAAATACTAATGGAATGGGTTAAAACTGAAAATAAAAATAGGAGGAAGAAATAATGAATTGGATAAGTATTTTCTAGGTGAGAGAGGATGGGATTCTGGCACATAGAGAAGTGTTGAGCTTTGATGAGAGAAAAGAAATGAGCCTGGCATGTAGGAGAAAACAAGCAGCAGGACAAGAGCCTACCACAGAGGGCCTTGGAAAGACTCTACATAGCAGCGTATCAAAGCAAGTAGTAGGATACATAACCAACCTTTTGGCAGAGTGCAGGGAATCATATGAAAGAAGGGGGAGTTAGTATGACCTGGACAGGACAGGAGCTCTGCAAGGACCAAATATATCAAGGCACAGGGGTCTTTTATGAGACTGTTTCTCCAACCATGGACCATGTATGGGTATAACCTAGAACCCCTTCTTGAATGCAGTAAATGGTAGCTCAATATCCAAGTGGGTACCCTAGTAAGGGGAACAGGGACTATTTCTCTCAATAGCTGGCTCTTCGACCCCCTTTCCCCCTAAGGGAGGAGCAGCCTTGCTAGGCCACAGAAGAGGACATTGCAGCCAGCCCTGAAGAGACCTGATAAGCTAGAGTTAGATGGAAGGGGAGGAGGTCCTCCACTATCAGTGGACTTGGAAAGGGGCAAGGAGGAGATGAGGGAGGGATGGAGGGATAGGGAGGGAATGCGGGACGGGGTCTACGGCTGGGATACAAAGTACATAACCTGTGATTAATATAAAATAAAAATGTTAATTAAGAAGAAGAAGAAGAAGAAGAAGAAGAAACAGATGATCCTGGCAACCAGGGCAGGCAAGAAATAAAGGCTGGTAAACCTCACACTGTGAGAAAAAAGGAGTTTCTTCCACTGGTTTCAGGAATACTGGAAGCAATTGTATCTGTGGAGGAAAGAATCAGGAAACTGACACGTTATTGTTCTTGTGTATTCTTTATCATAGATTATCTTAAGCACACAGACCAATAGTTGAACATGTTATTTAACTTTGGCTGATGATGGTTAAATGGGATAGCCATATTCTCTTTTGCAAATGGGCCAAATCTTAAGAGACTACGTCTGAAGATGTTGTTTCTACTTTATGAATAAGTGTTTAATTTCCAAGTCAAGAAGTCATTCAGAGATCTTCAAAATAAAGGGAAGAGAGTTCGGAAAAGAACTCTCATCTTAGGCTGAAGACAAAGGGAAGTGAAATCATGTCTTCTGGTATTTTTTTTTAAAGAGCTGACATTAACACAGGTGAGTTCCATTACAGAAATTTGTGCAATCAGAAGTACAGGAAGCAATGTTAATTATAAAACAGCTTTGAACTAGCACCAAGAAACCTTTAAAAATCATCTCTTACAGTCAGTAGAAAAAGAGAATGAGTCTGGATTTAAAAACACGGCCGTGAAAAGCAAAAGGCAGGAAGAGGAAACAGAGGGGTTAGTTATGACAAATCTGCCTCTCTGTTGGGGATGGGAGGCCTGGCTGCCAAGAGATGAAAATTCTAGTTGGAAAGAAATGTCAAACAATGGACAATGGACATAGTACCAGAAAGACAAGCAAAAATGTATGTGTATGCTCGTACATGAATAAAGCATGTATTGTTGTAATGTGTGGACACAGTGATGGTAGTACTTCATCTGTGCTATGTAATAAAACAGGGCTTTTAAATGATACTGAGCATCACAGAGAAACAATGTACAATGTATGAAAGAGGCAGATATTTCAAGAGTCTAACTTAATAAGGTACCGGTCTCATTTTCTGTTGAAGCATGGGAAACACATCCAAAAAACACCACTCATTAGAAGTAATTAATTCCATATTGAGTTTCTACAATATGTCAAAATGGAGGTGTGGCTTTAGCTGAATTAGCTTCAGGGTAAATAAAGAGGGGGAAGCTGGGTGGGGTGCATGCCTGAAGACAGTACTTGGGAGACACAGGCAGGAGGACCACGGATCTGAACCTAGTCTGTGCTACATAGAAAAAAACCTACCTCGAATAAACAAGCAAACAACAGTAACTAAAAACAGAACAGGGCTAGAGGGATGACTCAGCAGTTAGAAGGGCAAACTGCTCTCATAGAAGACCAAGTTGGTCTCACAGCACCTATATGGGATGGCTCATGACTGCATGTAACTCCAGCCCAGGGGATTTGGCCCATCTGGCCTCTTCAGGCACCTGTATTCACATGTACACACCCACACAGAGACACATGCACATATGCATAATTTAAAATATCACAAGAAAAAATTAACAACAAAAAAAGGAAGAAAGAAGGAGGGACAGAGGAAGGGGGAAGGGAAGGGGGTGGGGGTGGGGAAGGTCATATTAAATATGACCAGTGATTCGCTGTTCCCGGTGCATACAGTCTGTAATCAGCAGCAGTAACACTCTCCTCCTCTTTTGCAATGGCAATAGACACAGGCTTGAACTCTTATTTGCCACAGTATGAAATCCAGAACGTTTCCATTTTGGGATAATGACCTTATTAAAACCAAATCCGATTCTGTGCCTTCTCTCTTCATGGCGTTAAAAGAAAAAGTCTCCTCTTTCTTCAAGCCGTGTGATGGACAATCGTGGTTATTAACTTGACTGGATCTGTAATCAACTAAGAGATGACCTGTTCATCTTCCTGGTGAGAGAATTTTTTTGAACAGACAATCGGAATTGGGAGGACGCACACTGAATGTGGGCAGCTCAGGCAAAAGGAGGTCTGGGGAGATAAAGCTCCGCATTTTGACTCGTGGCCTGCGTCTCTCACTGGCACGTTTATCTACCCCAGCGTTGCGGCTGCATCCTTCTGGGATCTGCATCCCTTTGCTGATCTCAAAGCCCAGATCCTTCAGTCTTTGAATGTGGATTACAGACCGGTGGTTTTCCAGGAAGCCTCCAGCCCTTCAGCATCAGACTGCGACTGCTGAGACTTCTGGCCTCTTGAGCTGAGCATCGATTCAGTATGCAGATAGTCATTGTTGGACTACGCAGGATAGTACCGTGTGAAACAGCCCAATAAATCCTTCTCTCATCATACAGGTGCATTCTATTGCTTCTTTTCCTCTCAAGGATTCCAATCGTTTGCACATTGTGAAAATACAAAACCTCTCTGTTGCTGGAGAATGGTTTGTTTCTGAGCTTGTAAAAATCCAACTTTTCTCTATCTGCTGCTGTCTGGGGATGCATGTCCCCAGTTGATGTTTGGGAAGATGCAAAGACCTGTTTCATAGTCATTTTTTTTCTATTTTTCTTTCTAGATGCATTATAGTTTTGTGTATTCTTTTCTCATACAATACATCTTGACCACAGTTTCCCTTCTGTCCACTCCTTCTTTCCCTTTCCCTCTCTCCTAGATCCACTCCTCCATTTCTCTTCAGAAAAGATTAGGCCATTCAGAGGTATCAACTGAACAGAGCATAACACTAAGGCTAGGCACAAATCCTCACATCCAGGCTGGACAAGGCAACACAGAAGGAGGAAAAACACCCCAAGAGCAGGTAAAAGCTTCAGAGATTGCCTCCATTCCCACTGTTAGGAGTCCCACAAGGATACCAGTCTATACAACAGTGACAAATATATATATATATATATATATACATATATATATGTATACATATATATATGTATACATATGCACACACACACACATATATACACATGTTCCATAGACATGCCTGGTGCTTGAGGATGTACACAAGAAGTTCTGATGAGTACATACAAATCCCTGGAACTGGAGTTATGTGAGACTATTAGATACTATGTAGATGCTGGAAATTGAACACAGGTCTTTTGGAAGAGTACCCAGTGTTCTGAACCACCGAACCATCTCTTTCTGGCTCCTCCAGGCCTTTTAAAAATGATGAAATGGCTCAAAGTAATCACTTAATATATACATCATCAGAATGCTCATCAGAAATACAATTATCTTTAATCCTTATAATTTGGCTTCTATTGTTACCATTACAGACAAATTATCTACCTCAAGATCACACCAAATTCCTTCTTGCTAAATACATAGGGAATGGACTTGACCTTATCCTTGGGTGTTTAGGAGGTTGCCATTTAATCAGCCCGTCTTCTTTGAAACCCTTTTCTAAGGTTGACTGACAACACATTCCTTTATGTTTCCCTCTGACTTTATTTAATTACCAGTCATCTTTGCTAGATGTTACTCTTTGGTCACCTCCTAAGTGTTCAATTTCAAGAACTTGTACTTGGAGTCCCATCATGTATTTTTCTACATTCTCTCCCACAGAAGTCTCCTGTAAATCCTTTGCTCCCAGTACTGTGCGTGTGTGCCTTATGTTGGAGCTGAAGCTACGACTCAGTAATAAAGAACAAATTAATAGCATTTACTGCTCTTGCAGAGCACCTGGGTTCAATTGCTAACACTCACATGATGGCTCTCAACCACTTGTAAGTCTAATTCCTAGGGATCCATCTCCCTCTTCTCACCTTAGTGGGCTCTGAGTACATATACATATATGCTAGCAAACAGTCATACTCATAACGATTTTTAAGAAGCCTTATTTACCATTCTTTCTGTCTTTAGGCACAACTCCCATCCATTTATGTTACTACTATAGCTTTCAGTTTTTTCTTCTCTTGCCTCCCACTTTTTCTCCCAAATTTCTGTACCAGGGCAGAATGGCACCCCAGTAGCTTCTGAGGTTGGTACACTGCTATTACCACAATTGCTTTACCAAAGATGTATGTGACTTAATTCATTCTGTATATGACTTCTAGAATTATCTTTAAAACTCTAAATGTCATTTTCCATATTCTCACTCTTTCTAGTGCTTAGAATGAAACTCCAAACCCATCATTTGACCTAGAGTCTGGTTCCTAGCTGAATTTAGAGCACTTGGTACAACTCTCCTGTCATCCCGTCTATTCCGTAAACAAGTTGACTTCTTTCTATACTCGTGTGTATTCTTTTTATACTCGTGTATAGACCAGTGACTCTAAACTTGCCCCCATCTCCCAGTCATTTGGCCTCTCTTCACCTTTTGAAAAGCTACCTTAACGCTGATCACAAATACTAATTACATCATGAATTTGCTTTTCTATGAGGAAAGAGACATTGCTCTGTTCACTATTAGTCTTTTCCAGTGTCTAAAAGTATCTTGGACCATGATGAAATAGGGCTGTTCTACTTTTGTTTTTGTTTTTGTGCAACAGCGATCTGACCAAAAACAACTTAGGGAAGGAAAGGATTTCTTTGGATTATGCATCCAGGTTCCAGCTCATCATTGTAGAAGTCAGGGCAGGAACTCGAAGCAGAAACTATGGGAGAATGCTTACTTGATAGCCTGCAATCTAGATGGTCACTGGTTCACGTTCAGCTATCTTTCTTTCGAAGGCCAGCCCAGCTGCCTAAGAATGGTGTTGCCAGCAGTGAGTTTGTTCTTTCCTCATCAGTAATCCTGACAGACTCTCACAGACATGGCCACAGGCCATGAGCTGGGCAATCCCTCAATCGAGATGCACTCAAGTTGACTCAAGGATGTGTTGAGCTGACAATTAAGGCTAACTAGAACAGAGACTCAAAGCATTCAATAGAAGTCAGCTAATCCAATGTGAAGGATTCATTTTAGGATTGGCGTCTTAAGGTTGTCTATAGAAGTAGATGTATGTGCACAGGGTATGCACACCAAATAAGAGGCTTGTTCTAAAGAATTGACCTTTGTAATTATGGAAGCTGAAAAGTTCCAGGATCCACAGTTCAAAGCTTCAAATCCAGAAGAATGATGATGTGGCTCCAGCCCCAAAATCCATTTTGTTCAACAACCCTTCTCCCCCTGAAAAACTGCTGTTTCAATTCTAGTTCAAAGGCAAGCAAAGATTGTTCTCTCAGCTCGAATAGTCAAGCAGGAGGCACAGGGCCTTAGGGAGGGTAAGCTTTTCTTTTTCTGTTTGTGTCTTGGGAGGGCCTCATGCTCTCCTTCTGTCCCAGTTCAAAAGTCCATCTCATCTAAATGCCGCCTCACTGAAACACTGGAATGATTCCTCACTAGACATCTAGGTGCCTCATAGCTAAACTGACAAACTTTACCATATAGCTTGCTAGTTAAGAATTGTCAGTCTAATTAGATAATCATGAACTGGAGACCTTGAACTTTTTATTTTACTAAAATAATATAAATGCATTTTTATTTACCAATCTGTTGGACTCACAGCTTTTTCTTTGAGGGTAAAGCTGGTGACTGAAGTCCCAGATGGTCTGGCCCACAAAGCTGCACTCATAATCCATCTTCTGTATTTCCCAGGATCTGTTTCCTGAGTATGAAAAAACTCACACTACTGTAAGACAATTAAGAGCATTTTTTCCCTAGCCTTTTAAGGTTCCCAATTCTTTTTGTACATTGTTTGGATATTACATTTACAAGAAATTTGCTCTCCCAAAGTATTTAGTTTCCACAGTGACAATATTGTTCTTTTAATCTAGTCATCTGTATTATTGAGTAAAGTGCAAAGACAAAGTATGGGATTAAATATGATGAAGTCCGGGGCATCATACAACAAGGCTGGCAGGCTTAATCGATCATGGTGCCCATGCAGAATAGGAAGTTGGTACACCACAGAGAAAGTTCCATTTGCAGTGGATCAAAGACTGTGGCTCACAGGGAGATGCAAACCAGTTGATTAATCAGAAGGAGTCAGTTCAGGGAGCTTAGAAAGTCTTTCCCAAAATAACTGTGTTAACGGGCCTTAAACACTAACATCTGTCTGCACCAGATTAACTCAAGAGTCCCAAAGGACACATATGACCACAAGCATCAAGATAAACAAAACCAGGAAGAGGAGCCAGTTCTGGAATTTTCTAGAATCCCTTCGTTTATATTTGTCACTTCCTATTCTCATGATTGCCAATAAATAAGTAAATAAAAAAATTTTAGTTCTCTCGCTGCAGTCTCTCTGAGCTATGCCTGTGGCAATCCATGAATTAAGTCATATGCTGCTTTATCATAGTACCTCACTTTTAATCTAATAGTCCTTTTTTTAAAGAGTAAAATACTACCACATTCCATCTAGATCAGTGGTTCTCAACATGTGGGTTGCAACCCCTTCAGGGAAAAACCAATTCTTTCACAGGGGTCATATATCAGATATCCTGCCTATCAGATATTTACATTGCAATTCATGACAGCAGCAAAATTAGTCATGAAGTAGCCACAAAGACAGTGTTACGGTTGGGGGTCACCACAACATGAGAAACTGTATTAAAGGGCTGCAGCATTAGGAAGGTTCAGAACCACTGCTCTAAATGAAAAACGAATAGCGTGTGCTGCCCAGGGAGATCCAATCAGCAACACACCCTTCAGTCAACAGCAGCACACCAGGAAAGCGGCAGTTTCCACGCTCTGTAGTGATAAAATGAGAAAATGCAACTCAGCATTCTTATGTAGGGACAGTGTCACAAAGGAGTTTTATTACTTCCATTAACTAACTCTGTCACGTATTTGTAATTGTAGGTGACAAAATACAGAAAAGATTGTTTCTGTAGATGTGAAAGTCTTAAAATCTGATAGCTCTTGTTCTCCAGCCATCTGAGATTTCATTAAAATCTCTGGTGTCCAAAACAATGACATCAGTGCTGGGTTTGTTGTCATAGTCTTCTATTCAAGGCATAGTCACTGGAGACAAAGCAACACACAGTCTACCAGAGGCTCAGGCCCACTCTTCCCATCTCAATGAAAGCAAGCAGTTAGTGAAGTTGTTGTTGACACTGAACCCTTAAAAATACCTCCAGAATATTTCATCAATAAAATAAATCTGTTTGTTATTTGCCCTAATGATCATGTGCACTACCCTGACCAAGAATTAGTAGCATCTTGGAGAGGAAAGTCAAAGCTGTGATGCTTAAGGGGTTTGGAGTTTGGTTTAAAGCCAGCATTTCAGTCCAAGCCTGACACTCAACGTGATGTGGGTAAAGATGGTAAGAGAATGTCACTATCTTGTCTGACAAGATAGTGTTGTCTGACAAAAACAACAACAACATTGAGGTCTGGGGGGTTAGGAAGAGTCTCAGAGAAGGACAAACATGGTTCATACAGTCTGTTGAAAAGTCAGTCATGGGTTGAAAAGTCAGTCATGGGTTTATTACCAATGATTCTTTTTCCTGGAATTTCCTAAAAGTAACACTACAATTCTTTTTAACTTTTATCTTCTTGGACAAAGGTGTGCTAGAATAATAAAGTCATAATGATGATGGCAATCATCAAACAAAAGCATGATTATGTGGAAAATGAACTTTGTTTATGGGATGAGGAGGAAACATGATTTTGTTTCTCATGGGAAAACAAAATAGCAGTAACAAATGTTCTAGAAGACAAGGACTTACATAGAGAGGAGCAAGAGTTTAAATTGGGACATAAATCAGTTTTAGATTTAAATATCACCTCTGTGTCTGAAGAGATGGATCAGAGGTTAACAGTGTTTTCTATTCTCTCAGAGAATCTAAGATCAGTGTAGGTGTCTCCAGCCCCAGGCAGTCTGACACTCTCTTCTGGCCACCATCAATACTTACCTACACACGTGGCATATACTCACATAGTCACACAAACATCCATAGAAAAAAGAATAAAAATATATATTTAAGTCTGAACTATAAGTGCCTGGCAGGTGTGATTCTGTTTGACCGCCTCTGTAGAGTGATGAAAACTCTACCAAGGGTTTCATAAAATTAAATAAAGTAATATACGTGGAAAGAAGGTACAGCAGGTATGTGTGCCAGTCAGGAGCCCTATAGCTTAGTCTCATGAAGACACTGAAGAGTGCTCGATAAAGGATTAACGGCACATTTTAAAGTGTGTTAAAGCAAAGACATGAAAACTGTTATTATTTCAAATCTTGATGGAGGGAGGGAGAAGTGGAAGGAGGGAGGCAGGGGGGGAGGGGTGGGGAGAGGAGCCTGAGAAGAGCTGTGACAGGTGACAATTCTGAAAACCCCACGAGAAGTGTATACCCTGTGTGTAGGTGTGCGTACATGGCCAGGGGCAGCTGTGGCTACAGGCTGACTTCCTCCACTGTGTGTGTCCAATCTCAAGTCAACTAGAAGCTACAGGTGGATGATCCTACGTGTTGAAGTTTCTTGTCACTATGAGAGACAAGGTCCATTTTCCCGGCACAGTAAGAAACTCAAAGATGATTTTCTAGAGTTAGGGGTAGAAAATAACAGGGCAGGCAAACTTGGGATCTTGGCCAAGGGAGAAGGGAAGGCAAAAAGGAAATAGGGAAGTCGTTACAGTTTTAGAGTCAGAAGTCAGAAAGTGGGCAGCTTCTGTAGGAAGTTTGTAAGCTGTATTGAGTGGGAAGGCGTTATCTGATAATACGTATCTCATTGAAGGGACAATTATTCCCCCACTTCCTTATTTTGTTCTGAGGTATGTCATATTTCTTTTTTCCTTCCACCCTTAGTCTGGTCTTCAGGTTGTAAAATAGGATTTTTCCCCCTTAAATCCTGGAGAAGTCTTTTCATAGAATAAGTTCCCTGCCTAGTCTGCTCATGAGAGGCATTTGCTGTCTCCATTTGTAAAGGGTGTTACCATCTATCAACCATATCCTTCAAAATGGTGCCTGAGAAACAAGTGGCCACAGAGGTTGACTTTCATACTTTTCCATTTTGCCTAATATTTTCTTTCTCTTTTAGGCCAGCCTCCCGGAGCTGAGAGCAGAAGAAAGAAGAACAAGAATGGTCCAGGAGAGTGACCAGTTCCTACAGTCTTAGTTCTTCTAGTGTGGACAACTCAGGAATCATGACTGGCTGAAACAGAGAGGCAAACCAGCCAGAGCTGAGCCAACCGCTCTATGTCTGTAAAAGAAAGCAATGGGAGGAATTTTAAGTACTGTGTAAATATTTGGTAGAATAAAATTGGTTTATTTAAGAATAACCAATGTTTAGTTTTCAGACATAGAAAGGATTTAGAATATTTTCACCATAGGTAAATGACAAGCATTTGGGTAGCTAGATATGTTTAACCTGATTTCAATACCTGTTTAAATCAGATATTGAATACAGGTATTTAAACATTATGTACTATTCCATAAATATGTATAATTTTGTTTAATTATCAGTTGAAAACTAATTTAAATTTAAAGACAGCACGAGACACAGTGCTGCATAATGGGGTCGTTCAGTCTATCATAGTACTGACATAGTATGTTTTTTTCAAAATATGATTTATTGATTCTTAATATATGTATATGGGTGTCTTGCCTGCATGTATGTCTGTGTGTTACATGTACACATCTGTGCAGTGCCCGTGGAGGCCAGAGGTAAGATCCTCTGGAGTTACAGAGGTGTGAGCTGCATGAGGGTGCTGAAAACTAACCCTGGGTTGCTGGGAAGAGCAGCCAGTGCTCTTCACTGCCGCGCCATCTCTCCAGCCTATGATATGTCCTTGTTGGCAAACTAGAGTGTAATAATACATGATGCAGATGGGATCAGAGGGAGGGAGGATGGGACAGGGAGGAGATGACAGAGGGGGCTACGATCGGGATATAAAATGAATAAGTTGTAAAATAATAATAAATAAATAAACAAAAAGAGATTATGTCAAGGTTGGAATATAATCTCAAATACCTTTCTTTACAAACAAGTTTCCATTTCTTTGAGGTCCATGTGGGTCTGTACATGCATGTTTGCTTATGAAGATCTGTTCACCTTTCTTAACAGATTGTAATTCCTTCCGGCTGGGACCTTATCTTTTTGCTCTATCCACACTGGTTTGTTTGGTTTTTTGTTGTTGTTGTTGTTGTTGTTTTTTTTTTTTTTGCTTAATGACTAATTTTTTTGAGAATCCCTGCCATCAAAAGTCATTACAAAATATTCCATCAAATTTAATGGAGGACGATTATTTCTCCTTCCATCAGCCTCTAATATTCACAAAGAACTTTCTTGTGTAGACTAATATATTCTTAAACAGAAAAAATACATGATTTAAACAATTAAAAACAATTCGTTACAAGTAAACATTTTAAGGTAACCGTATGTAGCCATGTGTAATGTAAGGAAGGCTTGTTTACTTGTCAAAGAAAAATACAAGACTTATAGGGAGTGGTCAGTTGTGGGTGGTGGATTTTCTTCACCAGTTTTTTAACTTTTTGGAATCATTTGGTTGCCTTGTTTTCAAAATTACACTTATAGTAACAGCAAGAGCTATATCTTTAGTTTATGAGACAAACTCAAAATGCATCAGAGCTCTTTGCAGCAGCGCCCGGGGACAGCTGAAACACAGCCTTCCCCTCTCTTTGGCTTAAGTACAAACAGGAAGCATCCCCAAGTCACCCACCATCATGTACACTTTACCGTCTATGCTTCTCTGACTAAAATCTTGCTTTCAATGAACTGTATATCATTGCCTGAAATTACGGTGTTGAACAACCACTTCTCATAACATACTTAATTCAGTGAGCTTTGAAGTGAAAATACTATTTTAGAAATGAAAAATAAAATCATTGTTTAAAAAGAAGAGGAACTTTCTCAGATGTGTGGTGCCACAGTCATTGGTGAGTGCTCACTCTGAGAAGAAAGCTATGCTGTACACTTGATCAGTCAATGGCTGAATCAGGAAGAAGGCACCATTTTTAAGCTGTGTGTGACTTTAGACCTGAATGGTGTTCTGAATGGAGGGGCACGGGAATCAAGGCCTGCCTTGACTATATAAAGAGTTCTAGGTTATCCTAGGATACACAAGACTTGTGTCCATAAAATATTTACTCCAAACAATAAGAAACTAATTTTGAAACAGACTTATTAGATTATTGACTGTAATAGTTTTATTACTAAGCTATACCTTCAATCCTTGGTTTTTTTTTTCTTTTGAAAAATGTTTGTGTGCAAATGGACACATATGAACGCATACACACATCTTAGGGTTACTATTGCTGTAATAGAACACCATGGCAAAAAGCAACTTGGGAAGGAAAGAGTTTATTTCACTCAGAGATCCATCATCAGAGCAGTGGGGGCAGGAACCTGGAGCAGGAGCTGATGCGGAGGCCATGGAAGGGTACTGCTTGCTGGCTTGCTCAAACAGCTTTCTTATGAAATTCAGGACCACCATACCAGGGATGACACCACTCACAATTGGCTAGCTAGTTAAGAAAATGTCCCACAGGCTTGTTATGATGGCATTTTCTTAATTGTGGTTTTCTACTCTCAGATGACTTTGGCTTGTGTCAAATTGGCATAAAAGTATCCAAAATACAGTGTATTTGTATTGGATATTAGAGTCAACACACACTTTGTTGTCAATGCCATTCATTTAATGGGTGTGGGTACATGTACACTACAGTGCACACATGGACATCAGAGGACAGCTTATGAAATTGGTTCATTGCTCCCTGAAGACCCAATCCCGGTTCTCAGGCTCGATAGAAGGAACCTTTGCCTGACCCAACTTGTCAGCTCTGACCCTTGTTTGTTTGGAGACAAGGTTATACTATAAATTTTAGGCCCGCTTTGAGTTTTCTATATATTCTCGGCTGCCCCTCCCCCCTTCCAAACCTCTACCTCCAACCCTACCTCCATAGGACTTGCATGGCTGATGTATGCTGTCACCTCCCACAGCAAAGAGATTTTAATTGAATTTGATTGAAATGTCTTCCAGAACTTTGACTTATCCTAGAGCCGTCTGAGGTGTTTTAGACATCTTAGACATATGGTAGAATCCTTGCCTGGGTTTGCAGCAATTCTGTTGTAGAGACTAGGGCAGTGTAACACCTGTCATTTTAGGAGGGTGTGTGTCAAGGGAAGTCGCAGTGAAGAGCCAAAGATGCAGATCCTCTAGCACTGCCTACTACCATGGCTCTGTGAAAAGATGGAAGTTGCTGTCAGTACCCACTTCACCCATTCTCTGTGGTTCTAAAGATCTTTATGTTTGTTCCTGTTCATCACTCTACTCATCTATGTCTATTTATTTGCTTGTTTGTTTGGCTTGTTGTTGTTGTTGTTGAGAAGGGGTCTCTGTACATAGTCCTGGCTGTCCTGCAACTCTATGTAGCCCAGGCTGATCACCGTGAGCTCATAGAGAACACCCTGTCAAGCTCACCTTGTGAATGCAGGATTAAAGTCGTATGTACACACACCCAGGTACCTCTACTCATATTTCAGTGTTCACAAAGTCAATATCTTCTGTTTATCCTTATCCAATTTCTAGCACTGTAGAATTTTATAGCTTTTCTATCCTTCAGTCCTGTCATGCTTCTTTTAAGGACTGTAGCAAGAAGGCAAATCTGAGACATCATTTATCAGTCATACTTGTTTATCTCTCATGTACCACTTTACACAAACACACACACACAAATAAGCATAAGGTAGAGCATATGCTTAACATGTGCCCTATCCTTTGTTTGATCCCTAGTAAAGCCAAAAACATACTCTTTTGTGTTCTTGAGAGGTTATGTGATCATACACATATGAACTTATCCTCTCTGAAGCTTCATATAGTGGCATAAATTGAAACAGAATAAGTCAAGGACCTCACATTTACGTGAAGAAAACTATTACACTATTATATGCTGTGAATTTTATTTCTGAATAGCAAACCAAACCCAAAGTAGTTATGTGAAAACATCAGTATATACTTCACACATAAAGAAGAGGAAAGGCAGAAAATGGGCCCTGGATTTTCATCTCAAGCTACTTTTTAAATGGATGCCAACTGGCTAATGAGGTTTAGACATACATGTATACTTAAGGTTTTTACAATCAATTTTTAAACATTTTTTCAGAAACCCTTACATGGAAGGTTACTCTGGGTATGGCTCATCTTCACCACTGGTCAAGGGCTAGGTGTCAATTACACTCATGATATTTTGTGATCCTCATCTATTTCCAGAACTTTTCATTCAGAGGTTCCATATGGGTTGAGGGGTAATGCTTAACTCTTTCTTCCTCCTGCCATCCCATATGTTTCCTGTTCCAATGAGCTTTCTCATTGTAGATACGTCATGTGTATTGTTTACTTTTTTCCAGTGTGGTGACAAAACAATGTAAGGAGGAAGTTCATTCTGGTTCACACTTAAGTACTTAGGTCTAGCATTATGGGTAAGGTCTGGCACACTGTGTTCACACTCAGGAAGCAGAGAGAGTTAAATGCTGGTACTCAGCCTGCTCTCTCCTTTTTACTCTGTATGGCACTCCAGGAAACAGGACAGATAGTGATTCCTACATTCAGAGAAGGCCTTTCTTCCTCAGTTAAACCTCTCTGAGAATGCCCATAGTCGCACTCTGTGGTATGAGGTGTGTTTTCATAGTTATCTTAAATCCTATCAAGTTGATAATGAAAATTAATTCTCATCTCATGCAAGAGGAAATGTACTATCCTGTCCTATTTCATGTAATAGTTTTTAGACTTATCTACATTCTAATGTAGAACTACATTCCTATATATAGCTAAATACTATTTCATTGTAGGTGTATACTGCATTTTGTTTATCCCTTCATTTGTTGATAAGCTTTGAGTGTCTTCTGTGATTACAGCATTGTAAATATCCATGGATATGGGTGTGAGAGTATGTGCTGGAATGTTCTGTGTTCCTTTATTTTAGATTCGTGTCTAATGGCTGAATGTGTGTGTGTTAATGGAAACTCCATGATTCGCTTATGGAGAATTATCACAGCGCTCTAGTAAACCAGTAGAAGCTGTGGTGGTTTACATTCCTGCCAACAGCTTGTGAGGGCTCCAGTTTCACCATGTGCTTCCAGGCCTGCTGTCTTATACTTTATAAAACAAAAAGAGTCTAGCCAGCCTAGTAGGTATAAACTGGTCTTCCAGTGTGGGTTTGTTTGAACCTTCCTAATGATCAGTGACGCTAAGTGTTTTATCCTGTACTTATTTCCCCTTGTCTATATTCTTTTTTTTACAGTCTAATTCAGTTTTTTTAACTTTTTTATTTATTTTTATAAAATTATTTATTTTTATCTCAATCACAGGTTAGGTACTTTGAATCCCAGGTGTACCCCGCTCCCTTATTCCCTCCTACCCTCCCACTCCCTCCCTCATCTCCCTCCTCCCCGCCCCCTCCAAGTCCACCAACAGGGGAGGACCTCCTTCCCTTCCATCCAACTCCAGCTCATCCTGTCTCCTCAGGGCT
>CM053750.1:40187586-40245505 GCA_028658305.1 Pachyuromys duprasi
GGTTGTTGGTCAAGTCATCAGAAGTCATCCATATCAAAAGGGCTGTACCATAGAACTCTGCTGTACTATTCCACCTTCTAGAGCACAGGAGCACAGACGTAGCACAATGTGGTGTGGATGGACAGCAGAGCCACAGGGTCCTTGATTATGATCTTCCACTGCTGGGCAGTCACTGCAATGAATCAGCTCCCGGACACATCCTAGATGTACAGGCCATACATATTTGTACATCCATCATTTACCTTTATATGTGTGTTTGTTTTAAAGAGAAATAAACTCTTCTTGTATTTATTTGGTAGAGGCATGAATGTGATTTTCCCTCAAAAAGTAATTACCCAGACAGGTTTTGTGACTGCTTGGCTCCTTTAAAATCTACAGGGTGGTTTTCAGTTCCAAGAAAGTTGTCACTTTATTCCTAGTAAGTGGTAAAGGGAGAGAGAGACTTGCTATTGTTTGCGTGGTGGGATAAAGTTGGCACCATTTATTTTCCTCCAAAGTGATCTTTGCTTCATTCCTGCAAGTGATTGCTCTGCTTAAAGATCACAGGATGGGGACAGATGGGCAGATCAACAATGTCTGCAACATTCTCAACATCTCTTTATTTTAATCTAATTCATTGTATCTGGCTTCTTCAGAAAAGCCTCTTTTCAGTATAATCTATTTTGAAAGCTGAGATGAGTAAGAAAGAAAGAAATAATGTCTGTAATGGATTTTCAGGTTCCCACGTGATTTCCTTGTCTTGACAAATTTTCACCCTATCCTGGTATAAGCTGAAGCCATCATCATGACTTGTGAACAGCTATGGGACATATTATAAGTACCAATGAGAATGCAAAAAGATCTTGGATTCTTGCTTTAAAAGGATTTGAGAGTTAGGTGCAGGGGAGGGGATTGGAGGGAGCAGGAGATCATTTATGTGAAAGCACGCCTGCTAGTACAGGCAATCAAGTCTGTACTTGATTTTCTCATACTCACAAACTATAGAATTGGTCTGTAATAACCAACCTCCTGGACGCCTAGAAGAAAACAACATGAGACGTTGGGTCCAAAACAGGACAGTTTTGAATCTATGGAACAGCAAGTGTCAATGCAGCTTGGGGAGTCTACGGATTTTGCAGCAAGTGGCAAGCTAGTTTGCTTGGTCCAGGAAGTACTTTACCTCATTTCAAGTTACCAAATGTATGTACTCAGGTAAGAAATGGTCAGAATCATCGCATACTGTAGTTTGGATGCACTCATTCAGACAGGGAGGGACTCACAATGGTCAGAGGGAATGCATCTCCCAACTCAGGTGATAGCACCACTGCAGTTCAGAAAGCAAAAAAGGACAGGATGTGCAGGACTCAGGTAAATGCTATAACCACACTGACTATAAAATCAAACAAAAATGATGAATAATGTTTATTACCAACTTATCTCAGTCATTAACAATGTGGTTTGCTTAAAAAGAAAATAAAAATCAGCAACAATAAACACAGGGGTAGGAAAGGGAGGAATAATATTCAGGAGTTGTCAATCTTAACTTTCCTGAGGTGAGACTAATTTCAAGATGAAGGGCAATGCAAAGCTATCATTCCGAATCTTCGCTGTCAATGACCTGGAGGAAGGGACGCCAAACACAGGAGTGTGACTACAATCAAGTGAGCTGAAATGATATGTCCATCTATTCATCCCTTTGCACATGTCTGTTAAATATTCTTTCTGAACCACAATAGAAACAGCAGGAGTCATGATGATGTTTTATGGTTCAGTTAGCTGTCTAGTAGTTGATGGGTGTGTGGAGATTTGAAACCCTTGTGCTTCCATAAGATAAAAATCTGTGAGCTGTCAGCCATTATTAGTCATCAGCTCGAGCCCATTCCCGCTCCACACCCGTGTCTGCTTGGCCCGATTCCCTGTACCAGCTCCAGAGTCACTTAAGAGGTGGAGTCCCTACTGACCTTTTGTAGTAGAAACCACTGAGTTTAGCAGGAAATTGGCCTTCCTCTACTTGATTCCAGGGGACACTGTATGTGACCTTGAAGTCTTTTGTGATCCCGTTGTGAAGCCCACAGCAACGAAGCCATAACATTTCCCAGAAAAAAGACAGATGACCTCAGGAAGACACACCACTGACAGGAAGCAGCATGGTACCCCAGATTCAGACAGAAGTGGATCCCACATCCTCAGCCTAAGTTTATCAATGTATAGGAAAATGACATCAAAAATCAGGACTTGGGCAGATGATGTAGCTCATTTGGTAGAGTGCTGGCCCAATAGGCGTAAAGTCCTCCTTTGGATCCCCAACACCACATAAACAGAGTATGGTCACACATGCCTGTAATCCCAGCACTCAGGAGGCATGGAGATCTGAAGTTCAGAGTCATTGTTGGCTGTATTTGAGGCCTGCCTGGGCTATATGAAACCCTATTTTAAAAGAAAAACAGAAGCAGCCATTATTTGGAAGTACCAAATTGGATATGAAAAGTGGGCCAAGTAGAAAAGGCAAAACTCAGTGCTTTCTCCCCAAAGTAATACTGATTATTTTAATATTCATGGAACGAATAGAGACTCTTTGATCATACATAAACTTCTATAGTGGTGGTGTGTGTATAAGGAATTTTAGAATCCTCTTGTATATTTTTAATTGCAATTCCACTTTAAGAAGCAGAAAGACATTTTTATTTGCAAGTACAAGAAAAGAGCTTTTGGGAGGTGTCTTTGTTATTTCAAAGAAGAGCTCCTTCCCACTCTGGGAAATTGCTTTTTCCCTCTTCAAACGTAACTCTGATTACCCACTTCCTACTTCACAGCAGTCCTATCTTGCCTAAACACCTGAACACTCTTTTCTTTGGCGGTGTTCAAGTATGTAATAGAGGGACTAAGCAAATCTTCTTCCCTCTTGAAGGCTCACTGCAATGAACTGACAACAGAAGGGAGAAAAACAATTTCATACCACGTATAGGCTGGAATTGTAATGTAGAGTTCTATACACATTACAATGGGCTCTGACAGTGCAGATGGCCAACAATTACATGATTCCTTAGACTACTAAGAAGAACAGTGGTTTATAGGGTGGAGGTGAGGTATCCCAGATGACATGAGGGAAGGGAGGCACACATGAGGCACAGGTTTCACTCGAGCTAAGTTTTATCAGGAAAGCTCTTAACCCTTCCACCAGAATAGATGGAAACTCCACGCAGGAGGGTGTCCTGGGCGTGATGACCTTTAGTGTTTTTTTCTCTGTGATGGCTAATTGTCTATGCTTAGGGGAATTTCATCTCATGATCAGAGTTTCAGAGGAAGCTCCTTCCTGTGCCTTGGAAGAAGAAAAAAATAATAATAAAGAGGGATAAAAAATGGATGGTGAGGAAGGGATAGGTCAGAAAGGAAATATGAGGTTGTCTTTTTAGTTTGAAGTTACATAGTTTGGGACTTAGAATATTGTTCTCAGCCCCATCAATAATGCAAAGTATTGTGATCTTCCTTAGTCCTATTTTCATTTTAAGAGAATATTTTTATTATAAAGATGAAGATGAAGATGACTTGTATTAACAGTTGATTTTATTATTATATGTGTATGCATGTTTTTCCTGCATACGTGCATGTGCACCTCATACACGTCTGTGCTCATGGAGGTCAGAAGAGTGTGTCAGATCTATTGTAACTGCAGTTACGTATGGTTGTGGACTACCATGTGGTTGCTGGAGAATCCAGCCCAGGTTCTCCGAAAGAGCTTTAACATGTACTTTTAACTGTGAAGCCAACTCTCCAACTCTACCAGTTGCTTTTTATAAATCATGTTTGAAATGATATCATTTTTATTTCCCTTTTATCCTTCTAAGCCTTCCTCTTTGCTGTCTCTCAGGTTCATGATCTTTTTATTTCTAATTATTGTTTTACATATACACACATACACACCATAAATATGTAAATCAACCCACTAAGTTCTATACAACTCCAGGGTTGACCCAAAGTGGGTAATATTCCCTAAGGTACACTACTTCTCCTGCTCTCAACATGCTTTAATGAGATTGTCTTTTAGCAATGTCATGAGGTCTCATCAACATGGCTGCTTAAATAAGACCTGAACAGGGAGAGCATCAACAGACATGGTAACATGGACCAATACTCTGGTGAACTCTACCTTAGACACAGAACTACAGTTGCTTTTAAGAGGGTATTTTGGAGCTATGGAATCTGCTTCTCTGGCTACAAACCATTAACAAAACATACATTCTGTGGCTACATAAGGCTCTCTCCTTTGCTTCACCAAGGAAAGATGCCAGCGCCCAGATTCAATCCTTAATACTAGACTTGTTTGTGGACAATGCCAAATAACCAATGAAACTTAGGCATTCCAGCAGTCAGCTAGATGGACAGTCAGGGACCAAGCATTCAGATTTCATTTGTGAACAAGTAGATGTTTGGTTGTGTTTCTCATCTGCCATCTGGAGTTCTGGCAGTAAATACACACGCTCTTTAGAAATCACAGAAGGAATTCATTCTCTCAGCGCTTCATGTATTTGCCCTACAATGTTGTCATTCTGTTCTGAAAGAAAGTTCCACTGTGTGCTAGAAGCAGCAGCAGCATGACAATCTGTCCTAACAAAGGAACTGGGTCTCCAGAAGGCTGTTTTGCTGTTTGGGGAATCAATGGCAGTTGAGCTAGACTTCTCTGTGTTGTGGTTAGAGCTAAGGTTATAACTGTATGGACCAAACTGTCCTAAATCTCAGTGGATCACACAGCACAAACTTATATTTCTCTTGCATCACATGTTCGATACGAGACTGTGTGGCTGTCAGGTGGTGGGATGGGGGTCCTTGCTTGGTAATTACTGAGTGATTTTGGCATGTGTGCAGTCTGTATTTGCCCATCAGGGAACTACATAGTTGCTGGGGTGCCCATTGAAGCTAGAAAGATCCCAAAGACATAAGAGCTATGGACCCACAGATGCCTCTACTCTACCAGCCCCAAGACTAGTGTCAGGACGGATTGCCCCAAGAGTGCCCACAGCGGGCAGCGCTCAGCAGGAACACTGGTCAAGAACCCACTTTCTTAAAGCTGGCTTTTGCTCTAAGGCAAACCAGACAGTCCTTAGTTCCTTAGAAAGACACAGGTTGACAGTTGATAATTTATCAATGTTCTACTATGTACAAGAGATCATGGTTTACCTAGAACTTACATATTATTCCTTTGTCATTGAGAAAAGCAATTACATAAAATTAAGGGATTCCCGAAACTTCTGTAAAGTATGGACATTTAAGAAATATGAATATGAGGAATACGAAGTCCACTGAAAAAGAGACACTATTTAATTCACCTCATTGCTCTGGCGCCTGGTAATGTACAGAAATCCTACCACAGAGGGGTCAGCACAGTGCTAGTGTGAGCTAAAGTAACATCAAATTGAATCAAATATACACCTGAACTGATTAAGACAATCATAGTTCCAGAGGATAAATTCAACGCATAAGCCGTCTAATTTATGGGATGGCAATTTTACATCTCTTAAAAGAGCTGCCTGTTAATATGTACAGAAAAAAAGCACCTTTATGCTTCTAAACCTAAAACTATCAACCTTAAATTCCACAAATTTAATAACAAAACATAGGCAGGTGTTACCTGCATCCTATATTGGCTTAAAGTATCTTATTTGTTAAAAATCCTTTGAAAATAGCTACATTTGTGTAAAAATAAACATCAGCTTTTGTATTGTATTTATTTGTACACCATGCTGTTTTGAATGCGTCTTCTTCCTTTTTTTAAATTTGTAAAAAATGTTTTATCAATTCTATTTTTGTAGAAAACACAAGGGAGAAACCTGGTCAATCAACACATGACTGTGACCACAGGAAAAGGAAGCATCAACTTCTCCAGTCTAAAAACAAGCCAATGTTTCTTTTGTCTTCTCTACAGAAACTATCCATGCTTTTCCATACAACAGTTCTATTATTTTCCTTTTTTATAAAAAGTTGATTTGTTTTTTATTGATTACAGTTTATTCACTTTGTATCCCAGCTGTAGCCCCCTCCCTCATCCATTTCTAATCCCATCCTTTCACCCTCATCTCCTCCCTTGCCCCTTCCCCAGTCCATTGATAGGGGAGGTCCTCCTCCCCTTCCATCTGACCCTAGCCTATCAGGTACTATCAGGACTGGCTGCTTTGTCCTCCTCTGTGGCCTGGCAAGACTGCTTCCCCATCAAAGGGAGGTGATCAAAGAACCAGCCACTGAGTTCATGTCAGAGACAGTCCCTGTTCCTATTACTAGGGCACTGAGTTCCCACTTGGATACTGAGATGCCATGGGCTACATCTGTGCAGGGGTTCTAGGTTTTCTCCATGCATGGTCTTTGGTTGGAGTATCAGTCTCAGAAAAGATCCCTGTGCCCAGAATTTTTGGTTCTGTTGCTCTCCTTGTGGAGCTCCTGGCCCCTCCAGGTCTTTCTGTCTCCCTCTTCTTTCCTAAGATTCTTTACACTCTGCCCAAAGTTTGGCTGAGTCTTAGCATCTGTTTTGAAACCCTGCTGGGTAGAGTCTTTCAGAGTCCCTCTGTGGTAGGCTCCTGTCCTGTTCCCTGTGTTCTCCTTCTTCAGATGTCCATCCCGTTTGCCTTTTTGACTGAGGATTGATTATCTTACCCAGGTTCCTCCTTTTTTCTTAGTTTCTTTAGGTATACAGATTTTAGTATGTTTATCCTATATTACATGTCTAATAGCCACTTAAAAGTGAGTATACACCATGTGTGTCTTTCTGCTTCTGGAATACCTCATTTGGGATGATCTTTTCTAGTTTCCACCATTTGCCTGCAAAATTCATCATTTCTGTCTTTTTAATTGCTGAGTAGTAGTCTATTGTAATATATGTACCGCATTTCTGTATCCATTCCTCAACAGAGGGAAATCTGGGTTGTTTCCAGATTCTGGCTGTTATGAATAAAGGTGCTATGAACATGGTTGAGCAAATGTCCTTGTTGTATACTGAGCATATTTTGGATATATGCCTAGAGTGGTATAGCTGGATCTAGAGGTAGAATATTCCTAATTATCTGAGAAAGCACCAGATTGATTTCCAAAGTGGTTATAAAAGTTTGCATTCCCACCAGCCATGGAGAAGGGTTCCCCTTTCTCCACATCCTCTCCAGCATGTATTGTCACTTGAGTTTTTTATCTTAGTCATTCTGATAAGTTTAAGAAGAAATCTCAGGGTTGTTTTGATTTGTATTTCCCTGGTGACTAAGGACATTTAAGTGTTTCTCTGCAATTCTATATTCTTCTATTGAGAATTCTCTGTTTAGCTCTGTACCCCATTTTTTAATTGGATTACTTGACTTGTTGCTTTTTAAATTCTTGAGTTCTTTATATATTCTATATATTAGCCTCTGTCAGCTACAGGGTTGGTGAAGATCCTTTCCCAGTCTGTAGGCTATCGTTTTGTTCTGATGATAGTGTCCTTTGATTTCCTGAAGCTCTTCAGTTTCATGAGGTCCCATTTATTGATTACTGATTTTAGAGCCTGTGCTGTTAGTGTTCTGTTCAGGAAGTTGTTTCCTGTGCCATGAGTTCAAGGCTCTTCCCACTTTTTCTTCTAAGAGGTTTAGTGTGTCTGGTTTTATGTCGAGGTCTTTGATCCACTTAGACTTGAGTTTTGTGCAGGGTGATAAATATGGATCTTTTTGCATTTTTCTACATGTGGATATCATGTTAGACCAGCACCATTTGTTGAAGATTGTATTTTTTTCTTTTGTATGATTTTGGCTTCTTTGTCAAAAATCAAGTATCCATAGGTGTGTGGGTTTATTTCTGGGTCTTCTATTTGATTCCACTGATCCACTATTCTGTTTCTGTGCCAGTACCATGCAGTTTTTATTACTATTGCTCTGTAGTACAGCTTGAGATTAGGGATGGAGATACCTCCAGACAATCTGTTGTTGTACAGGATTATTTTAGCAGTTCTGGGGTTTTTGTTTTTCCATATGAAGTTGAGAAATTTTCTTTCAAGGTCTGTAAGAATTGTGTTAGTATTTTGATGGGAATTGCATTGAATCTGTAGATTGCTTTTGGCAGAATGGTCATTTTCACTATGTTAATCCTACCGATCCATGAACACAGGAGATCTTTCCATCTTCTGATATCTTCTTCAATTCCTTTCTTCAGAGACTTGAAGTTTTTTTTCAAACACGTTTTTCACTTGCTTTGTTAGAGTCATATCAAGGTACTTTATGTTTTTGTGGCTATTGTAAAGATTGTTTTTCTAATTTCATTCTCAGCCATTTTGTCTTTGGTATACAGGAGGGCTACTGATTTTTTTTTTGAGTTAATTTTGTATCCAGCCAATTTACTGAAGGTGTTTATCAGCTGTAGGTGTTCCCTGGTTGAATTTTTGGGGTCACTCATGTATATTATCAGATCATCTGCAAATAGCAATACTTTAACTTCTTCCTTTCTGATTTGTATCCCCTTGATCTCCTTTAGTTGTCTTATTGCTATAACAAGGACTTCAAGTATTATGCTGAAGAGATATGGAGTGGAGAGTTACCTTGTCCCTGATATTAGTGAGGTATATTTAAGTTTCTTTCCATTTATTTTGATGTTGGCTATAGGCTTGCTCTATATTGTCTTTACTGTGTTTAGGTATGTGCCTTGTATCCCTTATCTCTCCAAGACTTTAAATATGAATGGGTGTTGGATTTTGTCAACTGCTTTTTCAGGATCTAAGGAGATGATCATGTGGTTTTTCTCTTTCAGTTTTTTATTTTTTTCTTTTCCAGAGGGCTTCCAGTAGACTAGGCAATGATTTATTCGACATTTCATTTTTATAGTCAGAGCAAAGCACCTTGTACAATGAAGGGGTTCGTGCAGAAGTCAAACTTGTTTTCCTCCACCACCTATCTCCTCTTTCAGTTTTTTTTATTCGGTGAATTATTACATTGATGGATTTCCATACATTGAGCCACACTTGCATACCTGGGATGAATCCCAGGTCATGATGGATGATATCTTTTATGTGTTCTTGGATTCAGTTTGCAAGCATTTTATTATTTTGCATCAATGTTCATAAGAGGGATAGGTCTGAAGTTCTCTTTTTTTGTTGGGTCTTTGTGTGATTTAGGTACCAAGGTGTGTTCTGAGTGTTTATTGGCATACTACTTTAAGAGATGACCAGACATTGACGAAAGTCGTTATTATTACTACTATTGCTATCCTCCTCATCTCAATTTAAAGATAAGCTAAGCAGCTGAAACAGGAGAAGGTAGCAACTGGTCCAAGGCAACAGGGTTAGCACGCAATGTTGTAATGTGTGTCCCAGCTACATATTCAAACATTTGAAATCCAGAACGCAGTTCCATCCCATGCACGCTGTGGTGACAATCAACAGGAGAGTGATTCATTCCTCTCTGCGCAGCAAACTCACGGCGTATCCACAGGAGCAAGGGTATCTACTTCTTCCACATTCATTCAACATAGTGTTGGACTGAACACCACTCTGTCCCCGCATCACTCTCCATCCTGACCCTACACTTCCCCTGCTTTGTTAATCATCAACTATCACAAATGTCGCCCAAACCATCTTCCAACCTATCCCTCACTTACCCAAGCTTTTCCTTATGAGGTGGCTTCACACTGTCCCCTCCTTGCCCCTGCCCTCTCCCCTCTGCTCCCATCACACAGGCTCCTATATTCTGTCTCTGGACCTCTTTTCATTTTGCAAATCTCACACTTAATGTCTACTTGGTTCTGCTTTACAGTTCCCAGTTTTCTGCTCAGTTGTTCTTTTAGTGTGAGAATATGCTTACTCTCTCATAAATGGATACAGGATAGATGTTTCCCAGCGCTTTTTAGGTTAATGACAGCATCTTGGACTTCCTGAGGTTATTTTCTCCTGCCTGTCTTGTCTTTGTGTTGTCACTATTTTCCTGTTTCTTCGTACAGCTTGATCTTAAAGGTTGTGTCTAGATACAATGAAGGACTGATGTAGAGTCTGCTATGTCCTTTTCTAGTAGTGAACGAAACTGTCTGGCCTTGAACTCTTTTCAGTGGGTACAATGGTCTCCACCTTGTGGTTATTACTCATTCTCATTTCAATCAGGTCTAGACTTCCCCGAGAGACATACTTCTAGGTGTGCCTGTGAGATGTAGCTAAGGAAGAGCATCCACCTTGAATGTGAGTGTTGCCACCGCACAGACGGCGGTCTCAGACTAGATAAGAAGGAACGAAGGGGAAAATCAAGCAGAAAACCAGCATTCCCATCTCTCTACTTCTGGACTCTCTACTTCTGCAGTGTGAGCAACTGCCTCGTGCTTCTGTTGCCACAGCTAGACTTGTGCTCACCACTGTGCCTTTCCTGCCGAGATGGGCTAGACTCCCGAGCATGAGCTTAAATAACCTGTTTTGTTGTTGTTTTGTTTGTTTTTGTTTTTGTTTTGTTTTGGTGGTTCTTGTCACCATTTTGTCACAGCAATAACAAGAGTAATTGACACAAGACCACTCTCCTGATCCACTACAGTGAAGATTAATTATACTTTAATCTTATGGATTTGGTGGTAAACACAGCATTTAACTAATAAAACTCCATAACAAGTCCTCCCATATTCATGTTCTTCTCACATGCAAAATATATTTTTTCCATTCTAATGACTGCAAACATCTTGATTTATTTTATTAGTAACTCTAGAACCAGAGTTCCATGTAAATATAATGTGAATTAGATATAAATTAGAGTAAATGTGTATGCAACCTGAGGCCAAATTCCTGTCTAGATAAGAATCTATAAATTCAAGTAAATTATCTGTTTCTAGATGGTAGGTTGAGTATAGCTCAGTAGGAGAGGTCTTGAGTAGTGTGTACAAGGCTCTGTGTTCAATCCCAAGAACAAGACAAAATACAATGTTGCGGTGCATATAGAATCAACATTCTATAGACAACAGGAAAGAAAGGAGAGTTCATAGGTCCCAGGAACGTCTACAGGTTATTGAGACAAATCACAAGAACAATCTTATACGGCATTATGATTTGTCCTCTAGGTCGACAGTAGTCTTGATCTCGGATCCACTGGAGCAGTTCTCATTTCCCTCAGCTTTACCACTGCTGGATGGCAGTGCGGCTTTTGAAACCAACTTGAGGACAACGTACTCCGCTCTGCTCTGTGAACCTGTGGCGGGGTGTCTCCACCCCATGGACCTATTGTGGGCTGTCAGTCCTGGTGTACACTAAATTGTCTCTGAGGTTCTTTTCTCCTCTTCCGGTTCATACCCTCATCCTTGCCGTTTTCTTGCCACCCCATGTCATTTTCTGCTTTCTATTCGTCCCAGCTGGAAGTAGCATGTAATCGTCTCCATCCAAGCTTCTAATCAGAGAACTCAATCTGCGGCTGGCACACATATGTGAAACTCTTTTTAAAACAGTTAATTGGATATCTGTGGTAGTTTATATTGATTATTAAGTGGACAAGATCTAGAATCACCTAGGAGACAAGGCTTCAAGATTCTTATGAAGGATGGTCTGAGTTACCCTGTCCTCTGGGCGTGTTTGTGAGGGACTGTCTGGAGTGAGTTAATTGGCGTAGAACATATTCACTAAAGGTGAGTGGCAGCATTCACTGTACTGGGCTCTCTGACTTTATAAAAATAAGAGAGGCAGCTGAACACTGATTTTCATTTCTCTCTACCTAGCTATGGACGCAAGGTGGCCCCAGCACTTCTCCACCGTAACAGACTAAGCCCTTGAATCGTGAATCAAACGAACCTTTAACCCATTAGGTTGCTTTTGTTGGAATAAAATTGAGCAGTGAGAAAAAAAAATCACAAAAAAATTCCAAATACTTTTTCTCATTTTTTTTGCAATAGGAATATGAGAAAATTTTATGCTCTAATTTTCATTTTATATAAAATTATTCTTTCAACCAATTCGTCTCTACTCAGATCTGTTATAAACAATGAAGAGGAACTAGGCCACTTCTGAAATTACTGATTTATAAATCTTCACATTAAATATTCAAATGAATCACTCAAAACGTCTATTATCTTCAAAGCATTGAAACACAAATATAAACGAACCAAATCTTTGTTACTTCATAACAAGGACACTATTTTCTTCTTTGACCAAAACATGTTCTTCATTTTCACCTGAGACTTCATCTACATATATTTCTAATAGCATTCTGAGTGCAGTTATTTACGCATTCCCCGGAGGTATGGTATTATTGTCCTTTCTTCTATTCTTGCAACTGACTAAATTTTAAGGAAGGATGATGTCTAAGAAAAGATTCTGCCTAGGAGACCATCTCAGACCACCCTAAAAGGAAGGAGCTAAAAATTGGGTAACCAAGAAAGACTCTATAGCTACATCTTGTTGGCAGTGACACAGTTAACTCTGTTCTGACCGAACTACAAGGTGATTGTGTAAATATGAAAACAACGTAGTATAACTATCCAATCATTGTCTGGTAACTATACAACTGTAAGGTTGGCAGGTAGTAATTCTGGCCAAGTGACTCAAAGTTAGAAGATAATCAAGATCAATAACAAACCTGAAGTCAAAGATGGACATAGGGGAGCTTTACCTATCCCTAACTGAGTGGACATCATGTGCAAAGTACATATTATCTCTTGACTTGGGCCAGGGGTATGTGTGTGTTGCATGTAGCACTCCATTGGGTTGTCCTGTGATAACTCAAAGAATTAGCAAGTCTCAGTGGAGATTATACCAGCTTTGTCCAGTTCCTGCCACATCCCTGTAAAGTCCCTTACACAAAGGAACTCAGTAGCTCTTCTTTTGGAAACCCCCTTCTCTTGTGAGAGCTTCTCTCACTTTTTCTCAAGTTTTTGCCTTTTCTTAATTTCTCATTGTTCTGAAATTTCTCTTAATAAGGCTTTCTTTCTGTCTGGATATACTACGAGAGTCTTTACTCTTGTGTGTGAAGAACAAGCTTGAAGCTTCTGTCTCAGGTTGTCCTTGGTGACTGTTGAGAGTCTGACATGGTGGGACCCTGAGTCAAACACAAATGTGCTGAGAAAAGTCCCACATGATCAAGGAAACCTTGTATCAAAACCACCATGCCAAGGCAGTGCTTAATCAAGTTGGTCTTGAGCCCTGAAACAAGAAATCACAGAAAGAAGAGAATGAGATTCTAATAGATGGATAAAGTTCAGTAGAGGGCATATGGTCTCACAGCTATCACAAGACACTGAGCACAATCAATTAGAGCACAAGTGCATTCATCATAAGATCACTTATATTCATAATTTTGAAATTACCTTGATATTGGGAGAAACTGAACTAAGAGAAGGCAGATTAGGCATCTTAAAAAATCAGTATGATACAGTAACTGTAAAATACAATAATAGGTACACCCAAAATTATACAATATTTACTTTTGATCAACTTGTTTATAAATCGGTTGTAAGCCATTCATTTTATGTAGAAATATTGTCACAGTGTTTTTGAGTCTACATCATCAGGTAAAATAAGAATATGAGGAGACTGTGTAACTGATCCAGAACTCTACAAGCACAGAACCTACTACTTCCTAGAAAACCAGGAACACCTTAGAGAGGTTCCTTCTGACCTTGGAGTTCTGACCATGACTGTAGTTTTCCCCAGTTAGTCCCTCTGTTCAATACCTACCATAATAAATTTCTTTCTAGCTACCCTCTGCTGCTACAGTAGGCTAGCCAAAATTTATTGTGTGCTACGTCATCTCAAAGAATGGTAGTGGGAGAATGAAAACTCATTACAGGAAAGTGAGATCATTTGGCAGTAGGACCTCTTATTGGTGGCAGTCAGCTTCAACAGATTCTAGACCTGACCTACTGTAAAAACTGTTTATTTTTTCAGATGACCTTCTGAGTCCGATAGGATGTGTAACTATACAAGCCACCTCTTGAAGGCCAATAGGAATATAAAGCACCAATAAATACAGTGCCATCAGTACAACAAAATGTAAATATAATAATAAAAATTAAGAAACGTTAATAAAAAGTAAGTAAACAAAATAAGCCGAAGGTGTGGTGGGCTGGAGGTTAGGAAGTGGAAGCTCATCCAAAAACTACTGAGCTGTTAATCTTTTGTAGTGTGATGCTGCCAAAAAGGGAGGCTGCTTTGAAAACCCCTAAACATTGATTTAAAAGGAAGGGGATATATATATATATCTTATGATCAAAGATGGGACAGCTGGTCTGCCATAAAAAAAACATACCGTTATCCCTTAGATTGCTATTTTCAGTTAACTGTGCCCACACAGTACTCATTGAGAGCATGAGAGCACACATTGAGAATAAAGACAAACTGAGCAGGTCTTGCTCTTGTGGACCAAATGATCTGATGGATCAACAATCCCTCTGTGGAAACCTTAATTCTTAGTGCTGAAGTGTTTGGAAATGGCTGTAACTGAAGTTAAATGAGGTCATGGGGGTGGTACTCTGGTCCAGTAGGATTTGAATTAGGTAGGGGCATCAGGAAATAAAAAGAGGAAACTCTACAGGCTTTGATTAATGACAAAGGAGTTTAAGCAAATGCATGGAAGTATTCACTTGGAAATCAATTGCTCCTTATCATCCCCGGAAGCATTTCTGGAAATTTTCTCTTTAGGCACAAGTTTTTAATCTTCAAATATGATAGACAAAAATAAAACTAACAGCAGAAAAACAGTAATCTTTGCAGACACTTAAAGGACAGTTAATGTTCATATCTCACATCTCTTGGAATCCCATTATGAAGACTTTCATCAGGACAATTCTTGTCCTATTTAAATGGAAAAGTCACTGGTGACCTTAGCCTTATTCCTCATCCCATCTAAACCAAAGGAAGTAATCCAAGGGAAAGGAAAGAAGAAGAGATGTTAAAACTTTAATTTCTTGTCTAAGGCATGCAAATTATCCAATTATAAATGCAAACATTGGAAAAACAAATCTACTTGCCTCCTGGCTCTCCTACCAATCACTCCTCTTTATGCCTCATAATACTACCACCAGCAATAACCTCAACTTAATGTGGTATATAATCAACTCTCCTATGCATAAACATGTATTTGTTCTTCTAAAATTAAAATTATACTCTGTGCTTTTGTATCTCATATTTTAAAATATGCAGTGTTGTTATACCCATAAAATAATTCTTTGCAATAATTTTAATAGTTACTAAATTTTAAATCAAAACAGCATACTTTATGTCACCATTTTCTGTTTGGACATTTGGATTGCATTTATGTAAATATGTATTTACATAATTACATAGTGAATGCTCACTTGCATCTGAATTATAAATGCTGTGTGCCATTTGGGTCACTGTTAAACTCTCAGCTGACATCAGTACAGAAATAGTGGATTGGCTACAGCAACTGCTGAATGAATGCTTCATTGGAATCTACCCATTCACAAAGATTTCTGAATATAAAACCAGCCACACATTGTGGTCTTCTAAAATTGCACACACAAATAAACCGTTCTATTGATTGAGTCCTATTCTGTGCCAGGCATTGCGTTAAGCATCTTTTAAGAAGAACATCTATTGCCCCTTGGAAAAACAAAACAAAACAAAACAAACAAACAAACAAAAAACATTGTCCCTTAATTTTAAAAGGTATATGAAAGAAAAAAAGAAAACCCAAACACTTCATAGTTTCTATAGAAGACCCTTCTGAGTCTTTAGTAATCTTACCTAGCAGTCTGAGCCTGCAAAGACCGCAGGAGTTTCACCCCAGATGGGCTTCTTCTACCTTGTGGGGACTGTCTGAGAGGGCACACTGCACCTCTGGGATCTGCAAAGATTGTTCTGTGAACAAGGCAAGGTGAATCACCAGGTAGGATTTTGTGTTCTAATTAGCTTACCAGAGTCTTATAATATCATCTACAAAGAATAAAAAGCAAAAAAGGAGGAATCCTTAAAGTTTTATTGCTGTGTTGATAAAAAATAGTGATCAGCTTTATAAATAGCTTCTTTTAAGTATATTTTTATTATATTCATGTTCTCATGTCTTCCTCTCCTCTGCTTTCCCCATTTTTTCCTCCATCTATTCTGTCTCTTTCCCCTGCCTCCTTCTGCTTTCATGTCACAGGCACACACATATACACACATATCACATATATGTAGCATATGCACAGCTTTAGGGAATCTATACACAATTTTGGATCCACAAATGAGAAAAAACATGGCATTTGACTTTTTGTATCTGGCCTATTTTAGTTAAAATGATTATCTCCATTTCCCTCCATATTTCATCAAAAGCCCTACTTTCTTCTTAGCGGCTGAGTATAAACTCTGTTCTGTATAGCATTTTTTTGTTGTCTGTATTTATTGGTTGGCAGACAGCTATGCTGATTTCACAAAAGCTGGCTATTGTGAGGGATGCTTTAGTCAACATGGTTGTGAATGTACCTCCACATACGTAAGTGATGTCTAATGTATCAGAGCATGAACTTTTTAAACTGATGGGATAGCTGGGCTATGTGATAGTTCTAGCTTTAATTATTCTATTATTTTATTTATGTATTTATTTATTTTTGAGGAACAGTAATGTTGACATTCACTGTGGTTTAGGCAAAAGGAGATTGAATAACAAGTTATTAACTGTCTTCGCTTTTCCACAAGACTCCCTACGCATTTGCCCAATGTTTGGCTATGCACCTAGGCATCTGTTTTGAGATGCTGATGCGTAGAGTCTCTCAGAGGACAGCTCTGTCAGGCTCCTGTCTGCAAGCTTAGCAGAGCATCAGTTCACAGTGTTAGGGGTTCCCACTCTGCCATAGGGTGGGTGTTTGGTTGGGACGGGCAGGTTGGGCATTCCCTTAATCTCTGCTCTATCTTTTTTGTTCTTTGCAAGATTGTTAGTGCTCCTTTTTTTCCAGTTTTTAAAATACTTACTGCAATGTATTCATTTTGTATCCCAGCTGTAGCTCCCTCCCCCATCTCCTCCCAATCCTGTCCTCCCTCCTTATATGAGCCCAGTGGCCGGCTCTTTGATCACCTCCCCCTGAGGGGGGGGGGCAACCTTACCAGGCCACAGAGGAAGACAATGCAGCCAGTCCTGATGAGACCTGGTAGGCTAGGGTCAGGAACAGGACCTCCCCTATCTGGGGGAGGGACATGGGAGGAGAAGAGGCAGGACGGATATCTGCTCCATCTTTATATCTGAACACCTTGCAGGCAGGGTCAATTTGGGGTTGAAGTGTTTGTGGGTGGGTTGGAGTTCCCCTCCTTCTACTAGTAGGCTACTCCAGTAGAAGGTGTCCTCTTCAGTCTCTATGGTCTCTGCTACTAGGACTCTCTGGTTGAGTCCCCCTCATATCTTCCCAGGGGCCTACCCTGACACTGAGTCATTTTTCAGGCTGAATATTTTTGTAGTTGTTTAATAAAGGAAATTAAGAAATTGGGGGGAGAAATCACAGGAGAAAGCGTAAAGGGCACCAGGCTATGAATTATGAATTATTAAAATTATCATGATGAAATATCCTGACTCACAGTTTGCTTATCATAGAGATAAAATTGCCATTTCAATGTCACAGATGCTAATTTGGTTATATATAGTCTTTCATTTATACTTTATTTTTTTTTATGTGTATAGTGTTTTGCCTTCACATATGTGTGTGTATCACATGTGTGTAATACTTACAGGGAGTGGAAGAGAATGGCCTCCCTTGCAGTGTTAATGTGTTTATTTAGAAGCGGCCACTTCTCTGCTTAGATTAAGGAAAACGTGTGAAAATGAGTGAAATGCTGTGGCTGTACGTGGTCAGTCTTCCAGTCCGATGAGACATGTTTACGCTCTTGGCCATGAATAATTTTGATGAACATGACATTGGCAACATGTTCAGGCTTCTCACAAATGGCATGTGTCACAGGTGACACATCTCACAGTCAACTCACCTTCTGCAGCTTTATTTTGCAGGCATTTGTGTTAGGCCAGAAGAAATAAGCCCGAGGCAAGGTTCCTCAACGATGGGGACATCTATCTGCTTCAGAAACTAAGATCCAGTGGGCTTTGAAATAATCTCTTTGGACTAGTTCAGTTGACCTTCCAGGCTTCGGTTTCTTTCTCTGTTCAGGCAGGGAGGGGTTCCCGGTGGTGTTGTTCAAGCACATTCCATGCTCTTAGGACCTCTAGAAGGCAGGCCGTGGCTTCTCGGCATCCAGGCCCAAGCTGAGGGTGTTGGCCCGAGAGCGGCTAATTTATGGGCAGGGTGTTACCGTCCCACAGTGCCAGACAGGAAGCACTGTGACTGCCTGAGATAGAGCCTATCTGTGTGGAGATTTAAATCAGAGACACGTAGAGAGCTCCGGGAGCTTGTCTTTGCAGCACATAAGGCAGACAGAAGAGCAGACAAACTGTGAGGCAGACGCCGGAACAGCTGGGTCTGCACAGCAGCAGCTTCTCCTGCAGGAGAAATGGACCCTGGCTCACAAGGACAGGGAGGACTTGTTCTGTCCCACTGCCGTCAGGAAGCTGAGCCCAGAGCCGTCCTCAAATGACTTCCTTCGAGGTCCCTGGGGCGGTGGAAAGGGCTGTTTGTGTTCTTTTGCCCTCTTATCTATTTTTTCTTTTTTTTATATTTTTATTTGTTACAATTATATCACTTTGTATCCCCTTCCCTCATCCCCTCTCTCTTCTCCTCCCATGCCCCTCCCCCGGTCCACTGACAGGGGAGGCCCTCCTCCCCTTCCATCTGACCCTAGCCTATCAGGTCTCATCAGAACTGGCTGCACTGAAGACGATGCAGCCCTCCTATCTTTTAAGCTAACCTGCAACTGTCTAGTTAACACGTGTGGGTTCAGGGCTCCCTCAGCTCTAAGAAACTAGAATTATATGAAGCATATTAAAATGTGAAGCTCATTAATTCAGATTTCATAGTCCTGTTGCCTGATTCATTTATGCGGCACAATAGCAAGTTTATTTCTGCTCTACAAGATTTCATTAGAGTTGCCTCACATTATAAAGAGAGGGGCAGAGAAGTTGTTAAAAATAATTAGGGAGACTGTCAGGATGCTTTATCAATTTATCAAGAATGTATGATTTGAGGAACTTCAATTGGTAGAATGAATAAATGTTCTCCTCTTTATATCCTTTAATGTAAATTTCCACTAAATTTCCCTGTGGTCCAGACAGTGTGCAAGTACTAGAACATAGAAACATAGAATTTACTGAATAACATGTGGTGCTGTTTGCTAAATAAAATAAAGATGTGGCAAAAGAAGGATCTCAGCGTGTCTGTTTTTGGCACACACTTCATGTACACGTCTTTGCATATGTGACTGCTTAGCAGGCTCCCAGCAACCATGAGACTAGCTGGAAGCTAGATAAGCTCCTAATTACATTGGTCCAGTAAAACTGAAACCCATTGTATGCAGAGTATGAGAGCAGCACAGAGCGGGGATAGCGTCACCCGCTAGTGGTGCGTACCCAGAGAATTTCTGAGGCTTGACTGGAGCTAGTATTTAAAGGATCAGTCTACATGGCTGGTTAAAGACACCTATGTGGCACCAACTAGACATTATGTTTTTTCTGTATGTCAGGCCTTTGCTTCTAAGGTCATCATTACCAGAAAGAAAGAAAAAAAAGTCCTATGAGAATTAGCCTGAACATTTAACCCAGTGAAAGAAGTAAAAAGATCCAAATTAGAAAGAAGTAAATTGTTTCCATTCACAGATGACATGATCTTATATATTTAGACAACCCCAGTTATTACACACACAGACACACAACTAATTCAACCAATACAGCTAGACTGCAAGTTACAATTAATACCCCCCAAAAATGTACATTCTCCACACTAACAATAAATGGCTCAAATATGAAATAAAATTAATTTCAGTTACAATGCCACGATGGAAAAATATACTAGAAGTAGAGGGGTTACTCAGTGCTTAAAAGTACTTTCTACTCTTTCAGAGAACCTGGGCTTGGTTCCTAGCATCCATACTGGTCTCTTCACAAGTACCTATGAGTCTGACTTTGTGAAATGTGATTCCCTCTGCTGACTTCCATGGGCACACGTACATAGACTCACAGAGACACACAAATGAAACAAATGTTCATATCTTTTAGAAACAGCAGGCATAGAAACAAAGACAGAAAAATGGAAGAAAAAAGTTTACATGTGAAATGTAAAAGATATTGAAATAAAATGCAAGAAGACAAATATAGGGAGAGATATTCTCTATCCCTGGATTGGGAAGAAATATCTTAAAGATGTCTACAGTACCCAGTGCTGTACAGATTTAATATAATTCCGGGCAAATTCCAGTAACACCTTTTTGAGGAGTAGATAAACCTATTCTCAATTTATATGGAATTTTAAAGACCCTGTATACTCAAGATAATCTGGCAAAAGACGAAGAAAGTGGAAGGTCTCAACATTCTTGACTTAAAAAAAAAACCTAGTATAACTTTAGAGTAATAAAATTGGTGCTGTTATATATAGACTAACGAAACTGAACAAAAAGCTCAGAGATGCAATTTCATATATACAGTCAAGTGGTCTGCAGCAGAGCTATGCATTCTACAACACAGACATTATATTCCCAATGGAAAAGGGCTCCCGCAGGATCGTGTGTTTGAATGCTTGGTCCCCAGCTACTGAAATTGTTTAGGAGATGGTGGTCTTCAGGTGACCAGGTCTACCTGAAGAAAGTGGGTCACTAGTGGCTGGATATGAGTTTCTTGGTTCTGACCCACGTCTTCTTCCTTTCTCATCCACTAGCTTGAGTGAGCATAACTCTGACACGACAGAACCAGTTGCCACCCGCCTTCTCCTCCAAAACAGACAGTAAATCTCCCCAAAATGTGACCTTAGAAGAGCTCTTTCTCCCTTCAGTTGTTTCTGTCCAGTATTTTGTCACAAATTAATACAGAAAATTGTCACCCGGAAGTGGAGCTGCCATCGCTGAAGAAACCTATCATGTGCTTCTCAGGCCTTTGGTACTAGTTTGCTCTCTTGGGTCGGTTTTTCTGAGGTAATTTGTCACATCGACAGGAAAAGTCCCTAAAACAGCGGGTGACCCTTGAAGACATTATGCTAATTGAAGACATCTGGTGATATAAGCCATTGACAGTGACAAATATTATGTGACATATCTTCTACGAGGTATTAGAATAGCCATGTTTATAATGGCAGAAAGCAAAATAGGCTGGTAGAGAAGAAGGAATGGGGAGTTAGTGTTTAGTAAAAAATATTTTTGATTTGATGAGTGAAATATATCAGAAATGGATGGAAGTGACGATTGCACCATGATAGCATATTCAATTCCACTGAACCACTTGGAAGTGATTAATATGGCAATGCATTTATTTATACTGTAAGAAACAAAGACAATCATGTGTATGCATGCTAGCAGTTCTCCAATGACATTGCTAATGGCACATGTTCTCTTGTTAATTCGAGACATGATGGTCAGTTTCAGTTGCCAGCTCAGCTGGATGTCTGGGGATGTCTAGAGAGCTGGCAAAGCATTCTTTTTGGTGTGTGTCTGTGAGGAAATCAATATGTAGATCAGTGGCCTAAACAAAGGCCGTATACCATCAGTATGTATCTTGAGTAACCCCATTGTTAGCCAGGGACATGGATGAAACAGAAAGCTGGAGGGAGGAGGCTGGTGAAACATTTTATCCTAGAGAGGCATGTACCTCCATAGTTACTTTGTACATTTGGGTGCTGAGGGCCCAAATTCACTTTCTCATGTTTGCACAGAAAGCACTTTAACAATGGAGCCATCACCCCAGCCCCTTCTGGAGCTGTATAAAGATAACCCCCTATTTGAGGATGTTTAAATGGTGTTCATTCACTAGAAAAAATAAAATCAATACCACTTGACTTTCTCCTGCTGAGTCCAGAATTAACATTCATGTCCTTCTTTCTCTAATTTGATTAAAAGCATTTCACCAGCATGTAAAACCACTATGGAGGATCAATAAAATTATCATTTCCCCTAAAACACCAGAATATGAAGCCAGTTTTAAATTCCATTAAAAATGTAAACAATCCAAAAGTATGCTGAAAACCTTACTCCAAATCCAAACTGTGCTTCAAAAACTCAGATGATGTATTCTATGGTTCTATTTTGATGTTCTTTGGCTATTGCTATTTTTATCCTGTGATAGAACTTTTTCTTTGCTCCCACAGAGACCAATCCTAAGTGACATTTCTAATGAAGACAGGAAGTATTTTAGTAAGGCCATCATTGCTTTCACACTATAAACTGAAGCATATTACAGAATAAAAAAGAAAACCCAGCTCTCACTGGGTGTTGAACTTCGGACTTCGTTGAATATTTGCACTGAGTCTGAATTAGATAATGAAATAAGTGGAAAGAGGCAACAATATACACTCTTCCTCCTAAGGAAACTGTTTAGTCAGAGAATCTGATGATTAGTCGACTTGAAGACTTTTAGCATCACCTAGGAGACAGGTCTGTGAGATTTCTAGCTGAGAAGAGAAGCTCCTTCCTCAGAGTGGGTAACATCTTCCAATAAGACAGAGCCCAAGAAAAGCAGTGTCAGCAGAGAACCTTCACTTCCTGAGCAAGTACAGGTTACATAGGGGTGGCTACTGCTGTTGATGTCATTGACTCCAACCTTCCGGTTTGGACTATATACCAAAGGTTCTTCGGGAACCCAGGGTTTTTAATTCTGGATTAGACTGCAGAGGCATATGGCTTTGCGGACTGGGCATTGAGCAGGTTATCTGTCTCCAGAGTGCAAATGGCCATAACTGGAATACAATAAATGCAAATGGCCATTACTGGAAAACAAAAATCTCCCTTTCTAATATATCTATCTTCATTCTATTGTTTCTGTACATCAGAGAACCCTGCCTAATACAAAAGAAACATCAAACAACCTCCTCAGCCTATCAAAAAAACACAGGATACATACAAAGTCTCTGTAAATCATTATTTTCAGATCATCAACACAAGTTGTTTCTTAAGCTTTTATTTTTCAGTTACTTCAGGAACTCATCAAATAAGGTCTGTGCATAACAAACAATATCTCATTTAGGAAACGTTAGAGGACCTATAGGTCCTTCTATAAAGTGATTTGATCGCACAGGGAAAGTATAAAGTCACCACCACAACAGAAAACCCATTCCAGCATTAGAAAACAATCAAATGTTCAAAAATAATCATCAAAGAGTATGGACTTCAACTCACAAGCATTTAAACTTAAGGGGAGAGAGAGAGCTTAGGAAACACCCATGGAAGAGGGGCCAGAAGGAACATGGCAGGTGCAGGTCAGGGAAGGGCACTGGGAAGTGCTGTCTTTTGGACATGACATGGACTTTTGTACTCAGGAACTCAGAGCACCTGTAGCTACTAGCACAGACCTGTACAAGATTGAGTCTGTTAATATTCAGTCTTGAGGATGGAAGGGACACACTGGCCCCACCCTTTGCTGAATTGCTATTGACACTTAATGGTTGCTGGGGGCAAGAGAGCCTATTTTTCTTCAGTGGTGTAATCTCTGGTTAGTTTCCCCAGATCCAAGGAATAACATTTTAACATGTAAGCAATCATTGAAAGAAAGAAAGAAAGAAAGAAAGAAAGAAAGAAAGAAAGAAAGAAAGAAAGAAAGAAAGAAAGGCAGTAGGAAGGGATATATTGATAAGAAACATGGTTTCAGAAGGATTGGATAGGGTGAAAAAAAGAGGGAAATGTGGGTGAATATGATCAAAATGTATTACATATGTATATATACAGATACACACATGTATTTGAATGAGTTTCTCTAATGAGTCTTGATACTTAAGATTCAATAAAAATGAGAGGGAAATTGGTATTCCTTTTAACTTCTTTTGTGAAGCTTTTAAATGGGTAAACAAAGAACAAAAAAGAAGCCATGGAAAGGTTTGGGAAGCAAGTGGAAAGGATTGCAAGTTGGTAGTATGATTGAAGTCTGATTGTAATGCAAAGTGCAGGGTTTGAAACTTTGGAAATTTTGAGGAATATTGAGCTAAGTTTTGCAGCCATAGCCTATCTAACTAGTCTAACATAGTGCTTGAGGTAATTCACAAAGAATAAGGACTTATTTCACATAGTTAGAGAGAGTAGGAATGCCAAGAGCATGACATTAGCAAGTAGTGCACCGTAGTGGGACATATGTGCACCGTATTGGACAGCACTGGGCTGTGAAGAAGCATGCCCACAAGACATACAGAGGAACTGAATCAAGCCCATTCTTTCACCCCGAAGACTCATGTTGATTTCCCACTCCCACATGGCACCCCACAACCGCCTGTAACTCCAGGTCCAGGGAAGCTGACCCCTTCTTCTGACATTCATAAGGAGAGCAAGCAATTAGTACACCGACATACACTCAGCAAAACACATAAAAAATAAAATAGAAATTAATAAAGCTTTAAGAATACAAACATGGTGGTTATATGCCTATAATCCCAGCACTCAGGGAGGCAGAAGAAGGCAGATCTCTGTGAGTTTGAGGCCAGCACGGTCTATAAAGCAAGCTCAGGACATCCAGGGCTACACAGAGAAACCCTGTCTCCAAAAAAAAAAAGAAAGAAAGAAAGAAAGAAAGAAAAAAAGAAAGAAAGAAAGAAAGAAGAAAACAAACATGAGTTGACTCTGCTCCTTTCTCATTCATGAAACCAAAAAGTACAGCGTCAGTTATGGGAGATGCGTGCTTTGACACTTGATTCAAGTGCTGTCTTCCTGGTTTTTCTACTATGCTACGTTAACACAAGGGAATGCCACACAGTAATCATGGATAATCTCCTTCATAATTAATAAATATGTATTTTGTGCATCTGTATGTGAGCGTGTGATGTACATGAGCAAATGTGTTCTCATATGTGTCTGGGAGTATGTGTGTACATACATGTAGAGACCAGACATTACCATCACATGTCTTTTTTGTTTGTTCTCCACCAAATATACAAGGGCAGATTCTCTCTCTGAACTCAAAAACTCACTGTTGTGGCTAGTCAGCTTGGCTATAGGGCTCCCTGTCTCTGCCTCTTAAGGGCTAAGGTTATAGGCAGGTTGCCATGACCACTACTTTTACATAGGTCCTGGGATCCCTCCTCCAGTTCTCATGCTTGCAAAGCAAGTACTTTATCCATTGATCCATATCCTCAACCTTGTAATTAGCAAATACTTTTCATAAGATATTTTGACATTTTGTTAATACACTGTTTTCCCTCAAGCTCTCTCTTTATAAAACTGACAGAACGTAAACTAGATTTAAAGTGCTCTATTAAAAACACAAAGAACACTATAGTGAATACTTTCTTTAGAATACTTGGCACTAAAGAAAATGAAAAAACATACTAGATTACCATTCTATTACTGTTCTAGGTTGTTGTTTTTTCATTCTATGAATGTTCTTTTTCAGAGGATGGCAGCTCCAACTTTGACCACATTAGACCAGAAGCCTTACTCTTTTTTTTAATGTAATGTATTTATTTTTATTTTACGTGCATTGGTGTTTTGCCTGCATGAATGTCTGTGAGTGTCAGATCTTAGAGGGTTGTGAGCTGCCATGTGGGTGCTGGGAATAGAACCTGGGTCCTCTGGAAGAGCAGTCAGTGCTCTTAACCACTGAACCATCTCTCCTGAAGCCTTACTCTTATGCTAAAACAAACAAGCAAACAACAAAAACCCTCCAGGGCTTTTTTCCTTTAAATTTAAACAACTGCAATAAGCTATAAAATTTGCCAAGAATAGAGGTACTCTGGTTAGCAATCAAAATGGTTTGAATACAAATGCAAACCACAAGAACAACAGCCACAGAAATACAGTGGTTTTTCTCAATAAAAATAGGCCAGTTGCTAGAATGTCTTGTTCTGTGAAGATACCATTTTCAAGCCCTAGGGAAAGCCCTGAAGAACCTTATGAAAAGCACTCCCACCACAACAGAATGATATTTGCAGAGTAATACTAGAATGACAGAATTGAGGTTGATCAACACAATCAAATTCTTGTGTAGTAAGTGGCTACATTATAATTATGTAATTTAATTAATTAATCACGTTATTATTTATTATGTTATCCAATAACATAAAATTAGAGAAAAATATTTTGAAATTTATCTCATGCCATGGTCGGAGATTGGGTCCCTGTGTGCTTTATAAGCCAATGTGACTGTTCCAAGAACCCTTAAAAACTTTACCTTAACAACCATGGGAGACAACCATGGGAAACAGGCATACCCTATTTTCTTTGAACGGTCTTTTAGATCTCCCTGACCAGAGAAAAATCTTGTCTAGCCTCGAGGCTTTTGTTACATGTTGAGAGATAAAAGAGTTAACCATTCTTCCCATTATTTTCTGGAGGCCAAGTCCTTGGTTACTGAATCCAAAAGCAACCACACTCTGGCAGTCTGCAAAGCTATTTATGAAGAAATGCTGAAGTCCATCTCTGTACAGCATATGGCAACATAAGAGCTCTTGCGGTCACCAATTTGGGCACACTTCCAAAAACCAGCCAATAGGCCGGTTTTATTTTTGTCCAGGAGCATAGTGCCAAGGATCGGATATGTATAAGCACATCATATTCATATACAGATCTAAGCAGCAAGATTACAGTCAACAGACTGAAAATTGGAACGGCAAGCATAGTTAGGCTGGCGGTGGCCCAGGGATATCTTCCCTAAACCCTTTGCCTAGGAATTTTAATAGCTACCATTGTGTCTTCTGTAGCTTTTTCTGGTGGTATTTATCTAGTGACAATCTTTCTCTCTCTCTCTCATCTTTATTTATCCATTGGTATTCTTCTGCAAGAGAGAGCTGCCGTGAGCAAACAATCAAACATATTTGCTCATGGACTGAAGGAGGATGGCTCAGCAGCTTGGAACACTTGTTCTTGCAGAGGACTTGAGTCTGATTTCTAGCATCCATATGGTGGCTCACAACCATCTGAAATTCCAGTTCCAGTGGATCTGATGCCCTCTCTGGCCTCTGTAAGCTCCAGGTACACATGTAGTACATATGCATACCCGCAGGGAAAACACATGAAATAAAATAAGGCTTTTTATTAAAAAAAAGAATATTTGTCCACAAAATTTGAAAAACTTTTAAAGGAGTCATGTTCTTACTTAGACAATTAATGATCTAAACTCACGAATGATTGTCATATACACAGAATTTAAAACCACATCTCTGGAAACACCTACTTGTGAAAGTGCTCATTTCATTATTATTCATAGCGATAATAACTACAAACAACCAAAGCGGCCATCTATAGAATTGCTCTGTAATTGCTACCGTATTTCCATGTCTCAAGCTAGGTTTCTGGGAAGCTGAGAATGAAAGTACGCGGGTGTTTTATAAAGGACAGGACCATCGATCAGGAAGAGAAAAGTGAAAATTCAGCTTATATCTCTCCTCATCCCATCCCCCAGAATTTCTAAGGCATAATGGAACCACAGAAGGCAGCAGACCAAGCCTTCATGTTCTCATAGTCGATCATTGTTGTGGATTGGCGTGAGACCAACTGTAACTACTGAAATCAATACAAAGAAATAACATCTTCCCATTTAGTGTTTTTCCCATTTATAATTTTATACATATGGATGTTTTGCCTGCATGTATTTATGTACACCATATGTATATTATTCCCCTGGAGGCCATAGAGGATGTTGACTAGATTTGTACATGGTTGTGAACAGCCATGTGGGTACTGGCATTGAACCCATGGCCTCCAGAAGTACTCTTAATCACTGATCCATTTCCCCATCACCCACATTCAGCTATGTAGAATATAATTTCCAGACCACAGATAATCTCAGCTTTCAAGAGATGTGGACAGAAGTATAGCTACATAGAAAGATTGTTTCAACTCCCCTATCTTACATACACACACACGATATACAATGCACTTTGTGAACATACAACAAACAATAAATTTGTTTTTATGATGTATTAGAAAAGAAAAACTTGCTTTCTCCACTTGTTTTTATATACAAAGGAAAAAAACCCAAAAGAATGTAACATTTTTTATTTTAATTTTTATTAATTACAGTTTATTCACTTGGAATGTAACATTTTTAACACTATCTTTGGAAGTTCCTCATAGAGCTGGGCAGATATAACCTTCCATCAACAACATCATTAGGTATGAATTCCAGGAAAAAAATACAGCTGTAAGAGATTTTTTCATTTGAAATGATCAAATATTTTGGGAGTGAAATCTCTTTAATACTTTGAATAAACTTACAGGTTTCAAACTGAACACCTCTATGTATTCTTTTGTTTTTTAGGTTGGGGGGAAGGTATTGCCATGTGTTAGGCTGTGTGAAAAAGTCAGAATAAACTCATGTATATCAGCCTATATAGTCAAGACTCCACCTGGATAAAGATGTGCCAATGTATCCATGTATGCCTATAAGCCAATATGACTATTTCAAGAACCCTTAAAAAAAAAAAAAAAACCTTACCTTAAAGTTCTGGGAGACAACCAGGGGAAACAGGAATATTCTATTTTCTTGGGAAGGTCTCTTAGATCTCTCTGACTGAAGAAAATCTTGTCTGGCCTTGAGGTTTTTGTTAGATGGTCTATGGCTCTCACTGGAAGCATTATCTTCTGGTGTGGGATAGAATTATTTAAAAAATAATATGTATTTGTGTATTTCATCTATCTATCTATCTATCTACCTATCTATCTATCTATCTATACTTTTAAGTAAGCTTATCTACATATTTTTCTGTGGCTTTTTCAAACATTCTTAGTGTCATTTTTTCTTCTCTTCCCCTCCTTCCATTCCCCCATTTGTGTCTCCCTCATTTTCCCCCTTAATAGATCCTGTGTCTACCATACCCCTCCTTAGATCTCCTTCTCCTCCCCCCATCCATGTCCCTTTCTACTTACCTGGCTTCTATAGTTATATTCTCAAGTCTACACATTGAGAGATAATAGTCACAAGTAAGAAAGAACATGTGGTGTTTTTCTTTCTAGGTCACTTAATATAATGAATGTTTGTCAGTTTCAGCAACTGACATGCAAATTTCTTGATTTTTTTAACAGCTGAATTCAACTTCACAGTGTATATGTACCACACTTTCATTATCCATTCATCAATTGGTGGGCATTTAGTTGGTTTCCATTTTTTAGTTATTGTGAACAAAACAGCAATGAACATTGTCTTAAAGTTAATATTGCTGTGATGAAACTCTATGACCAAAGCAAGTTGGGGAGGAAAGGGTTTATTTGGCTTGGGCTTCCACTTCTCAGTTCATCACCAAAGGAAGTCTGGACAGGAACTCAAGCAAGGCAGGATCCTGAAGGCAGGAGCTGATATGAAAGCAATGGAGGTTGATCAGCCTGCTTTCTTTGTAGAACCCAGGAGTACCAGCTCAGGGATAGTCCTACCCATCATGGGCTTGACCCTTCCTCATAAAACAATGTTTCACAGGCTTGCCTACTGCCTGACTTTGTGGAGGCATTTTCTTTCTTAAAAAAAAATAATTTATTTAATCTTATTCTCTGTGCATTAATATCAGAATCCACAGAACTGAAGTTGTAGACAGCTGTGAGCTGCAATGTGGGTGCTAGGAATTGAACCCAGGTCCTTTGAAAGAGTAGACAGTGCTCTTAACCACTGAGCCATCCCTACAGCCCTCTGGGGGGATTTTCGTAACTGAGGTTCTCTCCTCTCAAATGACTCTAGCTTGTGTTAGGCTGACATAGAACTAGATGCTGCAAACATGAGTAACAGAGAACACCCTACTTGCAGTAGGATTTTGCGTAGCATAGCTGGGTCATATGGTATGCGTATCATTTTAGTGTTCTCCGCTCTGATTTTAATAGAGGATGCACTGGGTTACAGCAGTGAATGCAGGCTCCTGCCTCTTCACATCCTCACCAGCATTTGTTTCCAGTTGTGTTCTTAATCTTAGCCATTCTAAGGGGGGAAAAACAAAATCTCAAAGTAGATTTAATTTTCATTTTTCCTCATTAATAAAAATGTTGATTACTTTCTTCTGTGTTTTTGGCACTTTTATTCTTTTATCTCCTAATTTTTAAAAAAAAATGTTTATGTGTATTTTGTCTACATGTCTACATCTGTGCATCAGGTGTGTGTCTGGTGTCTACTAAGGCCAGGAGCGTTGAAACTGGAGTTTCTCTTGACTTTTGTTTGTTTAGTTCTTTATGTATTCTGAATAATCTCTATTGGATGCATAGCAGGCAAGACTTTCTCACTGCATGGGCTTCCTCTTCACTTAATTGTCTTCTTTGCTGTACAGAAGATATTAGTTTTATGAGATCTCATTTGTCAATCATTGGCCTTAATTTCTAAGCCAGTAAGTCCTGCTGAGAAAATCTCCTCCTGCTATATACTGTAGGCTACTGCCTATGTTTTCCTCTAGTACTTTCAGAGTTTCACATTTCACTTTGAGTTTTCGATCTATTTGGAGTTTGTTTTTGTGCAGGGAGGTGGTAGGTGTGGTTCTAATTTCACTCCTCTACACGTAGACACAAAGTTTTCCAAGCACCATTTGTTGAAAATGCCATCTTTTCTATAGGGTATATTTTTGGCATCTTGGTCAAATATTAGATAGTGTTAAGTATCTGTTATGTTTGGATATTCTGTATTTGTGTGTTTGTAGGTATGTGCATATATATATATATATATATATATATATATATATATATATGTATTTATGTACCTAGCCTCTAACTAGTTATATTTAGTGCTATAGTGTTAAGCTATACTTAGTACATTTGACTCTTTGTAAAGCAAATGTCACTAAATGCTTTAACCATGGGAGGGAAAGTATATTATTGAGAATCAGACCTCATTGGGGGCTCTGGAGCTAACTTGGGTTATTTCCTTATTGGTTAGCTAACTGGCTTCTCTAAACATTACTGCCTTCAACTTCCAACCCCAAAGATAGAGATGACAATTTCATTAGCAGATGTCTGCAGGCAGTTAGCACAGCATTGGCCCAATGAGAGCCCCTGACTGCCGACTGACAGCAGCACTCAAGACTCCTACTTTGATCTATCAAAGAGAAACGGAGGATCCACATCTGTCTAGAATACTCCCCAGTTTGGGGCACAGTGAGTATGGGGCATAACAGCTATCTACAAAGCTGAATTGATCTTCAGTAGCATTGGGAAGTTAAATGCTATCTCTCAGGGTCAGTAATGGACAGAAGATGAGTAAGAATTCTACTTGACCCGCAGAACCTCAAGGAGGCTGGATTCAGTCACACGTTCCAATCAGTATGACATCTAAATATTCCCACACACTGAACTTCCAGCAAGCGGCATTCTGTGCTTTGGATTAGATCAAGCTGGCCTACCAAATATGACAGTAATATGTCATTCAATCTGCTACTACGGCTACTAACTCCATGCAGAGAGAACATGGGACAAAGGAAAGATATTAATATGCAGCTTCTGTGTTATTTATTTATTTATTTATTTATTTATTTATTTATGGAGTTGAGGCTTAATCACTAGGGCCCAGGGTATCCTAGACAAGCACCCTACTAAAGTTGTACGCCAAGTTTATTATCTTTCTGGAATTCATAACTCTCTTATTATGCTGCTATTATCAGAAAACTTTCTATAAAATCATCCCAAAATTAGTTAAGTTGTTTTTCATAAAATGTACTTTTTTGGAAAATATTCTTCAATAAATAAGTAAATAAACAGAATATGGTATAATCATGCAATGGGATGTTATACAGTGATAAAATGAAATGGATCATTGGGTCATGAAAAGACATATAGGAAACGTGTGCATATTACCAGATAGTAAAAGAAAGTCTGAAAAGGCTGCCCTATAACTCTAAATATATCTGCGACTCCATGCAAGAGAGTTGTATGTACACTGCTACTCAGTTGGGATAGAATGGCTGTAAGAACACAAGCATTCAGATGGGTTCTAATGTTACTGGACAGAAACAGGAAGGAGACAAGAGTTGAGGCTAGCCCTGTCCCTGTGAACATAGCCACGTCATGTAACACACACATGAGCTGGAGAGCTACAAGATGACTCTACCTCCCCCTGAACAATCTGCCTTGCTGAAAGCACTGAAGCCTAGCTACATGATTACATAATTATATAATAGATACATAATTAAGGACCCTCTACAAGTCATCAAGTTTGAGATGGGCCCTCTGCAGCAATCAATATCAAGACAGGTCAGAGTTGAGCATCTCTAATCGCCAAATCCCACACTGCTTGAGTGCCAACATGATACAGAGCTTTATGTACAAAATTCCTAAAAGCATTTTATATCTAAGGACTAGAGATGTAGTGTGCAGGAGGCCCTGGGTTCGTACCAAGACTGGAAAAAAGGAAAATAAAAGCATTATACAAAGTATCTTCAGGGTGCATTATGTTGTATATATGAAACATAATGATTTCATGTTTAGACTTCAGTCCTATCCTCACTATATCTCCTTACGTATATTCAAACACTTCAGTTTTCTAAAAAATATCCAAAATCTGAAACACTTCTTGCTCATGTAATAAGAAGAAGACATACTCAGTCTGTGGAAACTACTAGATTTTTCTTTCATTTGCTTCTAATATGTGGGCTTTCATATTTGATTTGGGTGGTCTCATGGGTTTGAAATTACCATTTATTTATAGCAGAAGCAATATTTGACCTTGTCCTTTGGAACAGTTGAACATGTTTGACACTTAGAAATATATCACTCTGGTAGGACCAAATCTAAGACTACGGTCTTTCAAAAGGCAGGTACACGAATGTCTAGAGAAAAATAATCCTTCCTAAAAATAACTATTATTCCCAAATTTTTAAAGGACATCTTTTCAAGAGTAAAAGAAATATACCATTAGGAGGAATAAAGGCAGAATATGTCACTGTGATAATAATTTAAAGTATAAAATTGGTACCTTATCCAGTAGGGCTAGTCATTTAAATGTTAATCTGCTTCCTCTCTGCTTAGCATGACAATAGAACCAGCCTCCTCCAGACTCCAGGCAGACCCCAGCTGCTTTGTCCTTCAGAGAGGATTCAATCCACTTCCAGAAATTGAAAAGGGCTTCCAAAGCCATTATCATTTCTCTATTCCAACTTTCCTGTATAGCTCTCAGAATCCTAATTAAATTCAATTTGTAAATTACAAGTTTATTCCACTGAATGACAGAGTCGTGCAATTTTTATTTGACTAATATCTAGACAGGCATGAAGGGATAAGTTCTTTAATGATATTTTGTCACAGATACTTTTTGTGAATTTTATTTTCTGTAATGATAGTAATTCATTATTCAGATAGATAGGGATTTTATTTGAAAATATGCACATGAATTATCTATCTGATAAGGAGAGATACGTTAGTGCCACTCTTTGTTCCTATGGCCTAACCTTAACAGAATATGACAATTTGGGGTAGGGTAACATCTATTTCAGCTTTCTGTTGTTGTGCCCAATTCACGAGACCCCAGAAGACCACCACCACCAGTTGAGTCCATTGCAAAACACATGAGAATCTTTTTAATTACAAACTACATCTTGGACTTACACACCCTCACCACCAAAGCAGTGAGAGCCAAAAGCCCCATGCTCAGGTTAGTTGGAACATTTAAAGATTCTGGTCTTTCCCAACACACCCAAAGTAGGGGATTCTTGCCTGGCAAGCATCTATTGGTCAAAACACAAAAGTGGATGCTGCATTTTGAACTGATTGGCTATTGGAAGGCCCCCAAACCATTAATGGTCTAGCTTCCTTTGTTTGGCTGCCCTAGAGGAGAGGGACCAGTTTTCTAGCAACTGTATCTCTAGCGGGCAGGAAAAAGAATGCAATAAGGCTAGTTCTTCCCCTCAGGGCAGTAAAGCTAGTTACTCCCCACAAGTAGCCGGACATGTTTCCACCTGGCTGGTCTTCATTCAGGCTTGTGCTTTAAACTCTAAAATAATACCCACTGATTTTTAATTATTTTGTCTCTCCCTGTTAATACAGAATTAATGAAGCTATCAAGACAAGAGACTTTGCTTTTTCCAACCTGCTGTAGTTTCAATGTGTGTGTCCCTCAAAAAAAGTTAACCATTATTATGATGTTCTTAAAAGCTATTTCCTTCTTGTTCTCAGTGAGAATGCAACAGGAAGCTTCAAGTATGAAGCAGACAGGAAGTTTTCCCCAGACACTGAGTCTGCCTACAGGCAGATGGATGGTGCTTTCTCCACCTTCAGAGCTGTCAACGATTCATTTCTGTTGTTGACAAGTTTCCCAGGCCATGGTATTTCATTACAGTATCAAGAACAGACAATGACAGAATCCAAGAGTTTAGCCCTTAGGACTTTACATTGATGAAAAAGGAAAAAGGATGTCACTAACTTGCTGTGATGTACTCTCATTTTCCACCAAGAGTCCTTACAGACATACAGGTCTCACACGTCAACAAATTATTCAGAGTCACATGAATACCATCAGTCAGTAAATGCTGGTTTTTCAAGCTCCTATAAATATACCATGTTCCCCTAGACTTTTAAGCAATTTTCTACCTTCCCTCTCTTTATTTTTGTGTATATTTAAAATATGAAATGCTGTGTGTGAGTATAACTGTGTGTGTGCATATCCATGAAGAGGGCAAGATGTGAGGTGTCTCTGTTACTCTCTTATTGCTTTGAGGCAGGCTCTCTCACTATACTGGAAGCTTATCCCTTTCAGCTAGGCTGGATGGCCATTGAGCTCTCTAATGCCTGACTGCACTGTGAAATGTTGGGGTTATACTCTTTATATGATTTGAACTTAGATCCTCATGTTTCAAGAGCAAGCCATCTCACCTGGCTGAACCATCTCCCCAATCCATTCTATATTCTTTTAATTAAAGATGGCTCCTTATACAGAGAGTATTTTGTGTATTGTATGGATTTAACACCTGTCCAAAAAAAAACAAAAACCTATAGCCTATAGGAAAGGATAGAAGGCAGGACATCCGGTAGGCAGAAAGGATTTGGGGACAGAGCCAGGAGAGGGAGATTCCTTTAGGAAGATGTGAGGAGGACAGAGGTAGTCGAGGTCCTTGTGAATATATTTTGAGTCTCACCAGTCATTTTTCTAGGGGCTTGGGGCTGGGAGGAAAAACACACACCCTACCACAGCTCCTACCAGAGCTGTTAGTATTTAGGCAGCCTGCTTCTGGGTTGCCTAGCAACCTATGATGTCGTCATGTGTCCCTGGACAGGTGTCACACCTGGCAGGCATGGTTCAGTTGCTCCATGAAAGGACCAACCTAGCACTTTGTCTCTCCCTTCTTGCTCTTGCTCTCTTGCTCTTCCCCTCTCCCTGTTGGGGTCTTCCCCTCCCTCTCTCTCTCTTTTTCTCTCTCTCCCTCTCTATCTCCATTCAATTACCCTTATTGGATTTAAGATTGGTTGTGTGCAATGGCATTTTTATATAAATACTAACAACCACCGCCGTCCTTTTCTACGTGCCTCAACTTCCCTAAATTTAGCAAACTTTAACCTGAGATTAAGAGTAAGGGCTCACTCTCACCAAATATTCATAATCAAAAGCACCTTTGTGAGATCTCATTTATTTTGCGAGGTTTTGTTTTGTTTGTTTTTTCCTTCAGGGACTTGTTTTCTTGCCCAGCCTGGCCTTGACTCCTAAATTCAAGGGCTTCTCCTTCCTCAGCTTCTTAAATAGTAACGATTACAAAAGCATGCTAAAAAGTCTATGTCTTTTAATAATAAAATATCCAGCAACTAATCATGAAGAGAGCTGCCCAACGTGTGTGTCAAAATTCTCTTCATCTAGTCAGGAAATCTATATAAAAGGATAAGTGTTGTCCATCATACCTTGACTTACATAAAGCATCTGAGTCCTTCTTAAATCTAACTTAGCTTCAAAGAAAGGAAGAGGATTACTCTAAAACCATCCTGGCTCTTGTTGGTTACGAAAGCAGTTTGAGCGGGATTTAGTTCTTTCTTCAAGGAAGTGCATTATTTTCAGAGTTAAAAGAAAGTTGGGATACATTATTAAGAGAACTAAACTTTTAAATTCCACACACACAAGAGTGAGGAGTTAATACTGTCTTATAGGACTGCAAATAATTTTAATTTAATTACACAAGTAGAACTTGTGTAATATTTCTTTTGAGGTGATTCTGTTATAACCATTACATTCATTCTAGAAAATGAAAACTATTAACATATATTATTCTGATTTTTATCTTTATTAATGCATTTTGTTTTTATTAAAACTTAAGCACATCATTCCCATCCTCCTTTGTTCCATGTACTTACTCTCAAATTCATGGCTTCTTTCTTAAATTATTACTGTTGCCTATATATAAATGAATAAATAAATACATCCTGCATGAGTCCATTTAGTGTTGCTTGTATGCATGTCTGACTGCTTTGTATTAGATACAGTTAGGGAGCTCATCCCTGGGGAAGACTGAGTCTCTTCTCTGTAGTCATTAGCTGTCTATAGGTGGGTCCTATAGACCCACAAGATTCTGCTATCCATGCTGGCATGTGAAATGGTGATATTCAGGTCTGGCTGACATCTCATGGGTGTGGCTTTCCTTTCATATGTAGAAGACACAATCTGTCAACAGACTTTCTGGTCCTCTGACTCTTACAATCTTTCCTTTCCCATTTTTACAATTTGCAAAGCCAATCTTCCTGAAGCCTGAGATTTAGGGGTTCTGTTGTAGATGTCTCAATTAGGGCTGGTTCGCACACAGCAAGTCTTTCTGTGCATTATGACCAGTTGTGGACATTGTAACAGTCTCTGTCAGCTACAAAAAGAATCTACTTTAAGAAAGGATGAAAACAGTACTTGTCTGTGGGTATAAATATTTAGAATGCAGTTAGGATTAGTAGGCTGTCTTCTAAGATCCATAGATTCACGTACCACAGATAGCTGGCTAGGTTTACAGTGACAGGTATAATCTTTCTCTTGTCAAGTGGACCTTAAGTCAAATTAGACAGCTGTTGGTTACTGCTCAGATGTAAGTGATGCCATGACACCTTTAGTGACCTCTCGTGTTGTTTGTTGGTCATTGTAGTGTGTAGGCTTTGTACCTGGGAAGGCCTGTTGATGCTCTCTTCCCTTGGCAGCTTACATTTCATCTTCTGGTACAGGGAAGCTAGTACAGGAGGAGATTGTTGGGTTAGATGAAGCTCCAATCTCTTTCTTCTGTAGGTAATAATAAAATATAACCTAATGTGTCTCAACAAAATGATAATTTATTGGCTTCCAGACTGCAGAGAGCAAGAATTGAACTAGCTTTGGTAACACTGCATCTGAGGTCAATTGATGTCACCAGGTGCTGTTTGTTTCTCATCCACTGTGATAGTGGGTCATTGTCAACTTGACTGGACCTGAAGAGACAAAGGAGACAGCCCTCTTGCGTATGTGTGAGGGTGTTTCTAAAACAGCTTATCTGGGGAAACAAGGCACACCTTAAATGTAGCTTCTCATACACTGTGATCCCACAGTGAATAAAAAGTGGAAAAAGGAGAAAGCCTGCTGAGTACCAACACCCCGCCATCCATCCCCCACACTTGACTGTGGGACCAGCTGCCTCACGTCCCGACCATCACAGCCAGAACAGCTCTTACTACCATGAATCCCCTGCCCAGATGGACTGTGTTCTCAGGTTGTGAGCCAAATAAGCCCTGCTATCTTTCAGTTGCTGATAGAAAAGTAGCTAACATGGAGCCTCTGGCTTGCTATTACTCTATGCTCATGGCATAGCTACTTCAGGCTGCAGCATAAAACTATTCTAAAGACTCCATTCCCTCCTCATTGCTAGTTCCAAATTTGATTGAACGCGAGGCTCTGTATTCTTTCTAGCTGAAAGGAAAACTTCAAAATAGAGTTATAATGACATGGATGTATTCCTGAATTCCACCCTGGAGCATGGTTCTCCAACTGAGAAGTGGAAATCCAGGGATGAATCTTAGCACCCAGAACTCAACGGCTTCTTGATCCCATAATAAGAACCAGGGGCTAAAGCTTGAAGGAGAAGAAATGAGAATAGGTCAGTACCACATCATCACGATAAAAGGATGAAACATGTGCACGTTCCTGCCTATATGTGTGTGTGTGCATGCGCACGTACAAAACTAGAGTTTTAATAGTTGGCTTCTCTTTTTATTTTCTAGTATTTAATAGTATTTTGTGGGAAGAAAACATCTCAAATCTAACAATTAGCAAAGAATTCCCAAAAGTACAGATTTAATAGACCTATGTTAAATTTTTGAAATCAAATTCAAGAGCACATGAAAGACTAAGATAAAAAGTTTAAGATATCCAGGTTTGTGAATTTCACATTCCAAAGTCATAGCTTCCACCTGTCTACCGACACTCTGTACATGTCCCTAGGCAAATCATTCATGACTAATTTTAATGAGGTTTTCAGAGTTCATGTAAGGATAAGTAAGTTGAAAATTAAAATAAGATTCCGTATGGGGCCAGAACTCGAAGGCAGATGGGTGATTGCCATCTTACATTACTGAAACATTACATTACTAAAATAGGTCCATGTCATTATAAACATATCGAAGCCTTCCTTCCAGCTAGTAAAATGCAGAACCTCTCTTTCAGTCAAATTTGGAACTAGCAAGAAGGAGGGAATGGAGTCTCTGGAGTAATTTCCTTTTTCTCTGTCAAAGACAGCTTTCTTATAATGACATAATGGTCAGAGATAATAGTAACTAGTAGTAAGTGTAGCAGGAACACATTTGGATTAGTAAAATCGGGTTCATGTTGAAATGACATTGTAGTGAATATTTATGCACTGGGTAAGGATTTACACAAAGTAAAACACATAGCAAGTGTTTCCACTGCGATTAGGCATGTGTATTTGATTTCCTTAGTGCTGTCTCTGTCACTGCACTCATTACTTGTAGAGCCCGTTACTTTTCTCACAATCTCCACCTCTAATGGGCACATAGTACTCACAACACACTAAGGTGACTTGTGCAAGTCTAACAAGGAAGAGACAAATCATATTCCAAGAGTAACATAGTCTTCCATCTTAGAAATCATATACTTAAGGTCACAATCACTAGTGAGTCACAATCACTGTATCCCTAACAGGAAATACAAAGCCCCTGAGGACTGTGAGCAGGACAGGGAGTTTGGAGCAGGGAAAAACAAAAAGGACAGAAGAAAGAACTGCTTGCTGGTGGGGACACAGTCCAATAGTGTTTGAGTTGATGCAGCCATAGCAAGGACTGAACATCCTCAAGTGTGTATGTAAGGGAGAGTGGAGAGGAGACTCACGGTATAAAGGCACAGGGTCTCAGGAAGGTTTTTCTCTCTGTTCCTTTGCAAACACTGCAGTTGAAGAAGGGAAAACAATGGCATCACCTTGGAAAAGCCAACGTTCTCTTCTGAGGAAGCAGAAGGAGATACAGTGTAGAGAGACATTTTTTTTTCCAGGAGATTAAATGAGACGGTCTTGAGTACAGAGGTCAAAATTAGCGGTCAGAGAAGAAGAGTAAAAAGAAGTTCAGGTGCCTTTTGAACTATTTGATGAGGTCATGGCCAGTTTGTTCAAGACAGACTAGGGATTCTAATGCACACTGAAAAGAATTTAATGTGATAAACGTTAGATGTTGAAAAGTTGTTGTTCCCAGAAGGTAACTAAACGGAAGCTTTTTTTCTGACTCTATAAATTTATAAATAATATATTTTCCCACATCAATTATTTGTCTTATAGAAGACATTTGCTAGAGTGTTTCCATTGTGATTAATACAACAAATCTGAATCTTGCAAAAGATGAGCTGCCATTCTAGGTTTTTTTTTTTTAAGTTTATTTCATTTTACATTTACTTATCTTTATGTGGAGAAGGTAAGGGCGAGACACATGGGTTTGTCATTTTGTCCCTCAGAGAACAACTTTTAGGAGTTTCTGTCCTCCCACCAGGTAGGACTCGGGTGTTGGGGTTGGACCATCACCCTAGGCTATTATTATTATATTTATTATTATTTTTTACTGTACTTCAGAGTTACATTTAATAAACTAGATCTATTTTTTTTTCTTCTTGTATATTCACTCTGCTTTTTCTGGTAAATTCCTTCTGACGCTCTGGGTGTCTTTGTGAGAAGCCCATTTCTGCAGTGTTTCTATTGCTTGCACTTGGAATTTCTGGGTGAGTAGAACACAATGCAAACACCATTTCTCCTTGAATTCAGAAGGCTTTGATAGTTCTTTTCCAGCACCCCAGGGTCACTGGTTAGCACTAGCAGGTCTCATGTGAAGGCATTCCTTTGTATTTTTTACATTTTAGTGGGACTGATAATCAAGTAATCCATCTAGTCATGGATGTTACTTAGATTACTTTTTACTAATAGATGATCAGATTTTTACTCCCAAGTCCCTCCTCGTGCTTACTGTGTCCTTCATGTGCCAGATATCAGAAGGGCTGATCAAGACAGGGAGGCTCTTCTAAAATAGTAGCTGCAATAGTATTATGTACTAATATATAGCACAATTATCCTTTTAAAAGACAAATTCTCCATATTAATATTTCCCTTCATATTTACTGGTTCTTATCTGGGTCAACCTTGGTATTTATGGCTGCAAACCAATAACATTTTTTTGCCAATGTTTCCTCCATAATAACCGATAAACCGCCATTATGCTGTTAGAAGCAAAATTCCTGCCTTCTTCCCTAAATGTTTTTATTTAACTATTGATTATTAGAAAAGACACATATGTCTGTAGCTCATTATGCGCATAGTTGTTTTAATGACAAAATGGTTCCATATTTGCTCAATGGGGCCATCACTCACTTTGGCTCTTATGTCTTTCTTTGTGTTTCCAGCTTTAAAAATAGAATTGTTAGCTGGGTACACCTTTAATCCCAGAGGTAGAGGCAGGTTGATCCCTGTGAGTTCGAGGCCTGCCTGGTCTACAAAGCAAGTCTAGGATAGCCAGGGCTATACAGAGAAACCGTGTCCTGAAAAAAAAAAGATTTATTCTTTATCATAATATGCACAGTTCATCTGGTACCCTTACCCCTTTTTTTAAAGTTTTATTTATTTATTATGTATGCAATGTTCTGCCTGCATATACACCTGTACACTAGAAGAGGGCACTAGATCTCATTATAGATGGTTGTGAGCTGCCATGTGGTTGTTGGGAATTGAACTCAGGACCTCTGGAAGAGCAGCCAGTGCTCTTAACCTTTGTGCCATCTCTCCAGCCCCCCCTTACCCCTTTTAACATGATGTTTGAAAGTCATTTTGTACATTCCCCATGCCAGCTCTAAAGTCGAGCATTTCTTTCAGGATCCCTGATATATTTTAGTTGAGAACAGTTAGAGACCAAGGTCTGTGTTCCAGAGATAACTATGGCAGCCATGGACTGTCCTTGGTTCTAGGAAACAAATACAGTTAGAGCACATATATGTAATGTATTCATATCCATGTATAAACAAAAAATTCATGAAATCCGATCAGCACTTTGGTGTTTTGAGTCTCTGGGCCACACATGTATGTCTTTTTTTTTTTTTCTATTAAAAGTCTTGCCTAATAAACATCAATCCTATCGCTGAAATAGTTGAAGAACTGCCTCAACCGTGTAAGTTTTCAAACTTTAATGAAAGCAGTTCTGGTTCTGCTTGTATTTCACGGCACGATCTATAACACAACTTCCCAGTCTGGGGCACGTGATGAAAACAGAGTGTTCATAATTACTGTGCTCCCTCTTCATCCTCACTTTCAATGTGGTTGTGTTGATCACTTCAAAACCAGGGCCTTTGTTTTAGCTTGATTCTAGTTTTAGGTGACTTCATCTTATTTATTTTAAAATTTTAAAATATAGCTGGGCTCGGTGATGCTCGCCTGCAACCCCAGCACTCTGGGAGGCAGAGGCAGGCAGATCTCTGTGAGTCTGAGGCCAGCGCTAGTCCAGGACAGTCAAGGCTACACAGAGAAACCCTGTCCTAGGAAAAAAGAAAAAGAAAAGAAAGGAAAGAAAGAAAGAAAGAAAGAAAGAAAGAAAGAAAGAAAGAAAGAAAGAAAGAAAGAAAGAAAGAAAGAAAGGAAATAATGAAAGAAAATTATTAAATGTTTCAGAATTCTAGAAAGAAGTAATTTCCTCTGGTATCTATTTTACCGGTGTCTCCTGTGTTAGGGTAGGTAACCAATTTTATTTTTCTCTTATTCCCCCTTAATTCTGTAAAGTGTAGGTAGGAAGGCAGTAAGAATTGACCTCCATGCGTGCTATGGCCATGTATCCCCCTCCCTTTGCATCATTCAGTATCACTAATAATAATAATAATTTTTAAAAGAAGAATGATGCGCATGCTTGTGGGATGTCATTCTTTTGTCTTGTAGACTGTGTAATACATATTTCTTTGTGCTGCGGCTGCAGTGCAGCTTGGTAATATACCCAATATATTGCTCCATATCAATTCACAAAGTTTACCTCATTCTTTATTATAACAGGATGGTATCCCATGGTGCTCCTACATTTGGAAATGTAGGTAGTTCCAACATTGGACAACCATTAAATACTCTACTGTCTAATAATATCGAAACTATGAATATTATGTGTCTGACTTATATGTCTGTTCAGGAAGTCTGGGGACCAGTGGAGATCCCAAATTACACAATCCCAATAAACCCTAAGTGATCAGGTACCACATATGTCAAGGAGATGATAGTAATGGGTAGGAGATGCCCAAATCAAGGGCAACACAGAGTTATTCTTGTTGCTAAGTCATTGGGCATTTGCTAATTCTTTTCCTGTTCTCAGTAGCTTTGTGTCAGCACTCCATTCCATGGCAAAGTCACCTCTTCCTCTCTCCCCACTGTCCGATTGATTTATTTGAGTGTTAGTGCCTGCTTGTAGGTGACCTTTCAGTATTAACTGTCTGGCTTTCTATTGTTAGGACAGAGGTTTGTGACCTCTGATCTATCATTGCTTTCTCCTCTTATCTTAGAGCTATGGTGAATTAATTCTTCTTTAAATGTCTTCACTTTGCGTCAGTGAGATGTGTAGAAGAAGCAGAGACCAGTGTGGATATTCACGTGGCAAACTTTTATAATTTTCTGTATTAGTGCATAAACGACACCATACCCTTGGTACAGATGCTATTGGGTGAGACTGAGGAAGCTCACACAGTAAGAGTTTAGACATAGGGTTCGCACGTTTGGTAGGGACTTTGGTTTTCCACACCCGTGTGAGTTTTGCCTTGTGCTGGTGGTATGTGTCACCGAAGGTAAAAGAGCTGGTGGAGAAAGAGAGGTACCATTCAGTTCCAACATGCTGTAATAAACAGGGCCTTTATATAACACTACATACCCGAGTAAACAGCAGGAACTGGGTCTCTTCAATTACTGCAGTCTGGTGCCTCTGCACGCAGAGAACCTCTGAGCTCCGCCTGCCTCACATTCTCTGCACAGACAACCTCTGCTTACCTGACTACGTGCACAGTTTCCATCCTTCCTGGCTGATAAGTTTCCAATACTAGTTCTCCTCGGCCTCAGGATTCACACACAGGAGACATTATATTACCTCAGCACACTTGTTTACAGCAGTCTCAGCAAGAATCCATTTTGAACATGTCTGTTAGGGAAAAGAAGTTCCCACGTTTTTCAGAGTACTCATGGTAAGGCGCCGTCCGACTTTTTTGAAGCGAACTCTAAGGAGTCCATGTAAAAACCACTTCAACATTTCAGATTATCTGTGAAATTGCAAAAACACTAAGAGAGAATGTGGCATTTTTTTATTATGCACAGTAAGAGAAGAAAATTGCTTTTGGTGTGTTTTGAGACAGGATCTCGTGCATCCAGAGCTGGTCTTGGACCTTTAACCTCAGATCCTTTTGTCTCTGCTCCCCAAGTGCTAGGAATATAGAAATAGGCCACCACAACTGTTTTATGCAGTGCCAGGGCTGGGACCCAGGGTGTTAGGCACACTGCCAACTGAGCTACATCCCCAGCCCTAGAGGGAGAATTTGTACATCGGAAAATGAGTGAGGCTCATTTAATTGTTGAATTGTCCTATGTTCATTGCACAAAAAAGATGGAATGACCTGACTCCTACTTCCCAAGCTCTGCCAAGATGTTTTTTGACTTCATAATGCACTGTGTCTGTTATACTGATCAACCACCAACCAATGTTCATGCTGTATTATAATTCTTATTTAAAATTTTCTGTATGTAACTTTTAGCTATTTACTTCCTTCTTTTATCCTTTCTTCTATTGCTTTGAAGATTTTTTTCCCACAAATGATCACACACGAAAAGTTTGCTGTAGGAAACCTCAAGGTCAGATCTATAATAGCTTGCTGGGTGTCTCTGCTTTTTTTTTTTTATCTATACCATGTCATACATTAGCCTGAATTCAGATTCATTGAAAAGGGACTTGTTGCTGTCATAATTATACTTTCAAAAATATGCTAAAGAGAGTATCTTAAGTAGGAGTTTCCAGTGCCATCTAAAACTCTGTTTGATTTTTCCATCTCCCGGTCTATGCATGCCCATACATCTGTCATTTAGTGTGCTTTTAAGGTGAATTTTTCAAAAAGGCCAAAAGAATTTATCTAGGGATAAATTTTACTCATAGTTACCAAACATCAGTAAAGTTTTAACTTTTGGTAAAGTTTAATAGTAATAGGAAAATGTTTAGAGTTTTCAACTCTAGTCAACACCATATATCTAGAAGCAAACCAAAGATTAAAACTGAAATAGCCAGCTGGTTCAACACCATGAAGATTATATAAAGACCATTTTATTGAGTTTACTGTTATCTACCCATTCCGTTTGCACTGAATTTTATAAAAGCTTGGTTAAGAATGTTATTTGTTTTGTTTTTGTTTGCTTTGGTTTTTGGTTTTTTTAAATGGGGATGGGCAGCATATACATACATGTTCATGTACTTGTAGGGACCTCCACACTAATTTTTGAGATCTCTCACTGAACTTGGAACTCACTGAGTCAGGGATTCAGTGTCTGGGTGACAGAAGAATGCTGTCATATTCAGATTGTATACCGGTGCTTAGGAGCTTGAAATTAGCTCTTTATGCTTGCAAAGCCAATACTTTACCAATTGATCCAACTCCCTAAACCCAAACATAGGTTTTATATATTGAGATAGCACATATCAAATATATGTGTGTGTGTGTGTGTGTGTATATACACACACACGGAGCATGCTACTTCTTGTTGTTTCACTTCTTTTTTTCTAAGGCATAAAGTGTGGGTGAGGATTTATAGTGGTGAGTAATGGTCGCCAACTTGACAATATCCAGAATCACCTGGAAGATGGGCTTACCTGTGTGCAGACTACCCGGATTATTTTCATTAACTTGGTAAGACTCTCCCACCACAGGTTAGGCACTATTCACTAGGCAGGGAGTCCCGAGTTGTGTGAAAATGGAGAAAGAAAGCTGAGTGTAAGCATGCATGCATCAACCCATCGCCTTCTCCTGCTGACTGTAGGCAAGCAATGACAGTACGCTTCAAGCTCCTGTTACCTTAAATTCCCTGCAATGGCACACCATAACCCGGAACTGTGAACTAAAACAAAACATTTATCTCCTAAATTGCCTTTGTCAGCAATTTTTCTCACAGCAATAGGAAAAAGAAAAATCTAAGATAAGTAGATTGGCTAAGTGTTCCCCAAAGATGCCTGAGTTAAAGGTGTGGTCACAACCTATGGTGCTGCTGGGAAGTGCTGGAACTGCAGTAGATGGCGTAGTAGGGAGAAGTTGTCGGGGATTCACGCTTAGTGGGAATACTAATCCCCCAGGTCCTTCCCCTTTCTTATTGCTTTTCTACGTGATGAACTTTTCCTCTGCTCTTTGCCATAGTGATAAACCACACTGTTCGAGACCCAGAGGCTATTGCCAAGTGATCACCAACTGAACCTTCCAAAACTGTGAGACAAACGAAGCCATTCTGGTTCACAAGACATCTTCCCTGAACCAATTGCTTCTTCCCTTCAGTTTCCATTTCCTCAACCTGACACCATAGCAAACTAATTCCAGACCTGTGGCCCTCGAACCCTCTTTATTTGTTTTGCTTGGTTAGTCTCCTTTTCCCATTGCCATTCCATCCTTGCCATTATCTGAAAACTCATAAGTGGAGTTCCAAATTGCATCTCACAAACCCTCCAAGTTCTGGGATACACTTTCACTTAGTGTATCACTTACTCCCTTTCTCATTCCCTCCTATACCTTCCCGTACCCCCCCCCCACCGCCTGTAGTCATCGCCACACTCCTAAGCCGATCTACAGACCTGTAGTTGGGGAGCCATCTTTCCCTGATGCAATTGAACATATTGACCAGCCAACCTAAGTCAGGTTGGCTGACACATTTCCTGTACCGGCCCAATCAACAGAAGCCAGATTATCACATCAGACAGACAACCAAAGAAAAAAGTCTGCATGCCTGGGTCAAATTTCAAAAACAAAAATAGCACAAATAGTCAAAACAGGATGTTTTCCATCAAACCTACTAGTCCTGTAGATGTGTTCTAAATTGAGAACTACCTAAATGAACCCCAGGGTATAGAATTTAAAAGAACAATCATAAACATTATCAAAGAATTTGAGGAAATTAAAGAAGACACAAACAAACTCTTCATTAAACTCTGTATCAGTAAATACTATGTGGTATCCAAGAAAACACACCCCACTAAATTAACTGATAAGAATAATTCAGGATTTGAAAACTGAAATCAAGAAAGAGATTGAAATGGAAACACTGGAAAGAACCCAAGCTGAAATGAATATGGAATTGAAAAACTCAATATCCCAATTAGATGAAGTATCAGGACTCAAAGACAAAGTAGTTTATATGGACCAAATAAAAAAAGAATATGAAACAAAATTAAAACAGGGAAAGGAACATATAGGAAATGTGGGATACCATCAAAAGACCAAATCTTGAAAATTATAGGTGTAGATGAGGGAAATGAATTCTAGCTCAGAGGAATAGACCAAATATTAATAAGATCATAGAAAATATCACAATACTAAAGGTATACTAAACGTATACTCATTAACTTTCAGTTTACCCCATTTCATACAAAACATACTGATGGAATTAGAGAAACAGAGCAACACAACAACACCCCATTTTCTTATCCAGATAAACCTCAGAATTAAATAAAATCTTACATCAAATGAACATAACAGGCATCCATAGAATATCCTTCCCAAACACCAGCAGCACACAGAAGCTGAAACAGAAAACATACTTTAACAAAGAAAAACTGAAATCATTCTATGTATTATATCCAACCATTATGTAAAAGAACTTAAAATGGACAGCAAACAAAACTCTAGTAAGTGTATAAACTAATGGAGATTAAATATCTCATTACATAATGAGGGATGGGTCGAAGAATAAATGAAATAAATTAAATTAAAATGTTCTTGGAACTAAATGAAAAGGAAAACACAACACAAAAAAATTAGAGTAATCCTATTATAATTAGGAGCTAGACGGGGATGTTCAATGTCCTAACTTCTTTTCAAAACAGTGCTGGAAGTACTAGCTGAAATCATAAGACAAGAGAAGAAAATCAAAGGGATAAAGACTGGTAAACCCTTAGCCAAACTGACCAGAAGACAGACAGAGGCAATCAAAATTAATAAAAGTAAAGATGAAAATGGAGACAACATAAGAGACATTGGAGAAATCTAGATAATATGTGTTATATATATAATATATATGACCTACAAAAGTTAAATCAAAATTGAATAAACAATCTAAATGAACCTATAACCCTAGTGAAAAAGAAGCAATAATTAAAAGTCTCCCAGACCAAAAAACAAACAAAACCAAACAAAGAAACAGTGCAGAATTCTCCCATATCTCCAAAGAAAAATTTATTCCAATACTGCTCAAATTATTCCACAAAATAGAAATAGAAGGAACATTATCTAATTCATTTTATGAGGCCACAATTACCCTTATCAGTAAACCACACAAAGATCCAAGAAAGAAAGAAAATCTACAGCCGTAAAGAAGCTGAACACTAAGGAGGACCCTACGGAGGATGCTTAAATCTCATTCAGAATGGCAAACAGGATAGACACCAGAAGCAGAGGAAGAGAGGAAACAAGATGGGAGCCTACTATAGAAGGACCTTTGAAAGGACCCACCCAACAGGGGATTGAAGCACATGCTGAGACTCCCTGTCAAACTTTGGGCAGAGCACAGGGCGTCTTATAGAAGAAAGGGGGAAGGACATGGAGGGAACAGGAGCTCCACAAGGAGACCAGCAAAAATTAAAAACAAAAAACTTGAGCCCAGGGGCTCTGCAGAGACTGATGCACCAACCAAGGACTGTGCATGGAGAGGACCTACACCCCTGCACAGATGTAGCCAATTGACAGCTCATTCTCCATGTGGGTACCTGAGTAAGGGCAGCAGGGGCTGCCTCTGTCATGAACTCCATTTCCTGTTCTTTGGTCACTTGCCCCTGGCAATGCAGCCTTGCCAAGCTACAGAGGAAGAGGATCATGGCAGTCTTGATGAGACTTGATAAGCTAGGGGCAGATGGCAGGGAAGGAGAACTCCCCCTTTCAGTGGACTAGGGGAAGGAGATGGGGAAGAGCAAGTGAGGAGACCTGGTAGGGCTGCTCACCCCTCAGAGGGAGGTGATCCAAGAGCCAGCCACTGAGTTCATGTCAGAGGCAGTCCCTGTTCCCATTACTAGGGAACCCACTTGGACACTGAGCTGCCATGGGCTACATCCGTGCAGGGGTTCTAGGTTATCTCCATGCATGGTCCTCAGTTGGAGTATCAGTCTCAGAGAAGACCCGTGTCCAGATTTTTCAGTTCTGTCGCTCTCCTTGTGGAGCTCCTGTTCCCTCCCGGTCTTTCTGTCTCCCCCTTCTTTCATAAGATTCCCTGCACTCTGCCCAAAGTTTGGCTTTGAGTCTCAGCATCTGTTTTGATACCTTGCTGGGTAGAGTCTTTCAGAGTCCCTCTGCGGTAGGCTCCTGTCCTGTTCCCTGTTTTCTCCCTCTTCCAATGTCTGTCCTATTTACCTTTCTGAATGATGACTGATCATCTTACCCAGGGTCCTTCTTCTTGCTTAGCTTCTTTAGGTGTTCAGATTTAAGTATGTTTATCCTATTTTATATGTCTGATATTCACTTAAAAGTTAGTATGTACCATGTATGTCTTTCTGCTTCTGGGATACCTCACTCAGGATGATCTTTTCACATTCCCACCATTTGCCTGCAAATTTCATGATTTCCTTGTTTTTAATTGCTGAGGAGTAGTCCATTGTGTAAATGTACCACAATTTTTGTATCCATTCTCCAGTTGAGGGACATCTGGGTTGTTTCCAGATTCTGGCTATTATGAATAAAGCTGCTACAAACATGATTGAACAAATGTCCTTGTTGTATACTTGAGCATAATTTTCTTTATGAACATAGATGCAAGAATTCCCAATAAAGTACTTGCAAATCAAATATAAGAACACACCAAAAAGATCATCCATCATAGTTTCATTCCAAAGATGCAAGGATAAGTAAAATTCATCACATAAACAAGCTATAAGACAAAACTGCATGATCATCTCATTAGATGCAGCAATGCCTTTGGCAAAATCCAACATCTCCTTGTGACAAAATCCTACAGAGATTAGTGATACAAGAATATATTTCAATGTAATGAAGGTGATTTACAGCAAGCCCACAGCCAATATCAACCTAAATGGAGAGAAACTCTAAACATTTCCCCTAAAACCAGGAACAAGGCAAGACTGTCCACTGTCTCCATTCCTACTTCACATAGTACTTGAAGTCTAATCTAGAACAACAATAGCAACTGAAGGAGAAGAAGGGGAAACAAGTTGGAAAGGAAGAAGTCAATATATCTTTATTTGCAGATGACATAATTTTATACATAAATGTACCTACCAATTCTACAAAAAGACTCCGACAACTGATAAACACTTTCATCAAAGCAGCAGGATACAAAATTTACATATAACAATCAGTAACCCTTCTATACACAAATGTTAAACCTAGTGAGATTGAAGTCTGGGAAACTATATGTTTAACAATAGCCTCAAATAATATAAAACATCTCGGGATAACACTAACCATCCAGGTGAAAGATTTGTGAAATAAAATCTTTAAGACACTAAAGGAAGAAACTGAAGAAGACATTAGAATAGGGAAAGATCTCCTGTGTTCATGGATCAGTAGGGTAGCACTAATCTGGTGAAAATAACTATCCTTCTAAAAGTTATCTACAGAGTCAACAAATTCCCATCAAAATTCCAACACATTTCTTTACAGAAATTGAAAGTACAACTTATAGCTTTGTATAGAAATACATAAACTCAGCATAGCTAAAACAATGCTGAATGATAAAGGAACCGCTGCAAGGGTCAACATGCAAATCTCATGTTGTGCTTCATAGCTATAGTGATGAAAACAGCAGGGTACTGGCGGAAAAACAGACATGTTGATCAAGGGAATTTGCATCAAAGACCCCAACATAAGCCTATACATGTATGAACACCTGACTTTTGACAAAGAAGCCACAATTACATACTGGGGAAAAATATAGCATCTTCAACAAATGTTGTTCAAAACCCATATTTATCACCCTGCACAAAATTCTAATTGGATCAAGAATATCAACAGAGACCAGGAACCCTAAATCTGACAGAAGAGAAAAAGAGTCGTGAGCTCCTCAGCACAGGAGACAACTTTCTAAACAAAACATTGATAGCACAGGCACTAAGAACACCAATTAACGAATGGAACCGCATGAAAGCAGAAGCTTCTGTATGGCAAAGGTCACCGTCATTTAGACAAGTTGGCAGGCTATGAAAGGGGAAAGTTCTTTATCAATGACACAGCTGGCAGCAGACTAGGATCTCACATATGTTGACAACTAAAAGAAACGGACATCAACAAAACAAATAATCCAATTAAAAAAGAATGGGATTTTGAACCAAATAGAGAGTTCTCAAATGATGAAATACAGCTTGCTGAGAAGCACTTACGGAAATGTTCAACAACCTTAATCATCAGGGAAATGAAAATCAAAATTATTTTGAGACTTCATCTTATATCAGTCAGAATGCCCAAGGTCAACAAAATAAATTATAGCTCATGCTGGCAAGGATGTAGGGTAAGGGGAACACTCATCTATTGCTGCTGGGACTTTAAACTTATACGATCACTATGGAAATCAGTGTGGTAGGTCGTCACTCAGTCAGCATCAGATAAGCTTTGGTAACGAACGCAGAGACCCACAACTGGGCAATGTGACAGAGTGAGAGACCTTAAATGCTCAGCCCTAAATGTGCTTCATCAAACACCCCTCCTCTCGGGGCTCAGGAAACTGTGAAGGAAAGAGGGGGCAGGAGGATTGTAAGAGCCAGGGGGCTGGACGAGACCAAGGAAACAGAGTCTTCCAGACCCAACAGGATTGACACACATGAACACACAGAGACTGCGTCAGCATGCACGGATTCAAACCAGACGGGCTCCCAGCACCGCGAGGGGAAACCAGCACGAGCGCCGTCTCTAACTCAGAAGTTGTCTCCAAATGACAACTGCTTGCAAAGGAAAAGTTGGTGTTCTGCAAGGGAGTCTCGCTGGGTATACAAACCATCCGTAAGGCCGGGCGCCATGCCCAACGGTAGATGGGCACCACAAACAAAGCTCAGCGGTGTTGCTGGGGATGTTTTGCCTCATAATGGCTTTTGTTGGAGGGTTTTTGTTTGTTTGTTCATTTTATCCTTGTGCTGTGATTATCTATAACGGTTTCTGATTTGGTGGGTTTTGTGTCTATGTGCACATGGTGTATCACTGTCTGAGTGTATATGCTCCTTGTGCTTTTTCTTAGTTTTTTTCTTTTCTATCTGTTTATATATATATGTGTGTGTGTGTGTGTATGTATGTGTGTATGTATGTATGTATGTATGTATGTATATTCTGTTTTGTGTGTGTTTGTTTTGGGTTTTACTTTTGTTTATTTGTTGTTTTTTATTGGCCTGCTTGTTTTCTAGGAAGACAGAGGGCGTGGGGGGCATGGAATCAAATGGATGAGGGCGTGGGGAGGATCTGGGAGAAGGTGAGGGAGGGGAAACCATGATCAGAGCATACCGTGTGAAAAAAATTTTTTTTCAATGTTTTCTTTTAAAAGAAAGAAACAGGCCATCCTACCTTTTCCTTTAGTGTCTGTCTGTCCGTCTGTTTGTTTTTAAGACAGGGTTTCCCTCTGTAGCCCTGGTTGTGCTGGAACTTGATTTGTGGACCAGTCTATCCTCAGACTTGGAGATCCACCCGCTTCTGCCCCCTGGGCGCTGGGATTAAAGGTGTGTGCCACCACCACTAGCTGCCATTCATTTATTTATTTTTTAATTTTTCATTAATTAACTTACATCTCGGTCGTAGGTGCCCCCCTCCTCCCAGTCCCACCTACCCTCCCCCTTCCTTCTTCACCTATTTCCTCCTACCCAGACTCCGCAGCTCGGCTATCCACATGAGGACTGAGTTCGTTTTCCTCCCCTGTGGCCTGGTAGGGCTGTCCCATCAGGGGAAGTGATCAAAAAGAAGGTAACACAGCCCATGTCAGAGATCCCACACTCCCATGACCACTGGGCCCAAATGAAGCCTAAGATGCCCATCGGGGACTTGTAACTAGAGGATGTAGGTCCAGACCACGCATTTTCCCTGGTTGGTGCTTCAGACTCCATAGGTCTCTCTGGGCCCTGGTTGATTGGTTCTGATGATACTTGTTCCCACTCTTCTTGACCTCTCTCTATTTTATTTCTCCTTCTGATTGAGATTTACACATCTTCCCTAGGGTCCTCCTTGTTACTTATCTTTGCGGGGTCTGTACACTGTAGTACATCTATCCTATACTATATAACTAAAATCCACTTGTGAGTACATACAATGTTATGGGTCTGTGTTTCTCACTCAGGAAGATCATTTCTAGCTTCATCCATTTGCCTGCAAATTTCATGATTTCTTTGTTTTTAATGGCTGGATTCCCTTCATTTTTTAAAGTTGATTGTCTGACATATTTTGACACAGTGACCAAAAACTGTCTAAAACAGGAAGTTAGGACAGTTATACATCATGGAGTTACTAAAATTTATTGAGTTATACAATGCATGCAAAATGTTCAGCTTGGCACATAGTGGAGGGAAATGTTACCAAGTGCAAAGAGACGCCGCTTGAGTAGGACTTTTGCTATGTTTCAAAAGACAGCTTTTGAAATCATTGCTGATGTCTATCTGCTGTTTCAACAACTTTATCTTGTTAACGGACTCTATCTCTTCCCAGCACAATAAAAATACAGAAAAAGGTAAGAAAGGCAGAAAAAAAATGAGTTAAGGGAAGTGAGTGAGATGCTAGGAAGTTTCCACCACAGGGGACTCCGCATACAGATTGAAGTCAGGGACAAAGAGGTGAGCTTCAGAAGAGGGAGAAAGCTGGGGCAAAGGTCATGTTACCTAGAGGTAGACCCAAGGGGAACACACTCAGTAACAAAATCAAACAAAACAAAATAACCTTTCTACAAAAATTTCAAGAAATTTTCCTGTTTGGCTTTGATTCTAGACAAAAAAAAATTTTTTTTCTCAAAAATACTTTAAGACTTTGCTTGATTTTGACCTCTTGTGGGCTTAAGGCCCCATTTTCCATCTGTCTATAGACCTAAAAACTGGAACCATGCAACCTAAAAGTCATAAATTACAATGTGTCCAAGTTTAGAATACCCCCAGGTTTACTAAAAGAAAAATAGTAAAACTTCCTTGGAGGTTTCCATGTGTTCATGCACAAATCAAACAATTTTCTCAAGGACATGTGACTCACATGACTTCTTATGAAAATAATAGTGCACACAAGACAGTATGTCATCATGAGTGAGAAGCCGGAAGAGTGAGCTGCAACAGAATCTGCAAACTATAAACTACAAACTGACCGTGCAAAATAGGTTTTTAATATGAACAGATAGGAACAAGGGCCTGTCAAGGTGAACTTTGGTGTAATTGGTGCTGTGCTTGGCACAGCCTAAAAGCTCCCGAAGAAAGTCTCAGTCTAGCAGCTGTCTTTTTTATTTGAGAATTTCCTATATGCGTGGAATGAGCTTTGATCAAGTCTTCCCCCACCCCGCCATTTCATCCACCCATCCAGTCATCATTCCCTTTCAACTTCCTGTGGCATTTTTAACAGAGTCTAGTTTGTGCTGCCTGTGTGTGCGTGAGTGTGGAGCCATCTGCTGGAGCACGGGAGTCTCTCAGGGACTGCATCCTGAAAGAAAACGGCCTCTCCCTTCTCAGGCAGCAGCCAATGCCAACAGCTCCTTAGCTATGGGTAGGATGTAGGACGCCAGAGCGGATCCCAGACCCATGGTGGGAGATTGTCTGCCTTGATCTTGTTCGGATCATGTGTGTGTAGTCACAACTATTGTGAGTTTACATAAAGCCCTCTAGTACCAGCAAATACTTCTCCCTCTTGTCAGGTTGGCTTGTGGGCATGTTGGGAAAGGATTGTCTTGATTCTTAGTTGATGGAGAAGGGCACAGCCCATTGTGGTCTTAAGGTATATAAGGAAGCAAGCTAAGCAAAATGCTGGAGTCAGCCAGCAATGGTTCCTGCCTGAAGAAAACTTTATCTTCATCACTTAGCACATTTCTTTCATAAAAGCAAACCTCCCGCAAAAGTTTAAATGTCATCCATATCTCTTTGACTTTCCAAATTAGAATTTCCTTCCCTTGGGGTTCAGGCACTTAAGTAAAGTTGTAGCTTTCTCCGTAGTTTAGGGCAAGCAGTCTGGAGCAAACCTCAACATCAGGCTCTCCCTCTGTGACCATAGACACGGCTGCTGAATGCCTACATGCTATGCAAGTAATGTATATAATGACCTCAGCATGAACGTCCAGTTCACAGAGCTACGTGTGTTCACTGCTGTCATATGAGATGCACCTGAGGCTCACCGAGTTCTGGTCGTCTGGGGAGAGCTTATATATCACTCTATAATTTCTGAACTGAAATTTCTTGCCCACTGTTTGTGTACTGTATAACAGCGCTGGCCAAATTAAGGGGTGGAAGAAAGGCATTATGGGAGGAGAAGCAAGTGTTATGCTGTTTTTTTTTTTTTTAACAGAATGAAGTTTTTCCACAGTGAAATGAACAAATTGAATTTTAAGCTCTGTGCCCCCTGGTGTGCGGTTTATACTCAGAAATCAAATCAAACGCATTTCGCTGGGGGCAGAGGGAGATACAGGCAGCTGAGGGGATCTGGAGCCAGGTGCTCAGTGTTCTGGAATCAGCGCGTGGGCACTGTGCTGTAACATTACTTAACAATGGCTCTTTCTGGAAACCTGGCTTCATCCTTTAGGGACACAGAGTACAAAACCTAGCCAGACTTACATGCAACCTTGTTCAATGGAGCGAAGAAACTAGAATTCGCTCTTTTTGGTTTGTCAGTAAGAAATAATTTCAAGCTCTACTCAGCTTCATCATCCTTCATACCAAATGGAAACACACAGATTCATGCAAGCACTGTGTGTGGAGAGTCATTTTATACTTTAAAGCAAACAGTTGAACTGTATGTTATTAAAACAAACAAACAAAAAACACAAAAAAATTAAGCTGCGAAGTGATGCTCAGTTTGCTTTTTGAAGCAAATCAAAAGTCCAGGCAACCATAATAATTCTTACTATATACTGCCCTCCAGTGGATTTCTGTCACATATGACCTCTGGAAACTACTGGAAATGATATAGATAAGTAGATACGCATATCTATATGCATATAGATGTATATCTATCTATCTATAAAGCCCAATTATTTAACATAAACTTTAAAAGTACAACAGCAGATACTAAACAACGATCCTCAAGGCTTTTCTCCTTAGTAGCCTTGCACTTAAACCATCCAATGCCAAGATGCTTGCTCCTAAATCTAAAACACTTGCTCCTTACCCACTGAGGTCCACTCTCCCCAGGAGCTTGTCATGGTATTGGGGGTATTTCAACTTAGGTCCATCTCTTCAATGCACCTAGAGCCAATAACACTTCTAACAAAATTCACTTTTGTGTGAGAGAGATATGACTTTGGACTTGCCCTGATTTCTTATCATTACACATAGCTTTTTAAAATGCTGTCTTGGCATTCCCGTGTAAAACAAATAACAGCTATTTATTCTCCTTTGACAACAAAAGTCACAGATCAGTGGTAAAGTTTACAGTAAAATCCTCTGCCTTCTGACACCTGGATGTATGGGGTTCTGTTATCAGAAAGACAACTTCAAACACAGCAAATGGAAACAGCAGCATTTGAAGGAGTACCCCGGGGGGGGGGCGCTCCTCCAGAGATGATGTTCTTTTCCATGTTTTTTTGACAGACTTCATTAAACAAACTTTCAGTCAGGAATTAGTAGTTTAATACTTGGACATTCTTAGTTTGATGAATGCTAAGTGGGAAGACTGTCATGGGTAATCAATTAGATAGAGAAGAAAATGGCCAAAAGGTCATTTCAGGAAAAAAGACATCTTATTATTTAAATGAGCACAACTGAACTTAAACTTAATACAATTCTCTCAAATCTAGGCATAAAATATTAAACTACTCAGTAGACTTGGCCTCTTTCCAGGTGGCAAAGGCATTTTAAAATGTAAATTTTTAAACTAGTGTTCTAGTGGTAATTTTCTGCTCAATTATTGGACACTGAATAGGTGTCTAATAAAAGTATGAAATAATGTAGAACTTTGAGGCATGCTCTGTTTCTTTCATGCACTTTCTATTCTGTTTGCTTATCAAAATATCCACTCAATACTCAAAGCATGACTACAAAAAATGCTTAGCTTAGGATAATAATCTCAATTACCTCTCACATAGCTGCAACCAAATTGGAGATAAAACTCTTTATAGACTAACAAACTAAACTGATGTTCTTGATGTTTGACTTTTTGTAATTTGTATTTATTGTAATTTGTATGCACTCAGCACACATTCACTTATTAGCTCGCTCTAGAAATACTTATTGATGAGACTAGAGAGGTTGAGTGCTTACTGCCTTTGCAAGGGACCAGAGTTGTTCCCAGAACTCCCTTCCAGAGGATCACAAACTCCCATAACTGCAGCTTGAGACGATCTGGTGCCCTCTTCTGGCAGTCACAGGAAATTGCACCCACATGTCCATCCCTCCACACAGGAACACAACCATACATATAAATGGAAAATTTTAAACGAACTTTAAAAAATATCAATTAACAACTTATTATAGACCAAGAAGTTTGCTATGTAGATGAATTCAAACATGAACACAATTGCATTCTGTTACGCAGGAGCCCGACATGAGTGTTGTAATTGCAGCACATGAAGATTTCAAAGTCAAAGCTGCCTGTGGTATATGTGCCTTACCGTGTTTGAGCCATTCAGCCGTTGGTGGACACTGAGTTTCACTCTCTATCTTATCTCTGATAGTGCTGCAATGCGCCTGGGCATGCAGATCTCTGTAACACAGTGATCTGATTGTCTTTGGATGCGTATGTCCAACAGGGGTTTTACGAAATCACATGATACTTCTATTTTTAAGTATGGGAGAAACTTTCATATTACTTTCAATAATGTCCAAAGGAATTTATAGTCCCACCAAACTGTGGGAAGCCTCCCTTTTTTGTCTCCGAAACTGTCTTAACATTTGTCTTTTATCTGTTTGTATTTTTGAGACATAGTATCTCTTTGTAGCCAAGGCTATCTTAAAACCCCCAATAGCCTCTTTCCTCAGCCTCCAGAGTCTTGGAATTTGCACTGGCCAGCACGTGGGGCTTGTCTTTTTGGTGGCGGTCATCCTTTCAGGAGTAAGGTGATATTTTATTATGGGTTCAATTTACATTTTTCTAAACTTTCATGGTTAGCATTATCTAGTCCACCTGTTGGACATTTGGATATCTTTCTTTGAGAAGTGTGTGTGAGGGTCATTTGACAATTTAATTTAGATTATATTTGTTTTTTAAATTTTTTAAAATTTTTATTTATTTTTATATCAATCACAGGTTAGGTTTTTTGCATCCCATGGGTAGCCCCTTCCCTC
>CM053750.1:40246005-40269435 GCA_028658305.1 Pachyuromys duprasi
ACCCCCAGCCTCTGAGACTAAAATCTTTATGTGACCGTATTTCCATTCCCAACTAAGGCTGTCTGGGCTTTTCTGGTTTCTATAAAATCATGGGAGAGAGATGTGAGCGCCATGGCAGGAATGTGACCACACATATATGAACACCAAAAAAATAGAATAGAAATGTTATTTTAAAATTTAAATGATAAGATTGTCACATAATATGGATATATATATATACATATATATATCCTTGATACAGCTCTTGTTGAGCTTTAATTCTAAAATTAGCAAATTATATAGAATTTTTCATTAAGTACTATAAACTTTCTACTGATCTTTTATTTCAAAATAATATTTGTTTTTGAAAAAAAGTTCATACTTTTTTACTTAAACATCTAAAAACACATAATAAAGGATATATTTTAACAGACTGAAAATAACAAAAATACCATATAGTCCTAAGTATTAATGACTTGAATATGGAATGTCCCTGGGATTCCTGTGTTTGAACACTTGGTCACTACCAGGTATTTGAAGTTTGTGGTGATGTTTTGGGAAGCTGTGAAATGAGCTATTTAAGGAGGAAAGGAAAATGAACCGTGGCCAGGTAGACATATTTGCTGTAATTACTAAAGAGATTGGTAGAATTAAAGGGAAACTGTATCCTTCGTGCTGTGAAAATGGGAAAGGTGCTCTGAGAGCAAGAGTCCATCTATCGAAGGTTCCAGCTTGTGAGAATATAAATTCACTTCAATGCAGAGAGCCTGAACTGAGAATGCTATCACAGGAGCTCCCTGATCAAAACATCTGCTTATAGTAAGCTATTCCTGGGATCGACCAAAGGAGAAAGTGGTATCAACTGCAGCAGAAGGAAGTTAGGTTACATCGCAAATTGGCAGCAGACCTTAGCAGTGGTGCATCCATTTGTGCTTGGTTTCACAGGCATGCATGATGCAAGAGAGATGTCCAGGCATCCTGCAAGGAAGTCTTGAGATGCTATTGTGTGAATTTTGAGAAAGGGAAGTCTAAATGCCAGTGGAAACCTCAGGATGCTGAAGTTGCCAGAAATGGGGATGTTCACTGAGGAAAACCCCATGCATCAAGCAGAGCTGGCCCAAGAGACAGACCACATGTGCTTCAGGCAACAGATGCGGGCAGAGCCACCCAAGGTCATTGGAAGTCTAGATTCTGTCAACAAGAGCTCCAGATTCTCAATATAGAGCTGAAGGATTTGGTGTTTGTTCTGCTGAGGAATAATTTCAGTTTGGCCCAATTTTTCCTCGTTATGCACTGTGCTGGCTAGTTTTGTGTCAACCTGACACAAGCTAAAGTCATCTGAGAGGAAGGAATCTCAATCGAGAAAGTATCTCCACAGAATGGGGTGTAGGAAAGCCTGTGGGGCATTTTCTTAATTAGTGTCTCAGCCCACTGCAGGTAGGGCAACATTTGGGCTGGTAGTTCTGAGCTTTTTAAGAAAGCAAGTTGATGAGTCTGAATATCTGCTTTGATACAATGCTGGGTAGAATCTTTCAGAGGCCCTCTGTGGTAAACAAACTTTGTGCAGAGTGCACGGAATCTTAGGAGAGAAGGGGGAGATAGTAAGACCTGGAGAGGACAGGAGCTCCACAAGGAGAGCAACAAAACCAAAAAATCTGGGTACAGGGGTCTTTTCTGAGACTGATACTCCAACCAAGGACCTTTCTCAGGTATAGCACATAGCAGCTCAGACTCCAAGTGGGTACCCTAGAAATGGGAACAGGGACTGTCTCTGACATGGACTCAGTGGCTGGCTCTTTGACTGCCTTCCCCTAATGGGGGAGCAGCCTTGCCAGGCCACAGAGGAGGACAATGCAACCAGTTCTGATGAGACCAGATAAGCTAGGGTCAGATGGAAGGGGAGGAGGTCCTCCCCTATCTGTTGACTTGGAGAGGGGAATAGGAGGAGATGAGGGAGGGAGGGTGGGATTTAGAGGGGCAGGAAGGAGAGGGCTACAGCTGGGATACAAAGTGAAACTGTAATTAATATAAACTGTAATTAATATAAAAATAAAAATTTAATTAAAAAAAAGAAAGAAAGTTGAGCAAGGCATGAGAAGCAAGTCAGTAAGCAGCATCCCACCATGGCCTCGGCATCAGCTTCTGCCTTCAGCCTCCTGCCTTGCTTTGAATTCCTGTCCTGACTTCCTTCAATGATGAACAGCGATTGGGAAACATAAGCCAAAAAACCTTTTCCTTCCCAACTTACTTTTAGTCATGGTATTTCTTTACAGCAAAAATACCCTTACTAGGACATGCATTCATTCTTTCATTTTGGAACAAGCATTTTTATTGTGCCATTGTATATTTGAAAACAACTTTTTAAATAAGGGCTCACAGGTAAGATTGATTAGAGAAGATTGATTAGGGAAGACTTTGGATTTATAAGCAGTGCTGAAACTGTAAGACTATACAAACTCTTGAAGTTGGACTGAATTGATTATATTATGAGATGACCATAAAGTTGTGGAATATTGTGATTTTTAATGTGAAAGGTATGTCTTAGTTACTTTCCAATTGCTCTGACAAAGCAGCATAATCAAGGCAACTTATAAGAAGCATTTAATTTGGGGTTAATGGTTCCAGAGGGTTGGAACTAATGCCATTGTAGTATGGCATCCAGCAGGCAGTCATGGTACCGGAGCAGTAGCTGAGAGCTCACATCCTTAGCAAAAAGCATGAGGCAGAGAGAACTAATTGAGAATGATGTAGGCTTTTCAAACTTCAAAGACCACACCCGCAACACACCTCCTCTAATAAGGTCACACTTTCTAATCCTTCTCAAACAGTTCCACCACCTGGGGTCCAAGTATTCAAACACATGCACCTACAGAGCCATTCTCATTCACACCATTGCAATGCTTCCTACAGGCTTTTATATTTGAATATTTGGGCACAGGTTTATGATGCTTTGGGAGGTTGTAGTATATTTAAGATTTGAGGCCTGATTGGCAGAAGTAGGCAACTGGAAGTGGGCTTCTGGGTTATAGCCTGGCCAGCCACAAGATCCCATACTAAGTTTAGATCCTTAATAAGCATGCCTTCTCCACCATGAAATTGTGGCTAAGATATAGCCTTCTTTTCCTAAATTGAGAAAAATTACTAAAACACCCATGACTACTAACTTACTAAAAGTTTATTTCAGTCACATCTCCAACTCTTTCCACTGCTCTAGTCTCTTTGATGACCTTGGCAACTTCCTTGATAGTGTTTCCAGAACCTTCTGAAATGGCTCAAGATACTATTTTAATTGATTTTACTCCAAGAACAGGCCAACACATACCAAATGTATGCATATACCAGAAACATCATGGGAATATGTGAAAGAGACATATTGATATAGGTTCTAATATAGTATATTTAGAAAGGAACCTAATATCTGCTTTATATCAAATAAATGAAACAAAAAAACCAAAGAGCAGTGTTCAGAGGTACAGTCTCAAAGATACACTCAAATGTCAAAATGAGGACAGAGTCTATGGGAATCAGGAAGCTAGCAAATTGGTTAATGGCCCTGATATACAAAAATTCACAGTTATCATTTCCCATATCCCATATTCCATATCTTGTGCTATCATTTCAAAAGTAGAGTGTTCTATAAATTCCCAGATATCTGTTACCCTTTTTCAGCACTTAAGTCTTCCTATCTTTCTCCCTATAATACCCTTTACGCATTGGTCTCTTTTATATATCTTGAACATACCAAACATACATATCCTTAAGGCTAAGAGTCAGTGGTTCTCCCTGGAAACAGCCCAAATGGCCCTCAACGGAGGAATGGATACAGAAATTGTGTGTATTTTTATATACAATGGAACATTACGCACCAACTAAAAACAAGGAAATCATGACATTTGCAGGCAAATGGTGGGATCTAGAAAAGAGCATCCTGACTGAGGTATCCCAGAAGCAGAAAGACACACACACTATATACTCACTTATAAGTGGATACTAGACCTATAAGATAGGATAAACATACTAAAATCTGTACACCTAAAGAAGATAATCAAGATGGAGGACTGGCATAAGATGATCAATCCTCACTTAGAAAGACAAATGGGATGGACACTGGAAGTAAGAGAAAACAAGAAACAGGACAGGAGCCTACCACAGAGGGCCTCTGAAAGACTCTACCTAGCAGTGTATCAAAGCAGATGCTGAGACTCATAACCAAACCCTGGGCAGAGTGCAGGGAATCATATGAGAGAAGGAAGAGTTAGTAAGACCTGGAGAGGACAGGAGCTCCACAAGGACCAAATATATCTGGGCACAGGGATCTTTCTGAGACTGATTATCCAACCAAGGACCATACATGGATATAACCTAGAACCCCTGCTCAGATGTATCCCATGGCAGCTCAGTAATCAAGTGGGTTCCTCAGTAAGAGGAACAGGGACTGTCTCTGACATGAACTCAGTGGCTGGCTCTTTGACAACCCCCTCCTCCCCTTGAGGGAGGAGCAGCCTTGCCAGGCCACAGAGGAGGACATTGCAGTCAGTCCTGATGAGACCTGATAAGCTCTCATCTGATAGGATCAGATGGAAGGGGAGGAGGACCTCCCCTATCAGTGGACTTGGAGAGGGGCATGGGAGGAGATGAGGGAGGGAGGGTGGGATTGGAAGGAAATGAAGGAGGAGACTACAGTTGGGATACAAAGCGAATAAAATGTAATTAATGTGAAAAAATTTTAAAAGAGTCAGTGGTTCTCTGCTCAAATCACATTTCTTCCATGAAAGTTACCTGGAACATTAATTAATTAATAAGTTAATAATTTATTTAGACAAACTATCTCCCTTGTTAAGGTTATTTTTGTAATACTGTGTTTGTTTCTCAGTTTCTCTCTTAACCCAGCTATCACTCAAATATCTGGGACTCTGTTATATTATTTTTAGCAAGCTTCACAGCACAATCCTGAGCAGTATTAACTCTGTTCTTAACCCTCTAAGCTAATCCGGCTTCCTCTCTGAGTGCATCCCAGTGATTCTTGCCCTTCGTCGCTTTCCTGCCCCAGCTCCTCTCTCCATGGCTGAATCCTTTCCTAACTCCTCTTCCCCTAGCTGGCAGGAAGTCCAAGCCCTGTTCTCTCCTATGCTCAGTGATCAGGCTGTAAACTGCTCCATCGGCATATTGGGGGACCATTGGGGAACAGAGTTAACACAACATTGAGACAGGAGATTCTCAAAATGAGGATTACAAACAGATATTGGAGTACAGAAACCAGCATTTGTATGACACAATAATCTTATGCCTATACTCCTTGTACACCCCTATCCTTTTCTATCTTTCTATAACACTTATTAATCCACAGCTCTTCTGTGGCATAAGAGCCATTTACTTTTCCATGAATCACACACTTAAGGGTTTAACTTCAAGAACAGAAAGCTCTGTTGGTTTTGTTCCCTACTATGTTCCACACACCAAGAATGTGGCTGGCTTCTCATTAATATAAATATTTTCTCAATAATTGAATTTTTGTCTTTTGAGGATAGAATACCTGCAGTTAATTTTAGCTGCTTGATGCTTTGTTGGGAAAACATGTCTCCCTCTTACCAAATATAATTATGACCAAAATACAATGCCAGTCAATACATCCGTGGGTGCCATTTTTGGCTGGAGACTACAAAGGTCTTAGGACCCAACATCTTAATTAAAAATAAGATGTCCCCCTGTATAAAACCTCCCCCAGGGACCCAGAGGATGTGGGATCAACCACTTTGATCTCCTGATCCTGGCCACTGGCTGAGGGTGTCCTCTCTATCTTTCTCCTCTAAAACTATGCTAATACATTCAGCAGCTATGTAGAACAGGGCATTTCAAATGTTGTCTGTCTCACTGTAACTTTACCTGGCTTCACCTTGAATGAGTACCTAATACTTATCAGTACACAGTATCTAAGAGCTGAATGTAAATGAAGGTAGAGACAGGAAATGTTTTGGCTGAAATGGAACCTGAGATTATCTTTAGTTGCCAGTGACCTGTCTTTTATTCTTCTCTCTGATTTCCATTGATCTTTACCATTTTACTTACTGTGGATAGAAAGTTGAGTATGTACAGGGGAAGTTAGTAAGACTTGGGGAGAACAAGAGCTCCACAAAGACCAAACTGAGCAGGGCACAGGGGTCTTATACGAGACAGTTTCTCCAACCAAGGACCATATATGGATATGGCCTAGAACCCTGGCTCAGATGTGGCCCATTGTAGCTCGGTGTCCAACTGAAGACCCTAGTCAGGGGAACAGGGACTGTTTCTGTCATGAACTTGATAGCTGACTCTTTGACCCTCCCCCATACATGCCTGGCTAGATCCCAGGGGAGGACATTGCAGCCAGCCCTGAGGAGACAAGATGAACTGGGGTCAGATGGAAGGGGAGGAGATCCTCCCCCATCAGTGGACTTGGAGGGGGCAGGGAGGAGATGAGGGAGGGATGGGGAGAGTGGGAGGGAATGAGGGAAGGGGCTACGCCTGGGATGCAAAGTACCTAACCTGTGATTGATATAAAAATAAATAAATTACATTAAAAAAAAGTTGAGTATGTTAGACTGGTGAAAGGAGACCAAATGATTAACAATTAAATGATCATCTTCAACAGGGACATATAATGAATAAATTGTGAAGAAAAAACAAAAACCAAAAAAATGGTCACCTGTTGATACCAAATCAGCACCCAAATGTTATTTCAGTTTTGAAGTATTTTTCAAAGGATCTCTGGTCCCACCTGGTAATGGTCTTTCTGTAGTAAATGCTCGTTAGCTCAGCAACATGTCCTGGGGTAGACTGTGGTAAGGTTGTGTTTCTCCCTAATGCACTTTTGCCGATTGAAAGCCACTGGTTCACCAGCCTCTGGCAATATCTGACCTAAAAACCAACCACTTCCATTTTATAATTCTTTCCAGACAAATGATTATACAAGCCAACTGCTCAAAGATAAAAATCTAAAACTAATTACCATGCACAATAGCCGGGGTACGCAGAAAGATTCATGCAGAAATTGTGCATATAAAGCATAAGACCAAGGCTTCTTTCAGCCCTGAATGACGGGACCTTCCTGCTGTAAACATGTTTGGCATTAAACACTAATAGACTGGCGCATCAGTCTCTGCAGGGTGCCCTGGACCCAGATTTTTGGCTCTGTTGTTCTCTTTGTGGAGCTTCAGTCTCCTCTAGGACTTTCTATCTCCCCCTTTCTTCCATAAGATTCCCTGCATTCTGCCCAAAGTTTGCCTATGAATCTCAGCATCTGCTTCAATACCCTGCTGGGTAGATTCTTTCAGAGGCCCTCTGTGGTAGGCTCCTGTTCTGTTCCTTGTCTTCTCCTGCTTCAGATGTCTGTACTGCTGGCTCTTTGATCACCTCACACTGGGGGGGTGGGGGGTAAGGGTGGGAGGGAAGCAGCCCTGCCAGGCCACAGAGGAAGAGGATGCATCCAGTCCTGATGAGACCTGATAAACTAGGGTCAGATAGTAAGGGAGGAGGACGTCTCCTATCAGTGAACTAGGGGAAGGGCATGGGGGAAAAAGGAGGATGGGTGGGACTCAGAGGAGATGAGGGAGGAGGCTACAGCTGGGATACAAAGTGAATAAATTGTAATAAATAAGTCAATAAAAAAGTTTCACAGGTAAAAATTAATAAATAAAACCATAATGGATTCCTATACAGTCAAGTTCAGGAAAGCATTTTTTCCATATATGCGTAGTACAAAAACATTAAGGCAAGTTTTTCATGTTATAACACTGCACAACTGCAGACATAACCTTCAGCGCGCTCAGATGAAGCTGGGTTTATAGCCCACTCCTTTGGAAGGGCTCCCCTGGACTTTGTCTTTAATTAGGATTAAAATGTTCCCAGGACCCACAGGAGAGACAAAAGAGGCCTTTTATTTCAGTCATTACCATTTCTCTTAGGCAAGATTACCTTTCAGGAAAAGATGTGTAGACCTTTTCTCTAATCTTCACAAAGAGAAAGGCAGCCTGTTAAACTAATTGCCCTCATTTCTTCCAGTCTGAAAGTGCCTTCAAGACAGCAAGCTTTAGTAGACTGTGGATTGTTCAGTGTTCCATTACAAGAGAACTGCAACTGTAGTGGGTGGTGGCAGTTGTGGCAAAAATAAAAGCATCCATCATGAGGAAGGGCAGACACAGAAACTCGAGAAGGAAGTAAGAGAGGAAGCCGTAATGAGGTAACGGTCCCCTAAAACTTACCTGAGACAAGGCCATTGTGTAAATGCATTTGACAGAAACACTTGAAAGATACAAGCAAAAGATCTGCCAGGAATCAGGTGTGCAAGGAGAAGTAAAATTCGTAAAAGGTAAAGAGAGATTTTGTGACTACTAACAACATAAACTTCCTATGTGGAAAAATACCAGAAACACATGAAAAGGTAAATAAGAAGCTTAACCAGGAAAAATTGTTTAATTGCCATGCTTTCCACCAGGGATACAGAGGGCACTCATTTTGGAAGAACTCACTACATACAAAACATTAAACAAACACACACATCATACACACATACACACACATCTATCTATCTATCTATCTATCTATATATATATATACACAGAGAGAGAAAGTTTGTGTGCCAATAACTATAATATATATTTATTAACTAAAGGTTAATGAATCCTTCAATATGAAAAAGTCCATTCAAATCAACAAGCAGGAAAAAGCATAAAATGTCTCAGAAATGTTAGACAACAGTGTGTTCATACATAAAGCCTTAAAAAGATGGAAATCCTGCAATTTGTGCCAACTGTGGAAGGGACTAAAGCACATTCAGGTACAGAAAGACAAATTTTTATGCTTTTATTTGTGGAAGATTTAAAAAAGAAACAATTTGATTTCCTAGAAAAAGTCAGTGGATCAGGGGTCATTAGGAACTAGGGAAGAGAGGGAGAGGGAGACAACAGTCAGATAAGAGGTCTTAGTCTTGTTCTCTGGCCTGTAGACTACTCTTCTATAGACTATACCATAGCTACAGTCTGTAACAAACTATGGCCTGTTTCAAAAGAACGAGGAGAAACATCTTCAGATTATCAACATTCAGAAATGACTAATATTTGAGGAGATGGAAGTGTGCCTCATGCTGATTTGTCACAAACTGTATATCAAATTATCATACTCTACCACATAAATTAGGCACTAATATGTGTGAGTTAGACATACTTTAAAAGGAAATGGGAAATAGGGATATATCTCAATGGTAGAGGATGTATCTAGCACATGTGAGGTTGTAGGGTTGATTCCAGACAAAACACACACACACCGAGAGAGAGAGAGAGAGAGAGAGAAATGCAAAAAAAAGAACAAACACCAATAAATAGACCAAAGGGGTAAATTTTACAATTAATCAAAGCAAATCAAGTTTAAAAAGGTAAAGATTAGCTCCCACTATATCATTTAAATAAGTTTTTTAAATGATTACAAAGATAATTTCAGGAATTAGCAAAAGAAAGGTGAATCTAATATGGTGATAAAAATAAAGAATTAGAAAAACACTAAAATATGATAGATAGGAAAAGTATTAAAACTAAACATATTTCATAGCCCCAACAAGTTATTTTCTTTAAAAAAGTGTTATTACTTAACTTTATTTTGGGGTTTTGTGTATAAATTTAAAACCCAGCAATTTATTAGTATTTTAATATATTGACCTAAGTGTATTTGAAGCTTTTAAACTGGTTATCTCTTAAGAAAAAGAGATGAGCCAGGCAGTGGTGGCACATGCAATCCAGCATTTGGGAGCTCTGTGAGTTCGAGGGCACCCTGGTCTAAAGAGCGAATTTCAGCCGAAGTTACAACAGGAAGAAACCTTGCCTCAAAAAACCAAAAGAAAAAAAAAAAGAAAAGAGAAAAAAAGAATGAAAGAAAAATAAACCTCAACTTTCTTCACAGCCAGGTTCTCCCTTGCGTGCGCTTTCTGTTTCTCCCTAGCCTGGGTCTCTGTGTGACTGTCCTCGAAGAAAGCAGTAACACAAGTACCACAAGAACTTGAGCAGCACCTGTTGGCAGTCAGTCGTAATGTCAACAACAATAGCCACTCCCCTGAGTCCCAAGAATGCTAAGCGAGAGACTGCCATTGCTGAACACAGAACCGACCCCACTCAGAACCCGTGAAGAAGAGTAAATTGCATAGAAATGTTTAAAATAAGTTGTGTGTCGTTATATGTTATTGACTACTCACCCTTGAAATGTAGGAGTCTAAAATAATATTAAATTTTTGGTCCATGACATATAAAACTAATACTATCTTGTTTCTATCATGAAAAACATTTAGGAAGAATTGTCCTGTCCCAAACAGAGAACAATTTGGAAAAACAACTTATATTCCTACAAAAGAGAAATCATCAAAATAAGTTGGGCATATTCATAAATATGGCTGACATATTTGCCTGTCCCCTCCATTCACTAAAGTTATCTTAAGTAAGTATCAGAAGACAATTAGTGGAAATCTACATGGACCTTGTTTTCTTATTCTCAAAAGCAGGGACTCGAAGTAAAGATGCTTGGGCACTTTGAGCCACTTTCTGCCACTTTTCTGTACAGATTTTTGTGACAGTCTGGCTTTTCGGTTTGTTATTAGTGTGAACTGGGCAGTAGGAGTAGATTTAGATTCCTGTACACTTGACTGCATAGATAGATAGATAGATAGATAGATAGATAGATAGATAGATAGATAGATAGATAGACAGACAGACAGATAGATAGATGATAGACAGAAGGATAGATAGGTGATAGATGATAGGTAGATAGATGATAAATAGATATATAGATTATAGATACATAGATGATAAATAGATGATAGACACATAGATGATAGATACAAAGATAGATGATAACTACATGATAGACAGATATATAGATAGATGATAGATACATAGATAATAAATACATGATAGATAGATGATATATACATACATAAATGATAGATAGATGATAGATAGATAGATGGATGATAGATTGATACATGATAGATAGCTAGATGATAAATTGATAAATAATACGTAGACAGAGACAGACAGACAAATGAATAAATGTCAGTGAATAGAAGAGATGTGCTGCTAGCTAGTCTTGTTTTCAGGGGACACCGCTATGCAAATGACACCCCAGGGGCTGTGAAGTGTAGCATTCCTTCCAGTGACTCCGCTTGTTTCAAGTAACAATCTCTCTCTAGCGTCTGCTGACATGATGGCACCAAGGAGTCCAACCACAAGAGAACCGCTAAGCCTCCAGGCATTGGCTTACCTGGAAATGAGAAAAATACGTGTTTCTGAAATTTGAGTTCAATCTTGCCATTTATTGAAAAGTATCTGAAAAAATCAAGCAGAAAACAAATAAACAAATGCACAAAAGCACATGATCTTATGCCAAGCACCCCCAGAAACTGGAGGATGATGCCAGATAGACCCTGAAGAGCAAAAGTACTAAATGGTCCACGGTGGTTCTTCCTAAGCTAGAGACATGTTACCCTAATATTAGGCACCCAAGTTCCTTCCCCGAATCACTGCCTGTCAGCTTTTCTGTCTGCTCTGTACCAAGGGTCCCAGGCTTACCCTCCTCTCATCCCTATGGACTTGAACAGTGTTAACACTGTAGGTCTACACACAGAGAGCAGCGTTCTACAGATGGGAAGCCAGAAATAATCAGATTATTTTTCTAAGCCAAAAATTGACGATCAAGAAAGTCTGAATAACCCTAGTAAGGGGAACAGGGACTGTTTCTGTCATGAACTCGATGGCTGGCTCTTTGACCCTCTCCCATACACGCCAGGGAGTAACAGCCTGGCTAGATCCCAGGGGAGGACATTGCAACCAGCCCTGAGGAGACAAGATGATCTGGGGTCAGATGGAAAGGAAGGAGGACCTCCCCTGTCAGTGGACTTGGAGGGGGCGGGGAGGAGATGAGGGAGGGATGGGGAGAGTGGGAGGAAATGAGGGAGGGGGCTACGCCTGGGATACAAAGTACCTAACCTGTGATTGATATATAAATAAATAAATTACATTTTTTAAAAAGTCTGAATAAAAACCTCTGGGTTAGAAACTGTCGGGTAGACCCAACCATCTGTGACCCCTGGGTCTCTAACGGAGAAAAGGTGAGGAAAGGAAATATCCCAGGAGCACAAGCATTGCGACCTTGAGAGCACTGAAAACAGGACCTCCACGAGAGAACACGGCCATGCTTCTCCGGGAGGTGAAAAGGTCTCCGGTCGGAGCGGGAAGCTGGACCTCCTGCTTGCAGAAGACGAACGGGACTCCCAGGCACTCCAGCTGGCTGTGGCAGCCTCTCGCCGCATTCTGCTCGGTGACTTAGTGCTCAATGCGGTGCTGTTTGTTCGGTCTTTTATTAGGAAGCCGCATCTGAGAGGATCGTCCGCTCTGTCCCCAACTGACTGCCTCAGCGAGGCTTCCCCAGGCAGCTTCTGCTTGGCGTTTGTAACTCCTGGTGTCCTGTTTTGTTTGTTGGGCCAGGGGTGCTCCTGTCATCTCAAGGTGGATGTTTTGAGTGCCCGTTTGACGGTATTTTGTGTTTTTCTGCTGCTTCTATCTGCTCCTTGCTTAATTGTGCCCTCGCTCTCGCTCTGTATAAGCTCACTCGTTCAAAATGGAAGGCACCGGGCCAGCTGTTACAGCCTGTTCTCTGGACCACACAGAATATTTATTGTGCTATTTGAGAAACGTGGTTTTAAACTCATCGTTAAACATTGGGTGTCAATCCCTCATGCTTCTGTACAATTGGTGACAGCTGATGTTAGATGTCACCTCCTGATGGAGAGAGACTACAATATGGCTTTACTTTTGAGAGCCTGTTAATTAAACGCATAGAAGCAAGAAGTCCTTGGGTCCCTGTCCCAGAGTAGTAGTTGAGTGACATTTGCTAACGAGTCCCTCTGTCACATTTGTATATGCTTCAATCTCACAGTCGTAGCTACCCTTCAAGGTGCTCTCTGTGCTATGAGGTGAGAAGATCACCCATTAATAAGAGCTGAAATAGTTTTCCAAAGAAGCTAACACCAGACGGATTGATGTCCTAAAGTCTGCCTTTATAAATGAATGACACTCAATTTTTGCAATCAGAGGTGCAAGAGAACAAATTTATCCGTGAGGGATTTTGCTTCCCTTCTGACGGCATTCTATCCAGAAAGCAATCTCCAGCTAAGCCCTGTAGCAGGTTGCTAGGGATGACAAAACCCATGCCTCGGATTGTGGTGGGCACTCTGCCCTCAGCAAAGCCCATGCTGCTTCCATAGCACGAGAAGGACTTTTTGTTTCAATTAAAAGCAAAGCCTGTGCCTCCTGCCGTGACTTCCTCCCCGACCAAGAGAACCTCAAGGCACACACTGACCTTGTAAAGTCTTTCTTATAGAGAGTACTAAAATATCTGGCTTGAAAACTTCTCCACATAAATAGCACTTTACAGTTATACATAGGATGTGATTCTGAATCAGCAGCGGAAAAATCCAGTTCACTTCCATTAATATCTAAAACAGGACTGAGCTGATAAGAATGCCAACAAGACAGTGGCCCAACATCTTTCAACACTGGCTAGCACTATTCCACGATTAAGCCACCATGTCCACACAGTCTGAAATGTAAGGCTTTTGCTGGGTGTGCCCTAACCCCCCCACCCACTTCATTTATTTTTTTCTAGATGTCAAATTACACCTCATTGGGATTCCACAGGCTGAAATTTAATAGAATGTCGCTTGCCATAAATATACTATGTCAGAAACATAGATTGATATGCTATGTCTTTATGCAATGTCAGAATTTATTGAATAACAATAAATTAACAAAGTATGGCAGGTTTGATAGTGTCAATTTGCCATGTATTCTTCCTTTCCTTGACAGCCCTGGCCAAACCAAGCACATGTTCATTTATTTCTATTTTAATTACTAGTATTAGCCCTCGGATCACGTGTTACGCATCACGCAGTAATTACAGCCATTCTTCTGTATGTGCGTGTTGCAGAATGGTTGCAAGTGTGTTAAAGATGCAAGATCTTTCAGTGGCTTCAATGGGGCCCAAGAGTCAAAAGATGATTAGCTGTATTGATAACAACAAACTGAGCCAAGCTGGGTAAGGGGGAAGGAGCAGCCATGGCTGCTGGCTGCTGGTTTGTAGGGTCAGTCGTTAGGGTTGGAGTTGAGCTGCAGTAGTGAGGTGAAGGAAAGCAAGCCTGGATGAATGAACAGAAGAGACAAACAGATGGCAGTTTGAGTTGGCTGTGGGAACTGAGTCAAGATAAAGGTCCAGGGACAGCTGGGAATCTTCTGCCTGTGGGTTCTTAATGGCAATGTGATTAGGTGACAAGTCAGAGAGGATCATTGCCATGGCAATGTTAGATGTCTTCCTCTTTATAGAGACCAGATGAGGATCTTCAGATGTCTCTTAGTTCCTTGGCCTGTTTTTCTGATATGTTTTTAATGGGTCAGGTGCCCTCATCTACCCTATTATAGTGCATTGGATGGTCCCTTTTCTATTCCTAGGAGTTTACCAGTCTGGGATGTGTGGGAAACAGACTTCATGGTGCAGTCATCCTCCATTCTCAAAATAGAGTCAAAAGCTCCTTGTAAAGCAGTCTCTTGGAGCAAGTCTGAAAAACCAGTCTTTTACACAATATGAAGTAACATAGCAACACAATCTTATCTCAACACTGCTCCCATCCACAAGCCTCAAGAGTCAGATCATGTGATTAGAAATCCAGGAGAAGGGATCATGGAGGCTAGAACATGCTCTCTGTATCTGAAGACCCCCAACAATTTCCAGTGTGCTTTCACATGCAGGCTGTCCCTACCCAGCCTGTCAAATATAGCCAAATGCCAAATCTGTATGCTTTATCCAAGGATAATGAAGTTACAAAGAAACATGGTAAGAATATCTCTGCCAGGTCTAGTACTCTATCGTATTTGAAGTGTGTGAGTTTCGGTATTCACCATTCTCTGTGGTATTGTTGTAACCCTGCCATTCTAAAGCTTCCTCCCCAACTTACACCATGACAAACACATCAACTTTCCAGGAGAAACATGAAGTGCAGGAGAGCAGCCCCAGCTCACCTCCCCATAGTCAGCCAAGGGTTCTGCGGTTTGTCCCGCCATTTTGCTTCCTCCTCCAGCCACTTTATTTGAACACATAAACAACTGCAGACAGCAGCTGTCCTACAGCCCATACTATATACACCCTAACATAAAACTTGGCAAAGACAGACATTGGGTAGAACAGGACCAAATTGAAAAAAAAAATTAAAAGTTGACAAAAGCTTCCTTTTTGCCCTTCTATTCCCTTCCCATCCAGGCTGCCCACACTCTGCTAGGCTTAATTCTAGTAGCTGAAGGTTACCTTTGGGACGAGGGTTGGTTGTCTCTTTTGAAAAGCCATTGATTATTTAAATTTCTCCTGATAAACAAAATCCTTGTAAAAGATCTTCTTATGAATGAGATTAAACATCACACATACTCACACAAACACACATGCACACACACGTACACGTACATACATATACACAATTAATTTTTTCCCCATTGCACTCAGTTAATTCACATTTAGCAACTACTTACTGATGATGAAGCCTCATGCTGCATCAATGAATAAAATATGATTTCTGCATTAAGGAGCTTATGCTTTAGCCAGTGGGAACAATTTAGATTACATACCATATAAACCAAAAAAGTAACCCAATTTTATTAAAGTGCTTAAAAAAAAGATGGAGAAACTATATAAAGACAATGGATAGGAAAAGGCTGGGGACACTGGATGAGTCTACCTAGAAGGATGCTTAATATAGAGAGAGAGCTAAAGGGCAGCTGTGACAAACTGTCATTCTAATAAGTGAGCCTTTTCTCTCTTTGTGCCAGCAGAAAAAGTAAACATCACTTTCTGAGGTTAATTTCACACACGGTGATTATAAGGAAGAAGTTTTGATTTATCCCTGATGGAGGACATGCTTTGGGTCAGGAGTTCATGTAAAAGGCAGTTATAACCGGACCTTGATCCCTACTTGATCCCTTACGTTGCATTTAGCAAGCTGTGTGTTTGTTTGTTTTCTTTTGAGATGAGCTTTTAGAATACCCTTCGGCCAGAGAGTCTAGTGGGTAAAAACACAAAGCACTCACAGCACACATGTGGTTTCTGGTTTGCTTGTTTGTTTCAGTGCATGCAGTGGAGTGGATCTGCAACCTCAGCACGCCTACAGTGAACTGGGAGGAGATTAGCTGGAAGTTCAAAGGCCAGACAGTCTGGATTCATATCACGGCAAGAGCAACAGGAGAGACGCTGATCAACAAGGTAAAAGAGAACTGACTCCCAGAAGAAAAGATGACCTCTGTCCTCCACATGTTCTTTGAGCCACGAGTACATGTACACACACACACAATGATAATAGTAACAATAACAACTCTCTTACTCTGCATAGTTGCGCTAGGTTTTACCCATGTGACTTTCGTATGGGAAGAGAGGAAAAGAGTTCCTCAGTACAGTGGATCGGCCTCACAGTAGCCTCTTTTGCCTAGAGGAGCACCATAGGTCCTGGTTGAAAAAAAGAAAAGAAAAGAATAAATTAAAAAATTTTTAAATAAAATCAAGTCAGTCTGCACAATGCTGTCATCTCAGAAAATTTTAAGAAAAAGGCCAAATGTTCTTCTAAGAAACATAAAAGGTAATGTTAACTAAATATAACGAATCTGAAATATAATATCCTTACTTATTTGGAAACAGAAAAATCCATTCTTAGTAATTCCATAGGAAATCATATGTCTGGGCTCAATAAGAAAAGTCTGGGCTGAACAAATGTGAGAACCTGAGCCCAAGGCCCAGGGCCCTTGTAAAAATTTGGGGATGGTGGCTTATGCTCATCAAACAGGGACTCAGGGGGGACATCTTTTGGGCTCCCTTGCCAGCCAGCTTAACTTACTTGGTAAGGTTATAAGCCACCCCTTTTCAAAAAGAAAAAAAAGAAAGAAAAAGTAAAAGAAAAGAAATGAAACAGGATGAACAGCAGCTGAGGCCTAACATCCACATTTGCTTTCTGGTTTCCACATTCTTGTGTACATTCACAAACACAAACCCTAACACACATATGAACCTTCATGTACACAGACGCACATATAAAGGTTATGCAGATCTAAAATCAAATTAACAGACTACAGCAGGCATTAGATGAAAGAGAACAGAAATGTATAAATAACATAAAAAGGGCATGCTATATATCACAAATACATAAAGGGTATATAATAAAAACATGTTTAGAAATTTCCCTTGAAATGGCCTTGAACTCATTACATACCCAGATTGGCCTGGTTTTTGTTTGTTTGTTTGCTTGTTTGTGTATTTCTTTTGGCAAAATACCTGGAAACTCAACATGTTAATGGCATGAAACAAAGCATTCAATGTTGTACATGTCCTTGTAAGTTCTGCAAAGCACCACACACAGTTCTCGCAACCACAGCCAGGCACTTCAGAAAGCAGAGCCCAACAGAGGAATGAGCCAGTGAGGCAGAGAACTGATGTAAAGTCAAGAATATGAAGAATAATAATCGAGGATTTTCAGAAAATGCAGAACTAATGTCAGTCCTTTGGTTACATAAGGAAAGTCTGAACGAAAAGATGTGCCCCCTAACACTTTGAAATTACAAGTGACATCAGCATCATTTTACACTGAGTTTCGGTCAATTTAACAGTTGACACGGAAATATGAGCCCCTGCCAATGTCTGCAAAGTTTGATAAAGAGTATAACTTTCCTTAATGTACACAAATTTCAAGGCTTTGCCAAATGATTTTTTCAAAAATGTACATTAAATAAGATTATATGCATTGGCACACAGAAATGCTTGTGAGAAGCTCCAGGCAGTCCCCAATTTGAAAACCGATTGCTTTCCAAAAATGAATTTGAAACTTGTATAAATGGGAGGAATCTTCTTGTGGAAATAAATGGCAGATATTTTCCTGACAGCGAGGCGGGATCATGTTATATCTAAATCATAGTTCCAGTAGGACAGCCTAAATTCTGGGTCCAGGAGAAAGAAGCTGCTTGGCAGAGTAGGAGGAAGGGGGACGAAGAGGTTTGCTTCTCTTTCCTGATGCCTTATTCCCATGAGGATGCTGTAACAAGATACCATTCGCTGAGTGGCTTGTGAAGACAGAGAGTTATCTCTGATAGTTTTGGAGGCTGGAAGTCCAAGCACAAGGTGCAGGCAGATGCAACGCCTTGGAGTTACTGATGTGTAGACAGCCATCAGCTTTTGGGATTATTTCTGCTTTGGGTTTTGTCTTGCTGTATAACGCAAATGACCCTTGAATTCACCACGTATCCCAGGTTGGCCTCAAACTCACTCTGTGCTCCAGACCCCTGAGGGTTGGGATCACAGGTGTGTACCACCACATCCAACTGCGATACAATATGATTAGCTGTATAGGTTTCATGATGCCATTTGCTCTATAGATTTATCCATCCTACCTCAGTGTAAATTTGTACACTCTGACCATTTCTATTTACTTCCCTAATAACCACAGCTTTACTCTCCTATTTATTTGATGTTTTATAAAATATACCACACTAAGTGAATAAAGCATTTTTGTGGTTGGTACTGTTGTTGCCTTTGGTCCTGGATCTATTCCGCCTAACACAATGTCTTCCATGTTCTTTTGAGTTACCACAGATGGATATATATTATATCTACCATGGATTTACCATCCATCTGTCAACAGATGTTTGGGCAGACTTGTGGAATTGCCCTGGTGTAAAGTTCCAGGATGGACTTGGATGCCTCTTTCGTGAGCAGATCTCATTATTTTTGGGTATATTCTCTGCAGAGGATTGCTGGGTCATGTGGGCATTCCAGTGTTGGTGGTTTGAGAAACCTCAATACACTCTCCATAAAAACCGCACATCTTTACATGCTCACCACTCAGGTACAGGGTTCCTTATTTTCCATACCCCGACACTTTCTCCTTTTAAGATATATGTATATATTAGGAAAGGTATGTGCACAACAGTACAGGTGCCTCCAGAGGTCAGAAGAGGACATGGGGTCCTCCAGAGCTGGAGTTGCAGATGGTTGTGAGACGGTCGGGGTGGGTGCTGGGAACTGAACTTGGCTCCTCTGGAAGTGAGCTATGGACTGGCATGCTTAAAGCTTACATGAGGCCCCCAACTCTGCAGCCGTAACGTCTGGCAGAAGGGAAGGCAGCATCGCCCGGGCGCACTTGCAGTCAGTTCACCCTGCCTCTTAGCAATTTTCCCATTGGCCAGGATTGTATCCGTAACTGAAGTCTCCCTAACTGCTGCTCCTTCTGGCTTTTGACAAATCAGAGTGTTATTCAGAAAGTAAAATGATGGAGCTGGAGAGATGGCCCAACTGGCTTCTCTTCCTGGGTTTGATTCCCCAAGTTAATGCCATCTCACAGCCCCAGGCTCACAACCCTCTGAAACTCTCAGGGAGTCAACACCCTCTTCTGGCCTCTGCAGGTAACAGGCACACAGGTGGTGCACAGGCAAATCTACTCATAAAACAAGTAATCTTTTCCCAAAGAAAAGAATCAATAGATTGTCTGATAAGCATGTGCGGCAGTAGGAGGCCTAGAGTGTGCGCAGACGACTGGAGTCCCCGTTGCTGTTCATTCTTACCCCCGTGCCAGCTCTGAACGAGCTTTTAAATATCTGGACATCATATTGCTTTTCATTTTGTCTTGCCTTTAAGTTGTTCAGCCCAGTCTGGCTAAACACCCATCATTTCCTTTAACTGTGACCTGTTTTGTTTGAAGAAGTACCATGTGCCACTGTCCTGGTCTCATTGTGAAGTCTGGCACACACAGAGAGGATGCACGGAGGATGCTGTCCTCCTTCCGCACTGCCCACTGCCGTGCTTAGGTCCAGAGGCAGCAGGTGAGGAGCAGGGATGGCGGCAGGAAGGCTTAGCGCAGCGTAAATCCCTGCAGCTGTTGATGCCTGCTCAGCTGGAGGACTGAGCCCATCCTTCCCCCTCCGAACTCCAGTCCTCTGTCTTCAGCAGTGTGGCGTGAGGCAGACCTAGATCAAAGAAGAGCTTTTTCATTTACTATCGGCGTAATTGTTAGAAACTTCCTTTAGCTGTAGTTTCCTTCCTCAAAAACAGATACATCCTCAGTTATGAGTTCTTGAGACAAAAATTAGGATTTGAGAAGATACCCCAACTCCTCCGTCTGCCAGTGCCCTTGGCTGCACTGCCCCATTCATAGCTATTGTTCCCAAGCCCCTTTTTTGTTAATTTATCTTAATTTTATGTATCTTAACTTTTCAAATTTTTCGTATGATTTTTATTCTACAAATATTATTTTGTTTTTTCCACATAATTCCTATGTGTATGATGAATGAATTATAAAATGTCTTGAATCAAGTTTCCAAAAAAAAAAAAAAACCAACAAAAAACTCCAACTGTCTGATCAAGTAGGAAGATATACCTTCAGGCTAATGTATGCATTAGCTGCCTCTTGGCAGTGGGCAGTGTGCCTGTCTCATAAACTTATACATCATCTATAAATCAAAAATTCTCATTTTTTTTTCAAAAACAAGGATATAAATAAGGTCTTGGGACTTGAGTGAATGAGGTAGTTTAGGCTTTTTCTTGTGAGCTATCAAGAAAGAAGCTGCAGGGCTGGGAACGTAGCTCAGAGGCAGAGCACTTGCCTTGAAAGCACAAGGTACCAGGTTCAATCCCTAACTGCACCAAAATGAAATAAGTTAGAGTAAATACTGCAGTGCTAGCCAAGCCCATCTGTTCTTCAGCTGTTTAACTAAAACTAGCACAAATCCCACTAGATTTTAACCCATTCCTAAGCATTTATTTTCTTTGGATATGTTATAGGCATATGTTATAGGGTATGGGCAGCCCAACATGCCTAGGTCATGTGCTTCACTTTGTCTCTGACGTGAACATGACAGGGTTTAAAGGTCAGCAGGATTCTATTCAACCAAAGCATTCATGAGCATCCTCTGCTCAACAAAGCTTCCATAGGAAAGTAAATGACATCAGCAGGTTTGCTAGTATTGGACTTAATTGTTTTTTTTTATTATTACTGCAAAATACTTGAGGCTGGGTACTTTATAAAGATATGTGGGTCATTTGGGCTTATAGTTTTGAAGGCAGGAAAGCTGAAGTGCAAGAGCTGGAATTTTTCTCACCATACGCTGAAGTCCTCAGACTGAGTGGCAGAATGCAGAGAAATGGGTGAACACAGAGAGGCAGCATGTGTGTGAGAAGGAGAGAGGGCAAGCTGACCACTTGATTACTGCCTACATTCCTGCTTACTAGTCCAGTCCTGTAGACCTAACTTCCACCTTCGAGAGCTTATCCAGACCAGAAAGAACTCGGTGAGTCTGTTGATAAACACAGCAATCTGCTCATCAGAGTGTTACCTCCATGACCTAATCACTTTTCACCAGGCCCCACCTCTAGCTTTCAGGGTAGTTCTTTGGATATCCCTTGCCCCACAACTCCGTACTTTTCCTTTGCTTATTCTAATCTTTATCCTATCGAGTCTATTCACTCACTCTTTTTAAAACATTGATTTCTTTGTGTGTGTGTGTGTGTGTGTGTGTGTGCAGGAAACTATGGAGGGCAGAAGAGGGCAGCAGATCCCCTGGAACTGGAGCTGTAGTTTAGTAGAACTTACATCTGCCTGATGCAGATGCCGGGAACCAAATGTTGATTCTATGAGAGCAGTAAGTGCCCTTACCTCCAACCCCCATTCCCTTTTCCTACTGTTTCCCTCTGCCCTCCTTTCCTTAGAAAACCCAGTAGAATTCCTAATTTATCTCTTCTTTGCAGCCTTGGTCCTGTTCTCTTCATTGTATTTCAATTAAGGCTTCTTTTCTTTTTCTCTTATTTTGTCCAGCTCTGGTGTGACAAGTCTATACTCCCAGACATGGGAAGGGTACAGCTGGGGAATTATGAATTTGAGACCAGACTGGAGTACATACCAAAATATCTGAAAGAAAAGAAAACAAAAGACAAGACAAGAAAAAGGACCTTCTGAATACAAATAATAAACGGTCCTGTTCTAAAAAGAATCTCTCTGCTCCTCAAAAGCTTTTAACCAGATGGCCTGTCCTGCTAAGAGACCTTTTTTCTCCTTAAGCCATGATGAAGTCACCCTATTGTTCGAAGTATAACACTATTGAAATTTGTTGTCCTCACAACCCAAATTGAAGCAATTATCCATAGCTTTTATTTTTAAATTTATTTTATAATTTAATAAAATCAGAATTAAAATGCAGAAAGCTGGTAAGCTTGGAATTCACAAAAGCAGCAGCAGGGACTTTTGGTTTTCTTGTAAATTTCTCTTTCTTTCTCTTTAAATAAAAATTGTATATACCTTTTCTGTATGGTGTGATATTTAGGTATATGGATATATTGAGAAATGGTTAAGCTGATAACCAACGTCAACAGCAGCTCACATGCTTGCTTGTGCATGCACCTGGTAAGAACACTTAAAACATACTCAAAGCAATTTTCATTATTCGTAACTAGTCCACGGTGCTGTATTGGCTGTGGGTTGCACAGGTGACCATAGACAGAGCCTTTATCCTCTGAAGGTAAGGATAACCTGCCCCAGCTGCTGTAGGCAATGGCTGCTGCTACAGGCTTCAGCAAGCATAAGTGAGTGCTCTCCCAGGGGCAGAGCTACACCAGTCTCTAACCGCGTTGTTTGAAGAGGATGCTCCCTCTGCCTGATCTACCTTCTACAAAGGGAAGCTCTCAAAGAAAGGCAGCAGATATCTCATTCACCTGCAAAGGACCGTGCTGGCTGTTCTGGGAAGGGGGGAGGGCATTGTGCCATCACTTTTGTTGCCATCAGTGAGTGGTCACAAAGACTGCTGGCCCTGGAGCTTGTAAGTACATGTAAGCTGTGCAATCCCAACAAAACACACTGCTGCCCCCGTTCTACCCGAGAAGCCCGATGAAGAGCGTACCATAAAAGACCTCTGCAATGAGAATCAGTGACCCAGTCTACACCAAACCGGAACTGACTGTGTCACCATCCTAGGATGTAGAAACAATGCTTGAAGCCCACAAAGGGTGCCACCGGAAGTAGCCTCTTTCTTTATAACTCAGCTGACACGAACATGACACCCAGCATCCAGTGGGTACTTGGTAATTTGTTGATGGTTAATTAATGAGACAAGTACCACATTCTTCTAATCATGCCTGTGGACACAGAAATGTTCTGAACGTTAGAGCAGTCAGTACACAGACGTGTAAAATGTTGTAACGTCACCCGTCATCAGCTCCCATTCAATCTACCAAGTCTGCCGCATTTAATACCATTATAATAACCAAACGGTGTCACCATTTGTATCCTCCAGCTAAGCCACCAGGCTCGTTATCCAGCATGCTCTCACCTAAACTTAGATTCGAATGCCACAATCTCAGGGGGCATTTTTAAAA
>CM053750.1:40269935-40307719 GCA_028658305.1 Pachyuromys duprasi
TATTCTCTTTGACCATAGCCTGGTTGCATTGTTTTCCTTTGTGGCTTGGCAAGGCTGGTTCCTGTAGGGGGAGGTGATCAGAGAGTCAGCCATGGAGTTCATACCAGAGAAAGTTCCTGATCCTCTTACTAAGGACCCCACTTGGAAACTGAGTCTATGAGCTACATCTGAGCTGGGTCCTTGGTTGGGGTATCATTATCCTCAGGGCTCCCAGGGCTCAGTTTTTATGGCTCTGTTGGTCTCTTTAAAATCTTTTAATTTGTGGACATTTGTTACGGCTTCCTAGAAAATTATTACATCTGACCATTGCTAAGGGAATTCCTTCCACTGCCCAGGTTGTCTTAGTTTTGTGTATCGCTCCTAGCTTCTGGAACATCATTCTTCAATCATTAGTTTTTCAATCATTACTTTTCATAAGTTCTTTTCAGTTTATCCACGACTCTGCTAAATTATCCTATAAAAGATGATTTGTGAGCTGACTCTTAAAAAAGGAGAATGAAAAACCACTGGGACCTTTGTAAAGCAGAAGGGACAGTGTGACTGGACAGAAATGATAAATTATATAATGTGGGAGAGGAAAACAACAGTTGCCTGTGAGTTGAAGCATAAAGTGAGGCACAAAGAACAAACGATGAAGAGTTGGCCAGGACCAAAAGGAAACAAATGCCACATCAACTACCGTCTTAATCTATACACAGCAGAAAATCCTTGGTGGACTTTTGGGCAGAGTTAAACAAGGTTTAAATAAGTAACTGATTATAGGCAATCATTCTTGGAGTGTCAAGAAAAGGGATTTTAGGAAAATGAGGTATCAGGACACATTTGTAGAAGGTCAGATGAGTTCTGGGAATAGACCTAAACCAATGGTAGGAAGGGCAGCTGGTTTAGAAGACATATATAGAATCTAGGTCATGAAATTAGCAGAAATCTGTGTTTGGTTACACATGGGATTTGAATGAGAGAAGACAGGGTCATGACCAGCTCTCAGCATCTTATAGATGATGATGATCGTACCTCTAGCACCAATGGCAATATCCAAAAGAGGGAGGGAGAGATGGTATTTTTGATATAGGCTCTATTATATGTTATCTAGCGCTTAGTTGATTATTTGAGCCTGCAATCAGGGGCAATGTCTAGGGAATAAATATGAATATCGAAGTCAGCAGTATACAGCATGCAAGAAGAAGACTGTGAAGGAGCAGCTCCTGGGAAGGTACAGACAAAGGAAGGAATCAAGGACCTGACATTAGACCATTGAGAAAACATTTCAGCTGTGGATAAAAGGGGGAACCACAAAGGGCCAGAAATAGGGGAGTCAATACGATAGAAAGCAAACTGATAAAGTGTGGTGGAATCAGTAAACAGAGAAGAGAGACTGTAGAAAAAGAGGCCAGCAATAATGTAAACCTAAAACATTCCCTGACGGCGACATTCCTGCAGCTGCGGATAGTCTTCTGTTATCAGTGGCAGAAATAAGGGAGGCCGAGTCGGGTAACGGTGAGTCAGTGTATCACACTGGAGGAAGGAGGGAAAGTGCCATCTCTCTCAATAATGAAGCCTTATTAACCCAGACGTCTCCTTGTTGTCTTACCAGGACTCAGCGTCTTGCAGGCAGATGAAGAGGTTAGTGAGTACCAGGTAGCTACAGAACTAAGCAAAAACAGATGCATAGGGTACAGGATATTTTTGTAACAAACTTTCAGTGAAAGGTTAGGTAATGTGATGGCTATTCTTGGTTGTCAACTTGACTACATCTAGAATTAACTAAAACTCAGAAATGAATTGGCACACCTGTAATGGGTTTTATTTTATTTTATTTTGCCTAATATGAAGTTGGGAGATCTACTTCTAATCCAGATCTTTGAAGTGGAAAGACACATCTTTAATTCAGATCATTTGAGCTGGAAAAATCCACCTCTAATCTGGGATAGCTCTTCTGCTGGAAGCGTATATAAGAACATGGAAGAAGGAAGCTTCAGCTCTTTGCCCTTGTCCTCTTTTCTCACTAGGAAGTCTTTTCCTTCACTGGCATTAAAGCCTACTTCTTTGGAATTCCAGCATATGTTGAAGACTAGCTGAAACATCTAGCCTTGTGGATTGAACCATTATTGGATTCTGGGACCTTCCATTCATAAGCAGCCATTGTTGGACTAGCTGGACCTCAACCAAGTCATTCTAATAAATTTAGAATAAAGTCATTCATATAGATAGATAGATAGATAGATACATACATACATACATACATACAAATATACATATATATATGAATGGGAATATATATATATATATATATATATATATTCATTCTGTAAGTTTTGTTACACTAGAGAACCCTGACTAATACAGATAACATAAAGAATAAAATGATATCTACACTAGAGAACCCTGACTAATACAGATAACATAAAGAATAAAATGATATCTGGTCTTTTTCAAACACTCTTAAGTCTTATAGACATTGACTTCAGTATCTCCTTTAGACATCTTCATAACAACCCACTCAAGGACTTTTAGGCAGTGTTTTAAACAAAATGTAAGCATGAACTCCATCATAGGCAATCGTTCTTGAGGCTGTGAGAAAAGAATCCAAGGAAAAATATAACAAAACAGTCTTGTGTCAATAGACCAGGTAAACAATGATGGAAGACAAGACAGTTGTTTGAGAAAGAACCAGCAAGAATTTAGTTTATGAAATCAACAGAATGGTTACTCATTGTAATTCCTCTTTTTTTTTTTTTTGATGAAGAAACAGAAATGCAGACATAATATAGAATTTGCCTTAGGTCACCAATCTACTAAGAATTCAAATAAAAATTCAAGTTTAACTCCAGATTGTGTGTATTTAATTAGTAGATGAAATGATGAGGAAAGTTAGACTCCATGGAGTGATGGTTAATATTAACTGTCCACTTGACAGAATCTAGAACCATTGGGGGGGGGAGTCTCTGGACACACCTGTGAAGGAGTATTTAGATTTGGCTAACTGAGGTGGGAAGAGTCACCCTAACTGTAGGTGAGATCCCAGACTGAATAAAAGGAATAAACGGAAGGGAGTAACCTGAACAATTATACACCATGCTCTCCTTCTTGACTGTGGATGTAATGTGACCAGCCGCCTCTTGCTCCGGCCACTGTATCTTTCCTGCCACAGTGCCTTACATCCTCTTGAACTATATATGTCAAAGTAACCCCTTCCTTCCTTAAATTGCCCTTTTCCAGGTGTCTGTTGCAGCAACATGGCAAATAACTACTGGGAGAGCCTGGCTAAATAAGCCTGACCAACTCCATGACAGGCTTCATTTTCTTGCTAGATAGAATAGGCCTAAGAGTTACAGAAAAGGAAAAAAAAACACACAGAAAAAGGGCAACCAATCAGAAACAGCCAAGACATCTGGCCTGGCGAACATAAGGTTGCTTATGTACTGGTTTGAAAAACACCTAAGTCCTGACCAGAATCCAAAGCCTGTATAGGCACTGGCCAACACCAATCAGAGTCAGGCATATGCCATGGGCACCAACCAATCCCGATTGAAGTCATATAGCCACAGTAGAAATTCCCCTTTCTGCTAGCTCACCTTGTGGTCGCCACCACGCTGTAAAAGCGGTGAGCCCAGCATGCTGGATTTCTGCAGAATAAACTCCCTTTGTTGCTTGCATGCTCCTGGAATCTGGGTCACTCAGCATATTATGGACATGGGGGTGGGGGTGGGGGCTAGGTGTCAAGTTACCTGGATAGATCAATAATCAGCAGGATGACAAGGATGCAAGAGAGAGGTGACTAGTATTTAGAAGTTTATCAGCCATTTTAAACAACCCCCTTGTTGTTTTAAGTTACCAGGTCTGCCATATTTTGTCAAGAATCCTGTAATCATTTCCTTGGCAAAATATGGCAGACTTTATAGCTTAAACAATGCAGATTTATTCTCCTCTAGTTCTTTAGGTCAGGGAGTCTAGTATCAAGGCAGATTTGGTATCTGATGAAGGCTCACTTTCTGGTTTAGTGAGGGCATTTTCTCATTGTATCTTCACATGCAGAAGGGTCAAAGGAGCTTTATGGACTAGTGTTATTATAGTGCTAATCCTTCCATAAAGACTGTATCCTCAGGACCTGAACACTCCAAAAGACCCTACTTTCTAATATCACATAGGGTGGTACGTTTCAATAAATGACTGGCCTAACGTACACAAACATGCAGAACACAGCATGACCACATAACCAGATCTCAGAAATGCAAAAGTCAGGCATCTACCTTGGAAACCCAATGATCTTCCTACAGAGATGTCGGCATACTAGATGTTTCACTCACAGCCCTGGAATAAAGCAGATGTTTCTATCAGCACAGATGTGTAAGGAGATTTTCTTGGTACAGAGAACATTTGCAATGGTGAAGACAGAGTGAAGGGAACTTACAGAGGGTGTAGAGGCACACTGAAGGGCTCGCAACAGCTGGGAAACCTCAGCCCCCAGAGGCTTGAGGGAATCAGGGAAGTGAGGCTTCTGGGAACCAGGTCACAGCAGTGAAGATCAGATTGCACACATTCACTGCTCATGTTGATTTCTGTGAGGCTTGGAGAAATTGAGAACAAGAATCTAAAGAGCATTGATCCTTTCCCCACCAGTCATAACATACAATACCCTGCTCTGGGTTCTAAGAATTGGACCCCCTCCAAATAGGGCTAACCTTTTCTGGAGATCATCTTTGGAATATTGTGTGAGGTAAACAACTGGCTTCAGCCAAAGGCAGCAACTCAGGTGCCTCTAAGAGCCTCATGTTTAGCAAAGCTGTTCATTCATGTGACCCACAGTGGAAATTTGAGCAGTCTGGAGTAGGGATTGTACTCTCCAAATTCTGGCTCTAAAAAACACAGATCCTCACTCAGACCCGTGTAACAGTTCTCACTTATTTCTCCTCCACACAGCTTAAAATGAGGAACAGTACATTGTGCTGTTAAAAATGAGCCTTGAATGCAATGGCCCAGAGGAGCCTGGAGATTCCCTGGGCCAATAAACATTTCCTATAGCGCTCGGGTCCTAAAAGGTATCCTTGAAAAGTGACAGAGCACTTCCCACAAGGAAACACTTTTTCCAGAAGAAATCTATGTAGTGTAACTACAAAATGCAAAGGGAAACATTCTTTTTTATTGCCACCTTTGCAAGTCTTGCTGGAACTCAGAAGAAAATGATCACATATGGGCTTTACAGCCGAACAATTTTTCCAGCTTTTTGATTCCTCCTCCATCAGGCTCAAAATAGATAATTACAGAAGCAAATGAAATCCTTACAGTGATCCAAAGGTTCTGAAGGAGCCATCACCACCTACACATTGGGCAGCAGGTCCTCTGGAGCGCATCCAGCATGAGCCATATCTGAGTTAGGTTGAAAACTGACAGCTTTCCTTCTGCGTTTGGAGCATATGGTACCATAAATTATCAGCATGTAGCCTATAATTAAGGCCACAGTTGCTCAACAGTAATGCCTAAATGTGCATGGAATTGGCTGCTTATTACTGTCTAGAATAGAACTGAAGATGGCCAAGCCATGGTTTGAAGTAACTGAGGCTTCAGTCACCACAGTGAGTGAGCTCTAAATTAGAATAGTCTCCCTCACCCACTCCCAGCAGCATCTAAGCTGCCGGCAGTACTTTCTTGCCCATAAGTTTCATATTTTGTATTATACAACCCCATTATCTTGACCTTAACCACGTGGGGTCCAGCTTGTGACTGTGAGATGAGGATCTAGGGTCTGAATCCACAGCCTGTGAAGTTGTTCAGCCTAAGAATTCTGCAGAGACGGTCTGCACTAGAAAAGTGTCAACCTAATGAAATTAAATCTCTCTCTAGAGAAGTCTCAGTTGGAGCAGAAGGAGACAGCAGAAGTAGCCAGGAGTAGGCGCAAGCTGTGAGAGAAGACAGAGAATGGAAAAGGAGGCAGTGCGAAGTGGTACTGAAGCTATTGCTTGGCGTAAAAAGTTGCAATAAAAGCTGAGGTTCCAGCATCATGGTGGAAGGAGAACAGAGACCAGGGAGTTGTCCCTTGCAACTAAGCACGCAGAAGTCACTACTGTGAAGAACACTCCTCTGGAACACAGAGCACTTTCATCAGCAAGCACTTCATGTCAACCTTGCCAAACCACCCCAATGCCTGCTGTGTGTTAGAAACTTTGCTAGAACAAAATTGGTCCTGATTTGGGAAAATTATTACAAATAACTTTAAAGAAAACAGGAAGTCCTGTGATTTTAATATCTATCTACTGAGCATAATATTACAATAATTATATCCACATAACTGCATCATCTTAGAGCTCTTAGTATCTATGCATGACCTAATGGACATATAATGTATGCTATTAGTTATTCTTTGTTTAGATAGATGCAGCCATGAGATGGCCATGGGCTTGGAGTTCTGACTGTGTAGATTTTCCTACCTGGGAATCAGCAAAAATATAAAAATATCTATGGATTATAATTGTTAACAGGTACTTCACCATAAAGAGCAACACTAAGTCAGATCTCTCGCCTTTTGGCAGAAAGAAAATTGGTATTTGCACTGGCTGCAATTTTCACTCCTACGAAGACTGTCCAGTTGACTGGCCACCAAAATGACAGTGAATTTGGCAACTTCCCCAATAGCACAAGGTCCTGTCCTCAGCCTTAAAGACTTCCATGACCATCCATGGGCAAGCCTTTCTAGCACAGCCTAGACGGAACCAATACCCAGATCTGGACTTTCCCTGTCCCCCGTCTTTGTAATGGGGCCTGGAATTATTAATGCTGCTGGCCACCAACCCCTTGAAAGTCTGTTGAGAGGTATTTTCAAATGTATCAAGTAGTGCACAAAATCCCCAGTGAAAAGCCAACTGTAAAAACAGGATAGATAGCTAAAACCCAGAACGCAACCTAGTAACATATGTGGACAACACGAACACCAGGTAGCCACAGCTCTGTCTCCAGTAAGAGATGTGGGAAGCCATACATAATCTGGGTGGCTGCTTAGTTCAAATGCATCAAAGAAAGAGGGCAGCTATATGTGTTTTGTGCCATCCATTTGCTCATCTGGCATTCACCTTCACCATGGTCAAGCCTCTGACCATCCCCACAGCTTTGTAACACAGTTTAGCCAGGTACAAGTACCAGATCGGGTCTTTCCTGCCCCCAACATTTGCAATGGAGCCTGGAGTTACTAATGCTGCTGTCCACTGACCATCTAGGAAGTCTATTGAGAGACATTTTCAAATGTATCATGCTGTACATAGCATTTCCAATGAAAGCATGACCATTTTATAACAGTTCTGCCCTGCTACCTTAAGTTCCTCTACATCCCGACTTGCTCATAGTCCTTGTTTTAGCCAGGTATACTAAAATTAATTAGTCTTCCCCTTACTAAATTAAATTCAGATTTTGGCATAGCCTCGTTGAGATTATATCCGGGTGACACTGGTTAGAGTTTGATAAATTCCCAGCTCTCTGTCACACAATCACAATTTCATGTCAACACATAGTTCATGTCACTACACAGCTGACAAAAATTTATAATTCCTTCTACCTCCAAGTCTTTGAAAGATGCCTTACTATTTCCACCAAGATTCAGCTACTGTACAGCAGAGAATTATTATGAAGTATTGTGTTGGGGGCTGGAGAGATGGCTCAGAGGTTAAGAGCGCTGGCTGCTCTTCCAGAGGTCCAGCAACCAGGTGGTGACTCACAAACAACTATAATGAGATCTGGTGCCCTCTTCTGGCATACAGGTGAACATGCAGGAAGAGCACTAGATACCAAATAAATTTTTTAAAAAAGAAGTAATGTGTTTTGTATAGTCTGCAGAATGACCTATGATAACCCATTTTCAATTTTGAATAAGTAAGTTTACTAAGCATGTTGCAAGTCAAAGTAAAATGACAAACAGAAATAGATGAGAGATGAATGAAGACAAAAGAGAGAGGGGGAGAGAGAGGTAGGAAGGGAGTGATGGAGAGAAGGCAGGAGAGGGGGAGGGAGAGAAACAGCAAAATACAAATCAGGTGCTTAACTGAGAAGAGCAGAAATTAAGAAGTTAAGGCATCTGTCTGGAGTTCCCAATTTACCTCTGTAGCATCTATTGGAGTTTACCTTCTAGTTTCTCTCAAGTGACCAGCGTTTGTACTTGGGAGCTCTTTTGCTACCTTCTCTCTGTTAAGGGGGCATCTCGTCCCCAAATAAGGGGCCTTGGAGACTGCTTTGAGATAAGTATGCTTGGTTCTGAAAGGAGGAAAATCCCAATTCCAGAACAATTTCAGTTAGCTCAAGCAACTTATGACAGTTTACCAATATAATGTACATTACACAGTACAATACAGTGAGGACAGCCTGCTTGGTGGAATGCCTTAATTTCAGCCTCTGTAATATTTTTAAAGCACTTCCTATTCTCTCCAATATCCGGAGCCAGAGATCTGCTTTGCAATTCAATAGCATCTCCCAAGAGATTCTAGGCAAATCACCTAACCCTCTGGGCTTCAATTTCCTTCTGTGTAAAATATGTAAAGTAGCAGCCATACCTTTGGAGGCTGCTGTGAATGAGGTAATCAAAGAATGAATGCAAAAGTGGAATGTATTAGCAGATAGGGCATTGGGAAATAGAAACACCTAGATAATTTGCGGAACATTTGTCACACCTAAATTCAACTCTTGTTAATTAATGCTATCCCCAACATTCTTCTAGGTCAGAAGCATCAGGCTCTTATCAACAGCCAGTGTATCCTATAAATTATTCTATTATGAATGTTAAAATATAATTGAAGTTAGAAAGATATGTCAGTCAATAAAGTAATTGCCTTGCAACACTAGGACCTGAAGTCAAGCTTCAGAACTCATATTTTGAAAGACAGGCATGGTTGCATGGGTTTGGAATCACAACACCAGGGAGCCAAAATAGGTAGATCCCTGGATTTCAGTGGCCAACCAACCTAGTCTCTTTGTCCAGTTCCAGGCCAGCAGGAGAGGTTGGTAGCGCCTAAGGAATGACACGGGGGGGGGGGCTATTCTTCTTTAGCTTCCCCATATATGTATACATAAATATGCACACACACGCTCACACATGCACCTGTCCATATAAGAGCCTGAACACATGTACAAATATATATTTATATACAATTTATTATTTGAATAACAATGTCTTTAAAATAACATTGGTCCTGTTAGTATACTTTAGCCCAGAAAACCCTTGTGACAAATTAGCCTTCAGTTTTTTTTAAGTCCCTACTGTAAACCTTGGAAGCCAAACTTTAAATCCTCAGGGCTTGCTGGGAAGGAGCTGAAGAAGAGACCTGCCTGGGAGTGTTCAGTCTGCATGAGCTGCATTTGAGAAAGCCAACAGCCCACTCTCTTGATTTAATCATTCTTCTGGAACAATTTGCCCATGATCTCCCCCAAAAGGCTGGCATTAGACATTTTTTACTTAGTCATCCTTTTTTTTATTGCCTACATACTCAGCCTGCTGGGGTCTTGCGTGGGTCACAAGTTGCACCCATATGTGAAATGACAAACGGTTCATCATAACTTCCTCCCATAAAACTGTTGGTTGTACACCACACAAGCGTGTGTTCAAAGCTGAATTCCCATCCTGCTCATCACAGGGAGGCCTCTGTCTCTTCCCAAGCCCTCACTGTGCCAGACAATTGGTTTCCCAAGAGAGAATGAGGTTTTATTTTTATTCCTCTATCCAAAATATAAGAGAAAACTTGTGACTATCCTCCATAGACAAGTGAGAATCTTGAGATGACCTTCATCACTAGCTTATAGTCAATGATGAGAAATCTCTGTAATTTGAACTTACTTAACAGGAGATTCTTTTGGCTACCGCATGAAATTTCCAGAAAGTTCACATTCTCTAGACATGTTTAAGAGTCAATGAGGTTTCTTTTCATGACAATTTCAACAGGATGTCTTCTGCAAGAAGAAGAAGGAGAAGGATAAAGAGGAGGAATAAGAGGAGGACGAAGAAGAACAAGAAGAAGAAGATGATGAAAAAGAAGAAGACACTTCTAACCGTCCTGTTAACAAAATTACTTCAATAGACAGAGTTGATACCCTTAGAGTCAGCTTCAGAGGGAGGCCTGGTACTTCACACACAGGATTCAGAGACACACAGCAGCTATTTATGAAATTGAAAAGAGGAGCAATTTGCACATCTCAGAAATTTTTCTTTTGAGAAATTGTGCCAGATACACATTTTATATTTTCACCTACTACAGAAACAAGTTTCTTAAAGTATGAGAACTAATTTAACACCAGTGATTTATATTAACAGTTCAAAGGTGCTTCATATCACAGGAAGATTTCAAAAGTTAACTGAAATGAAGTTCATATTTGTATGTATATACACACATATTCAATATATATGGTCAAGGGAGATATTACCTATCCTCAGCAACAAATTGACCCTAATTAAAAAAACACATAATTTATAGAGTAAACAAAAGTTTGTTAATATTAAATTAAATCTGGTGGTCCTATCATAATACAACTCCCTATTTCTTTATAGAAATTGATGTTTTCAAAGTCATCAGGCCAGAGCTGGCTCCATGGCTCACTGGAGGAGCATACACTCACCTAGTGTTTTCCAGAAGCTTCTGTCTGGCTTGTGGCCATGAATAGTCTTCTAACCATGCCAAAAGGGCATTGTTAAGTGGGAACTGAATCTCAATGTGAAAGAGACAATTAGAAGGTGCCTGGCCCCCAAAAAGCCATATCAAACATTCAGATCAAGACCTGTCTCAATACAAAAGAAATGTGCTGGTTTAGTCGGGATAGATATAGATTGCTTGCGGAAAAGGAAAAATACATACACATAAAAATCTTAATACTTAGGGGAAAATATTTCTCTTACAAAAGTTGAGCCCTACAAATGACCTCAAAATTAATTTTATACCTACAAAATAACTAAATGGCTCCGGGCTCATCCTTAGGAGAGAAAGAGGTAGACCCATACAAATAAATAAGTTCCCAAGGAGAAAGAATCGAGCAACTAACCTGCAGTTAGGGGTTGATTGGAGATACTATGGCAAAACATTTTAAATATGATTTTAAAGAGTATATTTATATACTTAATAGAATTCTATATGAGATACTTGAATAATATTAACTATAAATTTTAAAAAATCAGCTGAGAAAGAAGGCCTTGTGGTTTTATATCTGTACTTGTTCTTTTCTATGTGTTCAATGATATGATTACATACATAAAAAAGATAAGAATTGGGCAGAAAAATTAATCAGATATTTCGAACAATGAAAATTTTGCCTTCTTTCCCCAAGACTGGGGGGTCGGGAAACTGAATTTAAAATAGGCCAAATAAAAGCTATAAAATGAAAACAGAAAATTTTGTGTGAGTCCCAAAGGCAAACCTACAAGGCTTTCCCCACTTGATCTTTACAATGGTCCAGAAGTAGATATTATACATGCCGGGCTGCCTTCGCTATAAGACTTTGATTTGCTAAATTAGCACCACTCCCAAGTAATGGTCCAATCTCTTGCTTTCAATACTATATCCCTAGTACTCAGCATGCTCCTCCTTCCTCCCTCTTACATAAAGCTTTGTGATGACATCAGACCCATGTCTATGCATTGAATTATGTGTGTTCTCCTCCCCATAATTCCCAGCATAATGGCATTAAGAAATGGGTCTTTGGGAAGTGATTGGGTCTTTAGGGTAGAATCCTTATGGGAAGTCCTTATGGAGTCCTTCTGTGTGTCCTTCTAAGAAAACATATGAAGAACATGTCTTTTCATTATTTGGCCTGTCAAGATACAATAAGAAAGTGAACATATCACGAGATATCAATATTGTCAGCACCTCACTCTCAGACTTTCCAGTGTGTATAACTATGAGAATATAATTACTTTAGGTCAACCAGCTTATGGTATTCGGCTAGACTGGCCCAAATTCAACCACTACAACATTCCAGGTTGATTTTTCCATCTCGAGATTTTTAGCTTCCCCTATCTTGCTGTGTAATGTAATATTCTCAGATTCGAGGACTTTGAATGTGTTCCTCTTTTGAGTGCTCTAGTCTGTCCCCCACAGTGGCAAGAGGGGAAGCGGTTATAAAGTCAGAGTGGTGGCTGAAAACTCAGTTGCACGGGCCCTTATAAAATGGCCATTATAAGAGAATCCTAGATTTTTACCATGACCTAATTCTTAAGTTATGTAGAGCAGTGGATCATGGCCAATACGAGGTCCTAGATTAGTGGGAAGACACATTCAGCCATCTAGGGAAGAGACGAGGGAAACATACCCAATTCAGTACCACGAAGGTCACAAGGAGTTGGATTCTGGGCATATGTTGAAGAGTCACACCAACACAAGTTTCTGACAGACTCAATGTGCTCAGAGAAAAAGGAGTCGATAATAACTTCTTTTTTCATCTGAACAACTAAAACAATATAGTGGCCATCAACTTAAATAAATCCTTCTTTATAAGGACCACATTAGGCTAGAAATACGCATTCTGTTTTGGCTATATTAATTTTATAGTGACTATTAGACATCCCAAAAGTGATGTTGAGTTAAGACAGTGGATTTAAGAATTTGAAGTATAAGGGAAATTCTGACCTAGAAATATAAATGTGACAGTGAACGAATTATTAGCATTTTGGTACTTTTTGGACTGGGTAGGAACAAATGGGAATAAACAGAAGACAAATAGGAGATGATCAGGAGCTGAGTTCTGGCATGTCCACGTTAAAGGGAGAACAGAGGGGACAAATGGAAAGGCAGAGGAAAAGGTTAGTGTGTGTACAGTTGGTTGAAAGAGAAAAGAGAGAGTAAGTGTGTCAAGGAAGATGAATTGTTATCAGTAGCAAACCATCACAGCTCCATCCCAGGTCAAAGCCAGTGGGCAGCAGAACCTATGTGTAATACACAGCATTACATAATCCATAACTCTCCACTTACTGAAACCAGTGGCCTATTTCCAGCTCTTATCTTATTTGGAATCCCAGTAGGGTAGAGTTCAATAGACCTCTCCAACCTTGGTTCTGGCATTCTCTTATTGAGTAATAATGGTTTGGGAAATATTAATTTTTTTTTTGCAAAGGAGTGATATAGGTCTACCTTAAACTGTGGAAGAGCCACTCTAAAGCCATGTTGGTCTCTGCAAAGGGGTCTCAGAAATGACAAAAAGAAAGAAACCGAAGGACAGAGAGCGGCGCTCGGATGAGTCAATGATGAAAAGAAAAGCAGAGGATGAAGACACATAGGAAGTAAAATTATGTAGTCCAGATAACCAATCAGATGCGAGGAAATAGAGGAGCTGTGTCCAACATGACCACTGGGTACCCAAGTGAGTAAATAATTGAGTAAATAATTCATAGATTTGGATTCTGGAGGTCTGAGGTAAGAATTTTGTGTTTGTGGCAAATAGCCAAAGTAATCCTGTCCAGACATCTGTTTTGTAATGTGATTTGAGCAACACTAATGTAGGCATTTATTGAGTCTCAGTGAGAATCTGCGATTCCCATTCTCTTGAGAAATGTTTTGTAACTCTCTACGATGTACCGCATATTGTGCCAACTGGTAAAAAATGCAAAGAGTAACAGAAAGATTGGACCATGCTGTTAACTAGTGCAGAGGACAGACACACAAACTCGTCATCACTTACTCTGAGAAGGGCTTTGAGAACAAGCAGAGCCCTGTGAGGATGCAGAACCAAGGAGCTGGCTTACCTCAGAAAATTAGGCGAAGTCTCACCCAGGAGCCATATATGGGCTCAAACCAAAAGGCTGTGTAGATTGCCTGAGAGTTAGGTCACCAAAGAGACAGACAAGAGGGTAAAGAACGGGAGCGGGAGAGGTGCAGCAAGACTTCCCAGAAGACGATATGAAGCCAGACAGCAGGAAAGGCTAACAAGAATGAAGAGGCAGGGTGAGAACTGGGAGAGAATGATAGTGAAACCTGCAGGAGAATGTACGAAGGGAAAGAATGGCCAAGTGTTCAACCACAGGAGTGTGCACTCAAGGAGAGACTGAGGAGCAACCTACAGAAGAAAAAAAAGTGTTTATTTTGGCTCACAATTTGAGGAAATACCGTCTATCCCTGCAAAAATAAAAATAAAAATAAATTATGGTGGAGTAAGGTGGCTCCTGGCATTGCACAGAAGCAGAGGGGTGAAGCCTGCTGTTCAAACTCTTTCCTCGCTTTTGTCCCTCTCAGGACCTCAGTCCATGTGGTAAAGCAACCAACAGAGTGGGTCTTCCCATCTCAGAGACACCCACAAAACATAGCCAAAGACGTGCCTCCCAGGTGATTACAAATCCAGTCAAGTTGACAATGAAAATTAACCATTTTAGCTGTATGGTATGCTGTTGGAAAGCTGTATGTATGCGATAATTGCAAACTCTTTACTTGAGGGCTAGCCCTACAAGTCTAACTTAATGGTTTTCCACATTTGGTGCCAAAATAGGCATGTAATTATTTCAGCTCAAAAACTTCTGGAAAGAAGCAATGACAACAAAGTACCTCTCAGATAAAATGCATGCTTTTGATTAATGGGGTAGGCCAGGATACAGACTCTGGGAAAGGCCAGTGAAATCATCATGAGTAACAGCTGTACCACACTGAATTCCCAAGCAGTTCTGAAAATTGTCCCTACTAACACTTCAAACCAGCGGAATACTTCAGATTACAGACTGATTTTATTTCGTCTGTAGTTAATGTAACCCTATCTAGACTGTCTTTTTTCATCTGGTCCAGAAATCCTACAGCTGTGAGTTTAATGTCACAACGAATGTTTCAGTGGCAATTCAACCAAAAGGAGGCTAACTCAGATAACAGAAGCACTATGAAAGCCTTTATTTAAGAGCTGCTGAAATTCTGATTGGGATATTTGATGCTTTTGTTTAACTCAGAAAAGCACTTAAACCCTGGATTGATTTTTCAGCTTGGGAATCCTCTGTCTACAGAGCCATTCAGAAACAGCTCAATAAAATGTGCCAGCAAACGTTCTGCTCTGGCAAGCAGCTAACGTGAAGATAGAAACACGGGTTTACTTATGATGGACAATGAGGGGAAAGTGTAGACCCAATTCACAGGGGAGTCACATGGAATAGCTGGGGTAAGACAGGAGGATTCTAAGATTAGGAGAAAGTGATCGAAAGCTAGGAATTTGGGTCATAGCTGTAAAATACCAGGAATAAAAATGAGGCTTTCTCCCTCGAAGAACACCAAGTGTTAAATAGGTGCTGTGAAAGCAGCGGAGTCTCTGAGGGAGTCCCTCTGGGCTGTAACTGTGACTAACGTGAGTCTTGATCTTCTTTAGGTTTTATGCAGATAGCCGCAGCTGCTGTGAACTGATGTGAGCAACAGCCATGTAATGACCTTGAGTCAGGATTTCACAGCTCTCCTTCCCATCTCCCCACCAGCCCTTATATTTTTCTCTGCCCTTCTTCCCAAAGATCCCTGAATGTTGGCTGAGGAGAGGTTGATGTAGATGACTCACCCACAGCAGAACACTCAGAGCTATTGACACTCAGCGCTTAGACCAGTTCAGTCTCTGCATTCACCACTGCCCACTGCAAAAAGATGCTTCTTTGATCCAAGTTGAGAGCAGCACAAATCTATGAGTATAAACCTAAATAATTACAACAGAGTTTGACATGACTTATTAGCAAAACCTCTCCAGGGTGTATGGTCTTCTCAGTCATAGGCTTTTGACAAGGTTTACACTATTGTAGTGTTTTGAATGGTGATTGGCCACCCATAGGAGCACATGCTTGAACACTTGGTCCCTATTGGTGGAACTGTTTGGGAAAGATTAGGAGGTGTGGTGGCGATGTTGGAGAAAGTGTGTCATAGTCGTGGACTTTGAGACTTTGGCAGCCTCACAACATCCCAAGTGTGCTTTCTGCCTCCTGCGTATGGACCAATAGGTGAGCTCTCAGCATCTGCTTCAGACAACATATCTGAAGCTTGCTGTCTTTGTCCCTCCCTGTTTTTCCTGCCTTAGCCTTCTCTTCCATGCCTCTCTCTATTTAATCCTATTCTAATTTCCTCTTTGTTTCTTCATAACAGTATCTCCTATTTCCTCTCCCTTGAGAGATCCCATCCTCCTCCAGGTCCCTTACGATATACCTGACCTCTCTGGTTATTCAGATGGTAGCACAGAAGGCATCAAAAGTTTAATAGTTAACATTCACATATAAGAAATAAATATGTATTTGTCTTTCTGAATCTGGGTTACATCAGGGCAACTGCTTCTAGTTCCATTCATTTACCTACAATTTTCATGATTTCATACTTAAACGTTGAATAATATTGCTTTGCATAAATGTACCACATTTTCATTATCTGTTCATGAGTTGATGGACATATAGGCTGTTTCAAATTCTGGCTATTATGAATAGAGCAATAATGAACATGGATTGTCTAGCAAGTAGCTCTGTAGCAGGATGTAGAGTACTTTAGCTATACGCCCAAGAGTGGTATAGCTAGATCTTGAGGAATATGTATTCTGACCTTCTTGAGGAATCATTACACTCATTGCCATAGTGGCTGTACAAGTTTCTCACCAGCAGTGAGTAAGTGTTCCTCTTTCCCTGCATCCTCCCTAGCATATGCTGTCATTTGTTTTCTTGATCTCGGGTATTCTGACATGTAAGCTACAAAAATCTCAGAGCAGATTGATTTGCATTTCACTGATTACTAAGGATGTTATGGCGGCTCCCAAAGACTCATAGGGAGTGGCATTAATGGAGGTGTGACCCTGTTCAAGTACATGTGGACTTAGTGGTGGAAATGTGTCATGAAGGAGTGGGCTTCGAGGTCTCAGAAGCTCATGCCAGGCCCGGTGTCATTTCTCTTCCTGTTGCCTGCCCATCCAGATGTAGAACTCTGAGCTACCTCTCCGGCATCATGACTGTCCGAGGGCCACTGTGCTTCCCACCGTGATGATAATGGACTAAACCTCTGCACCTGTGATCCAGCCCCAACTAAATGTTTTCCTATATAACATTTGCTGAGGTCATGATGTCTCATCACAGCGATAGAAACCCCAGCTAAGACAGAAGTTGAACATTTAAGTGTTTCTCGGCCATCTGTGTTTCATCTTTTGAAATTTTTCTGCTTAGTTCTGTACCACATCTTAAAAATTGGGTTGTATTTTTATGTTCATCCTATTTTTAAAAAAAAAGTTTTGTGTAGTTTATATACTAACCCTCTATCAGATGAATAATTGGCAAAAAAAATCTCTTCCCATTCTGTAGGCTGCTGCTTTGCCCAAAAGATTTTGGGTTACAAAAGATTTGCCTTACAGAAGCCTTTCAGCTTCATGATGTCCCTTTTATTGTTAGTCTTAATGCCTGTGCTATTGGTATTCTAGTTAGTCCTTTCCTATGCCAAGCTGCTTCTACTTTTCCACTTTTATCAGATTCAGGGTTTCAGGTCTCCCGGTGGGGCCCTTGACCCTTTCAGAGTTGGTAACTGCTATCTTTTATAAGTTGGTAACTGCTATCTTTTACAAGTTGCTTAGGTCTTCCTGTTTTGTCACAGCGATAGAAAATAACTGCCGGAAGCATCACTGAGCAGAAAACCACTCCTGTGGAGTAGGCTTAATACATAATCAGAAACGGTTTGGTTGCCTCTGTAACTGGCATGCCACTATTTCACTGTAGGCATAGCATATCTTACCAGCCGCTAGTATTAGAGCAAGAAGAGGCCAGCTCTAGGTAAGATCAGTAGTACTGTTTCTCTTCTAGCAACCTGGGTAGCACCTTCTGTCATTATGTAAAATATCCAGAAGGAGACTGTTTCCTAGTCTCCTCAAGATTTTTCTATATTCTTTCTACAGAGTGAGTGGTGTATTCATTAGTAGGGTCATATGATCTACTCATGGTGGGCACCTGAGAACAATGAAATATCCTGTGTTGTTTGGGATGCCCCTGGAGCCTTCCTGGCAAATAACTCATAGAAAGTTATCTTGTGCCTCGCATTGGGATTTTCAGTTCTTTGTGGAGCCACATCCTCAGGAGCAGTATGTTCCTCCCATACAGAGTACTTCTATTCAAACTGATTTTTGGAAAAAAAATTTTTTTGAATTGAGTTAGTCAAATTAGTCAATATCCACAGGCCATTCTCATGTGTCTTTAGTTTTGGCTTGCCCACCTCCTACCCTTCCCTCTTCTAATTCCCCTCTTCCCTCTTTAACCTTGAGTACCACCCCTCGTCATTTTATGTCACCTGTGTCTTACTGTCCTCTATAACAGAATTTTATCCTGGGTTTGAGGAGTCTAGGTTGCCACACAGCTTTTTTTTTAATTCACTCTTCATTTTGTTCAATCCTTCCACCAGCCTGTCATTTTCCCATTCCTAACTCCTTTAATAGCAATAATTTTAAAATTTAATGATTTGATAAGCGTTCAAAACAAGAATAAGATAACTGACAAGCAAATTTTCAGTATAAAAGAGAAAATATAATTTCAAAAAGTGTGTGCACAAACACTAAATAAATCTGGTTTTAAGGAATGTAGTGAATGTTGCACCTTAACTTAGAGAATCAAATGAAGATTATTTTTACAGAGAAAATACATATGTTATATAACATCATAATTCAGAGGAATAATATATACATAACATACCAATAATACACTAAGCATAGCTAACGCTTGTCTAAGGAGACTTGGTGAGTACAAAGTCTAGACACCTACATTCCTATAAAACTTCATTCGTGTATCTGAGACATATCATCAACTGGAAACTACTCATCTAGAAGATAATGGATTTAAATTAAGTGTGTGTCCAAAAAGCTTCTAAATAATAAATGGAATTTATAACTGTCGGAATTTAACACTGCCTAATTTGCTTGAACTGCCTTTCCCAAAATTCATGTTGAAATGTAATTGCCATGGTGACGGCATTAAGAAGTGAGAAGGCCGTGGGGACTCTATCCTCCTGAAGTGATTAATGCCATTATGGCAGGAATGGGTAAGTCATCTAGATCAAAGAATGAAATTCAGCCGCATTTTGTGGGCTCTTGTGTCCTTTCACTCCTTTACCTTCTATAATGAGTGACAGCGTAAAGAAAGGCCTTCACAGAGGCCAGTGCTGTGCATTTAGACTTTAGAACCACGCCTCAAGTAAACCTCTGCTACTTAGAAATTACCTAGCCTCAGCTATTCTGTTATAGCAACATTGAATGAACTAAGATATTACTAATATCCAGTGTTATCAGGCAAACCAGGATTAAGACTTTGATAAAGGAAAATATGCCATGAAACTAAGGGCACTGAAAATCTCTCAGAACTTCCCATACAGGCTGCAATGCCTATACTATTTATATTAACAATATTTTACTCATAAGATTTGCATTTGGGAGGAGGTACAGCTTTTAACTTCATATCTCATTCAACATATTAACAGAAATATAAATTTTTAATAAACTCTTTCTAGTATTCAATGAAAGAATAAATCTTTGTGATTTTGCAACACAAAATTAGAAATTTTATTAACAAATAGATTAGTTTTTAACACAAAATATGTTCTGGAACTTTTACCCAAGTTCTTCATCATTGAAGCTCTAATTTGGAAAAGACAAATTACACACACACATATATGTGTGCATGTATGTAATTTTTTCACATGTGGTGTGTGTGTATTTTAGTGTATACTTAAACTCTTGCATGAGATCAGAGATGGCTGAAAAAATATTAGTTACCTATGTAATTGAAGTAATAAAGTTTCAAAAGTGAGCAGAGAAGGGAACATAATTGTAATTAAAAAAAGTTAGTTCTTACAGAAATGAGGACTTTTTGTTGTTGTTGTTTTACTAAGTAGTTGAGGATGTGATAAAGTCCGTTTAAAGCACAGGCCGCGACTGATAGGACACAGAATCCTCATGTAGGCTGATGACTAGAAGGTTAACCCTTCCTGTTGGCACCCAGCATGAAATCCAAGAAGCAAGCCTGGTGCTCAGCAGCCTTTGCTAAGCTTTCCACGCTCCGTGGTTCTTCGGATACAGAGATTATACACCAAGGCAAATATAATTTGCATTCCAAGCTTTGCCTGCTATGTTTTGTTTGTTTGTTTGTTTGTTTGTTTGTTTGTTTTTAAAATATATTATGGATCAAACTGACACTTTGATTTTCACAAGAGCTATATTCACAAGCTTACAGTTACTGTAGCATACAGTTCTGGACCTCCTCTACCTACCATGTTAGGGAGGTGTGACTATAGGCTCCTGATACAATCAAACATGACAACATAACAGACCAGCGTGTTCCAATGTTCCAGTTCAGTTTCCAAATATGGTAACTGTCAGTAGTTAAAACCCATGTTAAAAGTAACTCCACAGGATTGTGCAACCATTACCATCATTCGATAACATTTCTTGAATTAGAAAGAAATCTCTTCTGTGCCTTCCTCTCCCCATCCCTCAACATGTCTTAATCTGCTCTAAATATTTTACAGAAATAGAAAATCAAATAATATGACTTTTAGATCTGATTCTATTCTTTCTTTTTCTCCAGTCTATCTGTCTTGCTTACTGACTCATTTCTTTTCATGACTAGATAATATTCCATTGGATGGATAGAGCATGTTTTGTCAATTCATCGGTGATTGATAAGGTACTATTGACAGGTTGCTCTGCTTTGGGCTATTATCATAAGGCCACCATGAACATTTGAATGCATGTACTGAGGTGAACATACACTTTCAGTACTCTTGGTGAAAGCTAGGATGGGGTTTCTGGGTACGTCAACTTTCCAGCACAGCCATTTTCCTCTACAGTCCTATTATTTCATCAATATGGCACTACTGTGTGGGCAAATCATTTCACATTCTTTCAGCACTGCTTTCTATGTCTTGCTGCACCCATCACTGTGTGTAAGAGATGGCATCTCATTGTAGGCTCTGTTTGGAGTTCCATCATAACTATTTCTATTGAGCATATTTTCATACTGTCTTTTCAGAAATGTCCATTCATATTTTTATCCATTTCTAATTGAGCCATTTGCCTTTCGAATTCCTTAAGAGACTGAAAAAAATTGTCTCCAGGATAACATATTAAACAATGGTTCCTGTCAAAATATCGTATTTGTCAGAATAATGATTTATTTAGTTGTATACATAGTCACATTTTTAAACTCAATCAGCCCAACTGTGTCAATTAGGGAAAGTGTGCTCAAATAGAATTTAATATATTCTAATGTAATTTTTAACATTGATCTGTGATTTTTATTATACTAAAATTATTAACATAGTTTTGCTTTCAAAATAATTTACTCCAATAATGGGCACTTGGATTGTTAAAATACTTTTTAGTTTGCTAGTAAGCACACACCTTTAATCCCAGCATTCAAGAGGCAGAAGCAGGTGGATTTCTGGGAGTTCAAGGCCATAATGGTCTACATAATGAGTTAAGGGGCAGCCAGGGCTATGTAAAGAGACTCTGTATCAAAAAACAAAAAAGCAATACCAAAAAAAATAAATAAGATATTTTAAGTTGGGTTTTCTATACAAGAACTCTCAATTTTAGAACAAAAAGCATTATTAGTTAAGATTTTCTTAAAAAGTTAGAGATACTCAATATACATTTATTTCTCTCTTAAGCTAATAGGAACAGAGTTCTTTGAAAGGAGTTTATTAAATATCACTTATTGGTCCTTCTGGGGTTGGGTAGAGAAAAGTACTACATACTTACACAATGGAATGTAAGGGCCTCTCTAGACCATAAATGCATAGTCATCAATACATTCACATCGTATAGTTTCAAATTACAAACACAAACATTTACAAGGTATTCAATAGTACTCACATCAGAGAACTGTCCTATGTTGACATGACGTGAAGTGCTTTGAACTTGAAATGGCCAAATAGAGAAACACCGAAGACAACAGCCTTCTGGCCAGAATAGTCTCCATATGGTGTAGTCATGGACAACCATGGGCATCAAATGAGGCATCAGAAACTAAAATCAGTCACCCCTACCATCAGTGGGTAAAAGTATTGTCTACACACTGTTCAAAGAAAAGCTTTAGATTAGTTAAATTTAGCCAAATTCAAGTGAGCACACAGAGGTTTGCAATTCAAGCAGCCCTCGGCACCAGGAGAGATCCTGAAAGTTCCTTTCCACAACTCACATGCCCCATAAGCAAAGCACAGAAGCTGGGTTGGATGCAGCTTGGTGAGAGAATTCCTTATTTGAATATGGTTTGATCATTTGGGCCCCTGCCATACGCAGAAGCCCAGCCCCTGTGTTTGGCAGAGACTCTCAGTGAGACTCTGCAGTTAGGTTGCTGCTTATTGCAGAAACTCTCAAAGCACAGAGGCATTCTCAGACCAAATTTAGTCTAGCATCACAAACAGAGAAAAAATATATATACATGTATAAGAGAAATTAGTGGAGAGGGAAATTTTATGAGAAGCCCCAGCTGGTAGGTAGTCTCCACACTCCTTTAGATTCAGCTTGTAAACCAAGAAAAGGCTTGCCTGGGGGAGCAGCACCTGTGGGAACAAACATTCCAGTGATGACATTTATCTACCTGTTAGGATTGGCTCATCTCAATGAGCCTTGCCATGTAATTATTCAAAATAAAGGCTATCGTACAAACATAAAACGAACAGGTAGCAAAGATTTTTGTGTAACTATTAATTAAATGAGTCATCTGGGAAAGATAGCATTGCTAGTTTGAAGGACAAAGCAAAGAATAAATATGTCTGATTAAAGAGTTAGTGGAATTATTTTACAGATAGAAAAAAAAAAGACATTTTTTTTGTAAAGCGGGGGAAGATTATCCTTCTACCAGTTAGAAGTGTCTTGGATTTCTATAAAAATAACAAAGGGGGTGGAGAGATGCTCAGTGGTTGTGACATCTTGCTGCTCCAGAGGGCCTATTTCCTAGCACCCATGTGGTGGCTCATAGCCATTTGTAACATCTCCAGGACTTGACGCCTCTTTCTGGCCTCCATTGGCATCAGGCACACACATGGTACGCAGGCATACATACAGGCCAAACACCCCCCCACACACACACATACACACACAAATAAACAAATATTAAAAAGAAAAAAGACAATCTTCTACAATAAAAGATCTTCTGACAGTATCTCCATCCTGGATTTCAAGCTGTACATAAGCAATAGTAATAAACACTGCATGGTGTTGGCATAGAAACAGACTGGATGATCTTTGGATCTTTGAGTGTTTCTCAGCCGGCCATTTGAGTTTCCTCTATTTCAAATTCCCCATTTTAAATTGTACTATTTGGGGGCTGGAGAGATGGCGCAGAGGTTAAGAACACTCACTGTTCTTCCAAAGGTCCTGAGTTCAATCCCCAGCATCCACATGGTGGCTCACAACCATCTATAGTAAGATCTGGTGTACAGGCAGAATGTTGTATAAGTAATAAATAAATCTTAAAAAAAAATAAATAAATTGTACTATTTGTTTTCTTGATATCTAGTTTTTGAGGTTTGCGTGTGTTTTAGATATTACCCCTCCATCATATGTGTGGTTGGTAAGAATGTTTTACCATCCTGTAGGCAGCCACTTTGTCCAAATGACATGTCCTTTGCTGTGCAAAATCTTCTCAGTTTTATAAGGTCCCATTCATTCATTGTTGATCTTAGTGCCTGTGCTAACAGTAGTCTGCTCAGAGAGTCTTTTCTTGTGCCAATAAATTCAAGGCTATGTCTCACTTTCTCTTCTCTTATGTTCAGTGTATCTGGTTTTAGTTTGAGGGTTTTGATCAAGTTGAAGTTGTTTTTTGAAAGATGATTAGTATGGACCTGTTTAGATTTTTCAACATGTAGCCATCCAGTTTGACCAGCACCATTCATTGAAGATGCTGTCTTTTTTCAGTTCTGTATTTCTGGCTTCTTGGTCAAAAATCAGGTGTCCATATGTGGTTGTTTGAATAAGAATGACTTGCGTAGGCTCATATATTTGAATGATTGGTCTTTAGAGAATGTACATACTTGACAAGAATTAGGAGATGTGGCCTTGTTGGAGAAAGGTGTTGCATTCTAGGAGGAAGTGTTTCACTGGGGGATTGGTGTTGGGGTTTCAAATACTGCAGTCAGGCCCAGTGTTGCTCTCTTTCTGCTGTCTGTGAATCCAGATGTAAAATTCTTATCTCTTTCTCCAAGATGCTTCTCCACTATGCTTCTCACCATGATGACAGTGAAATAAACTTTTGAAATGGAAGCAAGCCCCAATTAAATGCTTTCTTTTATAAAAGTTATTGTGGATATGGTGTTTCTTCAAAACAATGGCACATTGACTAAGACATTGCAAGTGTGTGGATTTATGTATGGATCTTTAATTCTATTCCATTGATCAATGTGTCTGTGTTTTGTGCCAATGCAGTTTTTATTACTATAGCTTTGTAGTACAACTTGAAATGCGGAATTATGATACCTTTAGCAGTTCTTTTATTATTCAGGATTTTATTAGCTATCCTGGTGCGTGTGTGTTATCATATGAGAATTGTCTTTTCAAGATCTGTGAAGAATTGCATTAGACTTTTGATGGGGCTTCAGTGAATCTGTAGACTGTTTTTGGCAGAATGGCCATTTTTACTGTGCTAATCCTACCAATTAATTCATGAGCATGGAAGAGCTTTCCATCTTCTCATATCTTCTTCAATTTCTTTAATGACTTGACTTTTTTGTTGTTATTATTATACAAGCCCTTCAGTTTCTTGGTTAGAGTTACCCCAAGATATTTTATATTATCTGAGGCCATTATAAAAGGTGTTGTTCCCTGATTTCTTTCTCAGTCTGTCATTTATATATAGGAAGGCTACTGATATTTATGAGTTAATTTTGTATAAAGCTACTTTGCTGAAAGTGTTTATCAACTGTGTAAGTTTCCTGGTGGACTTTTTAGGGTCACTTGATAATATCTCATCTTCAAATAAAGATATTTTTGACTTCTTTCTTTCCAATTTGTATATCTTTGCTCTCCTTCAGTTGTCTTACTGATTTAGTTAAAACTTCAAATACTATATTTAGTAGGTATAAAGAGTGTGGACAACCTTATCTTGTTCCTGATTCTAGTGGAATTGCTAAAACCTTCTCTTGGTCCTGATTTTAGTGGAATTTCTCCATTTAAGTTGACATTAGCTATCACCTTGCTGTAAATTCCCTTTATTATGTTTAGGTATGATCCTTGTATCCCTAATCTCTCTAGGACTTTTATCATGAAGGAGTGTTGAATTTTGTCAAAGGCCTTTTCTTCATTTTTTTCTCTAGTAGTATTATAATACTATTTTTATAAACCAAAGCCAGGGAAGAAGCATGCGGAGAACTGGCTGAGAGGTGGCTGTTTCTTTGCTGGGCGAAGGCAGCTCTTCGTCATGTCTCATCTCTCTCATGTCTCCACCTTTACCATAGCTACACTACTTGGTTACAGAAAGGACAGTAGGAGAGAAGAAGGGAAAAGCAAACACAAACAAGGAAAGGGTAGCCAGAAGTCTGCTGCAGACTTGGACCAATTTGGAGAATTCATTCCTGTCATCTTAAACTACAGTGTTCTAATTTTTCTCTGCATAGTCTACAAAACACCTTTGTAACACAATTACAAGGACCTAAAATATAATAACAGGTTTGTTCGCCAATAAGACTTGCTTTTCAAATTGCTCTTCATCTGAGTAATCCGGTGTCGTCATCTGAGACACGCCGTCTAGACTCTGGATGTGAGTCCCTTTGACATCTGGCAGGCCTTAGGAACAGTAGGCTGAAACCAGGAGGCTCTGTTGGTGGATGTCTGCTCCAGTCCTAGCATGGCTGTGGATACTATGAACCTGAAAGCTGCACAGAAAGTGTCTGCTCTCATCGAATTAAGTTCCCAGGGCTTGAGTGCCAAGCTGATAAACCACAGTGTTGTGCTTCATCCCATGGAGATGTAAGACAAAGGCAGTAAGCCTTGAAAAGGACTGTTTTGCATATGCATGCCTTCTCTGTGTCTGTAATGCTCTTGTACCCACCATTTCTCAGCTTCTTCACAGCACCATGCCTATCTTGGTTTGGCTATCATCTTGTCATACTTGGTTTAAACATCTGCTTCTGATGTTTAACCTAAACACCATTCATACCTGCCACCTCAATTCTCTGTCACAGCATCTGATTCACTGCTGTAGAATTCACTGAGTTACCAAATAGAACAGTGTTATCATTTATCAGCTCTGCCACCAGCACCAGCACCAACTGTCATAAAATCAGAGATCGGGTTTGCAGTGACATTAATATGGGAGAGGGCCAGACACAGGCACCAGAAAGCATCAGCTTCATAGGCAGGAGAAGACAACATCCCGGATGCCAAGGATAAAGGGTTTCAAATGGGAAGTATGAGCTTCAGATGTCAGCATTGTGCAGAGAGGTGAGAACAGAGCGCTGAAATGTGCTTGTAAGCCCAGCCTTTAACAGCTGAACGTTCTTCTCAATGTCTGTATGTGTATGTGTGTCTTATGCTTTTTCTTTTGTTTTTTAAATTTTTTAATATAATGTGCTTTTTCTTTAGATATTTGTTGGTTTTGTCTTACTCAACTTTGTTTTATTTTATCTTATTTTTATTATTATTTTCTTCTTTCTTCTAAAGCTTTTGATACTTGCTTGTTTTCTAAAGAGAGAGAGCAAGAAAGGACGTGGACTTGAATGTGTGGAAATGTAGGGAAGAGCTAAGAGGAGTTAGGGAAGAGGGGAGGAGGAACCATAATCAGAATATAAGGTATGAAGAAAAGCTATTTCCGATTGAAAATAAATAATACTGTACTGTATACATAGAAGTTCTGCTGACCTTGAGAGCAGTTTCAGCCCGAAGGAAGGAATGGAAACAAGTCGTCGAGGCTCAAGAATGTGCTATTGAGCAGCCTTGGGTAAACAAAGAAGAAAAACGGATTGTGTTAAGTACAGGAGCAAGAGGAAGACTAAAGATTCCGGCCAAAGCCGTGTTACTGGGTACTTAGGGTAAGAAGCTGGCCCTGCAGCTCAGCCACCCTTCCTCAACTGGTCAATTAAAACGACAAGCAACAATGAAAAGCAAATGAAGGCCTCCTCAATGTGGCCTCATCAGAAAGAGGAAAAACAAGGAGGTCCAATGACCCCCAAGTTCATGCTCAGGATCCTGTCATGAGGTTTAAGTTTACACAGAGGACAGGAGTTATGAATAACTAAGCCGTCTTGGTCACTGTGTGGCCCTGCCCATCTCTGATATGTGGTTCCAGACTCTCCTACAAGGTGGTCATCCTTGTCCCTCTTCTGGTTACTGCCAGGCTTCCACCTTCTTCTCCTCCCAGCAAGAGACTCCTGGGGAAATTCCAGTTTTATGGGGACCACTGTTTCAGCAGTCTGATAGCCAAAAAAAGAAAAAAAGTAATAATAAAATAAGGGGGAGGGCAATAATGTATCTTTAAAAAAATCTTTACTTCTGCCAGAGTAGGTTCAGAAAGCAAGCTGGTGGGGCTGAGGGTGGGGGAGGACATCATTTGTAATTTGTTACGACAGGAATCTTCAGAACATTCCTCAAACAAATGTGGAGAGTCTTGAGCAGCACTTAGCTCTGCACACACCTTTTTCACAGATTGACCAATAGAAAACCATGGAAGAGATGGATCAGCCATGGCGTGTCATAATTGGACATTAAATAATGACCAGGAAACCAATTGCCATGCACATGGCTATACTACAGGGCCTAATGTCTTTAGTGTCTTCTGATGTTTAGCAAAACCTATGTGCTCTTATACATAGGCTTAAGAAAACATCACCCTTCCTTCCCCATCTCCACCATCATCCAGTTTCAGATTTGAAGAGATGTTAAAATTTATCTAATGATCAATAATGCATCCAAAGCAAGGATAAAAAATCTTCCTTTCCCAAACGTAGCTTCTGTTCTTTATTTGAGAGGCAATTTTTCTTTTAATAAAGTTTATTCTTCCACTAAAATATGACAGAGCCATAGCCAATAAATAGCATTTTTCATCTTACTACTTGCAAATCCTCAGTGAGTTTAATAATTCACTCCCTCTTGGTGGCTTCAGAAATAGAACTCTTATCTTTGAATCTATCTATAACCCTGTTCTCTTCTACTTGCTAAATGGACATAATTTATCACTCGTTTTATGGGTGCTTATCTGCCCCAAGAGAAGCTTGATCAGATAACCTGGGCCATACAAAAGCAAAGGAAGATTGCTAGGAATGGCTTCCATTGTTTGAGAAGCTCTTTGATCTCGAGTTTTTAGTGAGGCTAGAGGATGTCTCCTGGGTCTCTTTGCATGTTTTTGTGGTCCGGTCTCAAGAGATGATCCAGCCCTGTGCAGAACATGCTTTCTGGATCCAATCCTGCAGAATGGTTTGAAGATGAGTTTAATCCCTAGTCAGACACTGAACATTCCTAGTTTAATGCTGTGATATAATATGACAGATTTATACATTCTTCTGACATAATGAAATGCAGAGAGATGAAGTGTTTTATTTACTCTGTAACCTCTCATTTCAACAGGTCACTGGCTTCATATAGGCTTTCTTGGCCTCATCAAAAAAGTCTTAAATATTGCTATGAACACCACCCCCATCTACCATCATAAAACGACCAAAGTGCTAAGCACTGAAGTCCATAGGGTAAAAAATATATATGTATGTATATATATGTAAACATACATACATGTGCACACATTTGCATGTGTCCACATGCACACACACACAATAAAAAAGCAACAAAGATCTAAGGAACTTCCTGTCCCAAAGGCATCTGCTGCTTAGGTAATCTCTCCTCCACCTGGGTACAGGACTGTGCAGAACAAGTGTTTGTGAAATTAATCTCTTTCCAGGTTCATCATTCATTCATCAAATGTTGCTGATCTTCTCTTCAGGCAATGTTGCTTCCTTCCAAATAGGGTGTATGGAGTTTCCCCTCATACAACAAATGGATCCAACTCTGTAGTTAGGAAGAAAAGCAGTTTATGAAGCAACCAGACAAAATCCAACAGAGACAGAGTGAGCCCCACAGCAGAACTCCTGGTTTTGGAAATTGGACCCAGAGAAAAAGATCAGGTCAGCTAATTTGGGAGAAATTGAAAATGTCAGAGAATCAGTTTTAAGTGAAAATAATCTTGTCTGTTATGAACTTGAAATTGACCCTGTCAGGAGAGCTGAACTCAGGCAGAGGACATGGGGAAGGTTCGCCCTCGACAGGAGCATGGTGGGCTGAGTGAAGTAAAGGGACCCTGGCACACTCTCTTCTAGGGCGGCACCAATGCTCAGCACCAGGGTAATGGGCTGCATGCTCATACCCCCAGAGCTAGAGCAAAGCAAACCCACAACGTGGCTTTTCTACGTGAGTAGAAGCATGTGGCCGCAGAGAAAATACAGAGCCAACTCTTTTACTACAACCATGGGAAATTTCCAGCAGGAAATGGCTTGCTCCGAGGTGTCTTGATTGGTGTCCTCTACCCCCACTCCACATTCTAGGGAGAGAAGAAAGAGCAGGGCTCATTCTACAGCCAAGGCTTGCTGCTACTCACAGTGTGGTTGGGGGGGCCACCACTTTGAAACACCTTGTAAATGCAGAATTTCCGACTTTAGCAGCAACCCCGTGATTTTTATGTGCTGGGAGTTTGAAAAGCCCTGCGGTAGAACGGCTTGGTGTCCGGTCATCGGAGTCACGGAGGGAACTTCTTGTTACATGCAGGAACATGCACCAGTTACCCAGGCTCCAGCCACACCCTTCAGCCCTGGAATTACAGACCTGCACCCTGAGGACTGGTCCCTACACAGATGTTGGAGATCTGGACCTTCAACATCTAAGTCCTCATTCTTGCCCAGGAGGGCACTTCATCCACTGAGTCATCTCCCCAGACACTGGAGGAGCTTTGTCAGTGATGAGACCCCATCCTTCTGGATTCTGCTGGAAACGTTCAGCCTATCTAAATGATTCCAATTGTGCAGCCAAGGTCATGATGCCCTGGGATGCCCTGTAGTCCCCCGAGAAACTGCTCAACGGCCACAGATCTGGACGCTGCTGGTACAGACTGAATGCTGAGAGATCCTGGCAGCCCAGCTAAACCTCTGCTCGCCCAGGTACAGCTACAAGCAGAATGGGGCCAGACTCTCACATCCAGACTCCTAAGCCTCCTTCTGCACACGTGTCCTCTGGGGCTGTTCACTGTGGTTTCCAGTCTGGGAAACCCGTGTGGAAATCTGTTGTGGTAGAATGAACCATTAAGCCTGGAATGCTCTCTCCCAGCTTGTTGAATTCATCTCCTACGTACTGTTGGCAATTAAGATAAGGTCCTCGTGCTGTAAAGTTAGCAGAGGAATGAAGGTTGTACAGAAGACTCCGTGATCTCCAACAGGCAAACAGACAAACCAAAACCGGAGAAGGGTTACCCACGGGCTGTAGCACCCTGCAAAGCCCGCCTGTGAGTCAGCTCAGGGAGGCCCAGCCCCTTCAGGAGAGCCTGATTTAGGATCAGCCCCTGCTTCCAGGCAGGGCTGGGCTGCTTCTCCTCATAAGACCTGGTCTTAATAGCAACTCCTCTTCTCCCCGGCTGCCTAAAGTGTCACATTTTGCTCACTCCCAAGCCTTCTCCCCCACCCCCTTCCCAGACAACTCGCTGGTGAGCAGGGGGTGTAAGCTACCTCCAGCTTCTCCCTCTGCTGAGTGCTGTTAAGCAACTTTCATCTCCTCTCCTTGCAAGGACATGAAGTTCCCCGGGAAGCCCAGGAGCCGCAGAGCTGCTTTCCTGCCTCTCTGCTGGCTCTTTTTGAAGATCCTGCAGCCGGGGCACGGCCACCCTTATGACAAGCGGTACGCTGGGTAAGTAGAGCCAGCTTCGTGCCCTGCAAGGCTTTGACTTGTCTTGCACGAGGGGGATGCAGAGCTCTGATGTGCCTTGCCATTACGCTGTTGTTGTTTGTGGTTTCTGTGTGACTCGGAGGCTTTCTATAAAATGAATAAACAGCATCCCCAACATTTTGGTTTAGCTGGCTGAGACAGTGCTTTAGGGCAAGAGTGTGGTTATCACACTGTTTAGAGTGTCCCAGCTCCAGCGGTGGCCTCAAAGCTCGATGGGAAAGTGTCTCCGGGATGCTGGGCCCGTCTCTGCAGTCTCTGCATTGGTTGATGCTCAGCGTAAAGGATACTATTGTACCACGTGCAGTACGGCCTGAAAATTAAAAAGTCTCCTTTAGAACTGTGAGCTCCAGCGGTGGGCTAAAATTCACCAGCTACTAATTTAAGAACCGAATGTGATTTAAAAAAAAAAAGCTAGTTTCCCCAGTGGTTTCCCCAGTGATTGTTAGATATTTCAGAACTGGGCAGTTCAAATACAGAATAAGCAGTATTTTTAAAAAATGCGGAATAAGAGTAGCTGGCACTTGTGAGAAGGGGAGACAGAAGATAACAGTTTTCTCCTCTCTATACGTTAGCCGGCTCTGAGCTGGCAACCGGGGAGGCCCAGAGCTGGGACTAAAGAAGTACAGCACTGAGTGCGTTCTTATCCCGGAGGCTTGCTGTGGCACAGACAGCGTGTGTTTGGCTCAGATTTACAGAGTGCTGTTCTTTAAATCTGGAAATTATAAGATGCCTGCGTTTTACAGGGGAACCTTAAATAGATCCTCTGGCTCTGCTGCTTAAAGCCACTGGCGGAGAGGCGGCCTCGCTGCACCACTCAGTTATCTCCGGTGAAGACCATCTAACATCCCAAAGAAAAGTTGCTCTTTTTAGGAATGCTATGTGAAGCTTGTGAGAGCCTGGAGCACAGACTCGTATTTCCCTCTCTGCCCGGGGAACTAGACACTCCTCTTAGAGATCTTCCAAGTACAGGACTTACAGGGAGACATTCCCAAGCATGCTTTTAGCTAGAGAGGACGCAGGATCGAAGGAGAGGTGTTCGGTGGGATAGAGATGGGAATGTGAATTTTTTTTCCTTGAAGGGATTTTACATCCAAGAGGTTCTCTCTAGTCCCCCGCACAGCAAGGCCCAGGCTTTCCATCCTGCTATTTGTCATATGCACACAACACTTGTTAGAGGTGTGGGCAGAGAGTGCTTATTGGCCGACCTGCAGCCTAAGGTTGTGGAGCAGTCAATCTGACCCTTCGGCTGGCTGACGTCAGAGCAGACGACCATCGTATATCACCGGTTTAGATGCGCTCCATGTGGTACAGGCCCTCACTCCTCCGCTGACCTGTGGCACTGGATATGATTACTTCAGTGTGGGGCGCTCATTAATAACAAGTGACCAGGCTTGCTTCGGCTGAGCAGGTGTGTGTCATTCCCCAAGCACCTCTGAGCCGGCCAACATCTTTTCCAGAAAGAGTTTTTAGCAAATGGAGCCTCTTCTGGGGAGAGATGGCCCTGCCTCCTCTCTTGCCATGCACTGAAGGTAATAATTGCCATTTGTCTTAGGCTGCAAAAAGATAAGATTGTCCCGGTTGTATAAATTACCAGACATCTGAAAGTCGGAAGGACGAAAAGTAGGATGAGAAATGAGGAGCTGAAGAATTTCTTACTACCTGTCCATCTTAAGAGAAGCCTGAGGCCCCTTAAAAGTCAGAACTATTCCGAGTATTCTGACCACTGGAAACTAACTCACCTTCAAGACTTAGTTTTCTCAGAAGTCACACTCTCATTACAAGGACTAATGCTTTTCAGATTTGGGAGTGTTTTGCTTTGTTTACTTTTGGGAACCACTTTCTACATGTTTGGCTCTTTAGGGATCAAGAATCTGGTAGGAAAATGGTAAAATGCCATCTAGCGTTGTCATTGTCTTTGCTTCTGCCTGTTTACAGTGACCGTAAACCGCCTCATTGTTATCCCCTTCCTAGGTTTTGTTGATTTTCTTGTTAATAATTATGGGACAACCTTATTCCTTGTGTTATGCTAAAGGTATTTGGCAGGTCTTGCCCAAAAGCAATGCTATGTGATTGTCATCTGTGGCACCCTGAGCGTGAATAAAAATTAGATCATTGAGGGAAAACAGCTTGCCCCTTCGGAGCAGCTAATGAGCAGCAGGTCCTCACTATACAAACAATAACATGCGAATAGGGCCAATGTGTATTAGAGGCTTCCTTGAAGTGTCTAGGAAATAGGTTTTAAAATGAGTTAGAGAAACTGCAGGCCTACAGGGAAATTTGGAGACAAAGGCTGAGACTTTTATGGATAACTATATCAGATCACACATCTACAAGGGAGATTTAGAGACATGGGAGACAATAAAGCAAGCTCAACAATTTGACTTTCAATAATATTATTCTACCGCTGCTGAGCTAGCGGAGGGCTGCAGGGGCTGACACTGCCAAGTCAGACTTTTCCACCAAAGGGCACTCAGTAAGCAAGACTCCCACACAGGCAAATGTCACTCTGCCTTCTTTCTTGTTTTCGTGGATGGAGCTAGTTATTTACTATACTGAGAGGTTAGAGCAGACAGTTAATGATCTGCACCATAGGAAATGTCTGGGGTAGGGGGGTGGAACACTCATTTAGGAAGAAGTGGAGATTTCATCTTGTTTTTGGAAAACGTTAACTTCAACAATAAGGAAAAGGTATAGATTATGAAGGGAAAATTGGAAGTTTAATCACAGCTACCTTCTCTCTGGGGTGGGGGTGTCACTGGTGGTCAATCATCGTTTGCATTGCAGATGGAGCCCAGAGATAATGGAAAGCAGATCAAGGGAGAACTTCAGATGCTTTAAAGATGAGAAAAGTAATATTGAAATGTCTTTGACCACGGCCCTTCATCCTTATGATAAGTACTATTTGAATGCTCAGTGTGTGCCAAGAACACTGACCAACAGTGAATGCCTTAGAAAGTTGCATGTTCGTGAAGAGACTGGCCCCCACACAGAAACTGTCCAGAGCGTAGGTGCTGCTGAGGATAAGCAGGCTCTGATGAGCATCGACACGGCAGGCTCAATGTACCAACACAGAGGGCTAGACATCTCTCCTCAGGCCCAGCCCGTTCTGCTCTCCCGGGACTGCCGTATCTCCACTGTTGGTGCAAAGAGAACTCCTACCACACTGCGTCTCGACACTTGAACCTAACTGGTTCTGGGTCTGCTCTCTGAGGGCCACTGTGCAGTTCCTTTGCGGACATCTCTTCATGTTCAATGCAGTTTCTTCTGGTCCTCTTTTCCTTTCTCGAGAGAGCAGCTGGGATGAGGTTGCAGTTTCCTTCGTGACTCTGCATATTTGCGGCTGCTTAGAGCGGCTGGTGTGTTCTGATGAGTCATTGCTGAAGCCCCTGCTCACCCCTCTACTACTGCACATCTGTTCACGGGTCTGTAGCCGCCTGTGGAAACAGGATAAAGGAGGACTTTTTAAATGTTTGTTCCTCAAAGTCCTGTGAGGCCTGGAGTTTGGATGTGATCAGTCAAAGAGAAAATGATAGGAAACAGAGTAGCTCAAGAGAGTAGGCCAGCCCGGGGGACGTGGTATATGTTCCCCCACCCCCCAGCTCTCTCTGGTGATTCCGTCTCTCAGCAGTAGCTTTACCTCCTTTTGTGTTTCTTTGAATGCTCTGATATTTAGGAACCCAGGGCTTGAGTACAGGATGTCAGGGACCTGAGAGTTCCTTCTGGGTTGATGGTTAAAATTCTTTTTAGATTGGAAAGGCTCAAGTCTCTACTTCTCTAGGATTTTGCTGGGACAGTCTCATTTGTGCGTAATGATCTGACATATTGACAATGTCCTCTTCCTGTCATAGAAGAGTCCCCTTAGCATTTGACACTTTCGTTCTGACACCATCGGCTTCCTTTATAGGGTTACCTGCATTCTGTCAACTATCTTCGCATTTCATTTCTAAAGAACAAATTTGTGTGTAATTATCCCATTCCAGTGAAAAAGTACTTCATTTGTTCCTTTTTCTCCCTGGGAATGACTGCCAGCTACTTCCAGAGTGACTTTACCTCAATCTGGGGTAATCTTCCCACCGATAGGGCCTCCAGTCCTTTCTCGTACTAATGAGCTTACTAAAATAACACGTATGTTATTCTTTTACTCAAAGGCCAACTTTGGATTTTAAGTGCTGCTTTCACAAACCCAGATTTTTCTGCCTGGCTCCAAGGCATCTATAATTAGACTTCCTTGGCTTCATCCTTGCTCAGAGCCCTGCCTCTAATCAGAGAAGTAGGGTTGTAGCACTACACGCTTCTAGCCACAGAGGCAGGCAGACCTGAAAACCTAAGGAGAGAAATAGCCCTCTCAGCTCATGAACGCAGTGTGCTGTCTGCAACATTATAAAGCACACGTGCTGAGCCAGTTGTATTCCCCCATAATGCAATGTATGCTTAGTTTCCAGTACCTTCTAAAAGCTCCTTTTACTCTCTCTGTCTTAGTTAGGGTTTCCATTGCTGTGAACAGACAACATAACCAAGGCAACTCTTAAAGAGGAAAACATTTCATTAGGGCTGGCTTACAGTTTCAGAGGTTTAGCGCATTGTCATCATGGTAACGCACATGATAATGTCCAGTCAAGCATAGTGCTGGAGAAGGAGCTGAGGGCTCTACATCTTCACCTGCAGGCAGCAGAAAGAGACTGTGTGCCACACTGGGCATAGCTTCAACATATATAAGACCTTAAAGCTCACCTCCACAGTGACATGCTTCCTCTAACAAGGCCACACCTCCAAACAGTGCCACTCCCCATGAGCCAAGCATCCAAACACATGAATCTATGGGGGGGGCATACTTATTCAAACCACCACCCTCTCCTTCTATTAATGGTAGACTGCTTTTAGTTTTGCTCTGTGCTGGCTCAAAGCAAAGCCCCTAAGAACTGATTGTTTATCAACTCATATTGCAAAAGCTTTCCTCAACTGCGGTATGCTGTGCATTAAGGCCTCCTGCCTTGCTTGCTAAAGATTCACAAGACTGCAGCTCTCTAGTCCCCTGAACCAGTGGTTCTAAACCTGTGGACCATGATACCCACAGAGGTTGCATATCAGATTATGATTCATAACAGAAGTAAATTTACAGTTATGAAGTAGCCATGAAATACTTTTATGGTTTCCATGAGTGGGGGGTCACCACCGCGAGAGGAGCTGGATTGTCTTAGCATTAGGAAGGTTGAGAACCACTGCTCTAAGCTGAACTCACATACCAAGAGAATGGCTTTCTCTGCTCAGCCAGCTGGTACAAAGAGGAGTGTATCTAATACACTTTCTCCTCAGAGCCCAGTCTCACATGGATCCTTTATTTTATGCTACCAAGACATCTTCTGGGTGATAGATAGCATAAACCATAGTAACTTTCATCTCTTGGAAAAGCAGCAGAACTGTTAATGTCCCATCACTTCACAGTTTAGCTTGGACTAACTACAGTGCACAGTATGATTTTGTATAAGAATTATACTTGGAATTGCAGCAGAGAAAATACAAGCTCTTTGGGTGACTTGCTTCCTAGAGTGTTCATTATGATCAATCAGTAGGTAACTAGTTTACTGGCTTAGAATTTGATTTGATAAGTCTATGCCATTCTATCCTGCCAGAGGCATCTGATTCTTCATGGTAAAATAGACTGCAAAATAGAAAGTTCCAGGAGCATGGTCTGGTTATTGTCATAAATTCTCTAAAATTTATTTTGCTGCATGAGAAAATAAGCTTCTAGGTGGTTTCCTTCAACGAAATGGCCATCTTTGTTCTTTTTCAAATTTTTGAAAATAGTAAAACATTTTCTTTTAATGTCTATTTTAATATGTTATTGGGTTGCTTTGCTTTTGTTTGTTTGTTTGTTGCTATAGCAAAGAACCTCTACCCTTAATAGCCTAAATAAATTCATTCTGCACTCATACAAAAATCCAGAACAGCTATGGCTAGTTGGCAGTACCAGAAATCCAGGGCTCCATGGTCCCGATTAACACCCAACCTCCAAATATGTCCCAGGAAGGGGGCTTTTATATCACAGTGCAGCCAACAGGAGAATGGAAAGTAAAAGCCAACATCCAGATGTTTGACCTGTGCTCCCTGTGGGCTAGAACCAGGCAGATGGTGTGGGCACAAGGGGGCTGTAAAGGACAGTCATTAGCTGAAGGCATGTGTTGAGGGATACCAGGAACAGTTCTCAGTAGTCTCAATGACACCTGGAGCCCATTCTCCTTTCAACTTGGTTCTCCAGGTGCATCTTCACCCTTTAAAGTGATGGAAAATGCCCGTTTTTATTTTACAAATGCTCTTTCCAAGCCGTAGGATGACAGAACTAAAGGAGACAGGAAAAAAAGCCATAGCCAGGTCTTCCTGGTTAATACCTGAGGAACCAGAACTCCACGAAGATTGCAGATTGGGGCTGGGGGGTGGTGAGGACTAAACCCCAGGTCAGTGAGTTCTCAGCGTCCCTACAGTTGATCCTAGAGCATTTCGTGAGCCTAGGAGTCACCTCAACCTTTCCTATTTCCTTGAATTGCTGGGGATGATTTGGCATATGATTTGGCAAAGCTGAGGAGTGTTTAAAGAGGTGATATTTCGGTTCTATAAATATTTGTAAGCTGCCTGCCTGTTGCTAGTCTCAGACCATAGAGATGAAAGAGCAGTTCGCACACACACTACATAATGAATAACTCAAGTAGGTAAACATGGAGCTCCAACCTAGAATCCCCATCCCCACAGAGAAAATTCTTTGTGCCAGATGAGTGCATGAGGGTCGTCTAATCCAGACTGAAAAATGGAGAGAAGGTCAAAGTTGGTTTCTCAGCTGTGAGGTGTTTCTTGAAAGACAAACAGACATTTGGGTGGATTGTTAAATGTGTTAAATGTGTAAGGCAACTCACCTTTTCCTTTTAAATGTTTGGTACTGAAAAGGCATGGCCTCATCTCTCATTAAAAGGGGGAGG
>CM053750.1:40308219-40369576 GCA_028658305.1 Pachyuromys duprasi
GGGAATGGTGTCCTAGCTCTGTTAAGGTAGAGTGAATAGGAGACCCCAAAAAGGAGCAAGGCTTGAGGTTCTGGATGTTACTGAGGTGACTTCTCCAGAAGGATCGCCACTGATGGTAATAACGATAGTTCACAATAGAACCATGGCTACAGCCCATGAATTTCTTCTGGATAGCTCCATGTAACATCATGTGACAAGTAATGTTACTCTCCTTCTGGTTATGGCATTTTCCCAGAAGGACAAGGATGTGTGTTCAAACACATCAGTATGATGTCACAATGTAAGTCTAGCAGGATGTCAGTAGCCGCCTAGTTCCCCTCCATTCTCTGCCGTTCTTTTCTCTGTGTCTGGGAGACAGAACTCTCAGCCTATATCTGGCTACTTTCTCCATCAGGCCAGTGGAGGCAGGAAGAGAGAAAGGTCGGAGCATGTCTTCCTTGCCTCTGCTCTCCAGCTTTGTTTGGTGCCACAGTCTGATGGTAGCTGGGTCTTCTTTGAACATCTCTCCCTGCCAGAGCCCAGCTATCTGTGCTTCTCGGGTCTAATTCCTTTGTTCCAGGGACCACTCCTGTGGGCTTCAGCTTCCCTGGACTGCCCGCTCCTATATGTTTATGTTACTACATAACGTTAACTATCTGAGCAGAATTTCCCTTTTCTGGTGAAACACCTGGAAGTGAAGGCACATGTGTGCCTGCTCATGCACACACACACACACACATACCATGTTTAAAGATTTCTGTTAGAGCAGTCTGGGGGGCTCTGAAATGAAAAGCAGAAAAGCCAAAAAACATAATAGCAAGGCAAGAAGGGAAAGGAGAAGACAACCAGTAATTTCCATTTCTCTCCCACGGGAGGAATGGCATAGTCCTTTGTAAGTCAACAGAAAATGCACAGTGTTAGATTAGATGTTATGTTAATACTAACTGAAAACGCTCGCGTGCAGGGTGCATCTGGTTACAAAACTGACTGTATTTTCTTCCACCTTTTTGAAGCATTAAGTAAAAGACTGTGAACATCTTGATTTCTTCTTAGAAGGAAATAGAAATACCATCTCCTAGTTCATCTCTCAAATTCCCATACCCAACCCTATCTCCTTCCACACACTGACTGCAGATCACACAGTGGCCCTCATTCCTCAGCACACATGGGTTAAGATCTTTAGTATGTCTGTCTTTGTCTTGCAGAGAAGTGTGTGGCCATTTCTACCCCCTGACGGCTTATGATTTAATTCAACAGTCTAGTGGGGAAGGATAAAGTGAGGAAAGGAGAGAGGGCTGGAGAGAGGAGACAGCATATATGAGCAAGTAATCAAATCAAAGAAAAATGCTCATTCATTAGGAGTTCACATACCCTCGCTGGCTTGTCTCTTGTGTTGTTTTCTCTACAAGCCCACCTTGGACTTTTATGTTATTTTAGTCTTAGGTTACCACCTGCTGCTTGAGGAGACTTTCAGGGTGTCACACATCTATCACCAGATAAGAACCTGCTCTATTTGTGTACATACGGAATCTTCAACCTTCTGAACGTGTGATCCAATTGGCCATATTTTCATTACCCTAATTTGCCTTTCTGAATTTCTGAATCTTATCAGAGTAATTCATGAATCAGATAAATCTCTACTAGGTTCCTTTTATGGTTTCACAGATTTGTAAAATGTGGCTTTCTCCTATCCATCATAAGTGAATGGGATGTCAGGTGACATGATAACAGCACATCTGGTGTCAAAATTGCCAAACATCCCAGAGGTTGGAGGCCTTTGAGATCTGCCGGGATAGCTGGTTGTTTAGAACTGACGGAATATTTTCTTGCTTGCAAGTTTCAAAGCACTTAGTTTATGGGGAAGTAAAAAAGAGGATATAGGAGAACCCAGTTCTCCTAAATTTTCAGACATCTGAAAAATACAGAGAGATGTCAATAAGTAATAACTAGAAAATCAATACAATACCAGATTAAAAAGAAAACAAACCAGACCTGAGCTTTTTTGGTCATTGTGACTGTTTACATAAAATGACAGTATTTTTCCTTTTGCCCATAAGACCAGAGTTTGCTGAGGTAGTGACTCCAAGCGTCTCCAATTACTCCCACCCTTCCCCGTCTCTTCCCTTTCTATATTAGTTACTTTTCTTGTTGCTATAACAAAATACCTAACAAGAGAAACTTAAGGAACAAACGGTTTATTTTGGCCTATAATTTGAGGTTACAAACATTCTGGCAGGGAAGGCATGAGTTCCGGAGCTGAGGAAGCTGGCCGCGCTGTGCTCCCAGTGAGGAATCAGAATGTTCAGGTGCTGCTCACTTTCTCCTAATTCTTTCTAGTTAGTCTAGAATCGCAGACCATGGGACGGTGCCAGCCGCATTCACAGTGGCTCTTCCTTCCTCAGTTAAACCTCTACAAGTGCTGCTGACTTAGCCAGAGGTGTGGCTCCTGGGTAACTTTAAATGTAGGCAAGTTGGCAATGGAAATTAACTTTCCTTCTTCCCATTTCAGACCCCAAACGTTTTAGTAATAAAGGGAAAGAAGGGGAGGAAGATGGAGAGGGAAGCAGACAGGGAGGGCACATGAAGGGCAGGGCAGAGAGGGAGTGAAACAGACAGGAAGGGTACACATATAAACAAGGAATGAAAATGTCAGAATGATAGGCCAGTGTGTTCCCTTGACTGACAAGATGGAGAGTGCCAGCATTTCCTGTGTCATCTTGCTTCCATCCCTCCCGCTATGAGCTATAGAGGCACTTTATCTCTTCTCTTCCTTCCAAGGCTGTCTTATCCTTTCTGTCAGCACTACTGATAGACAACCTGAACATAACAGGCTGATTTACAGCCAAGGAGACCCAGAAGAAGTTAGATACTTAAAAAAGAGCCCTGCTTCAGGTACTCGTGAATAAAACAAAGTCTCTTGGGGGATTTACATTCTAAAAGGATGATTGAAAATTAATAAACCATGGTGTTGAGTTCTGATAAGAGCTATAGAGAGAGATAAAGTGCAGAAGGGGGGATGAAGACTGTCAGGGAAGTTGATGGGAGGAATACAGAGGGAAGCCAGGAGTGGTACAGCTACAGACAGAAGTTTCCAGGCAGAAAGTGTGGAGGTGGGACTCTCTGTGGCATGACCTTGAACAGTGTGCCTCTCCAGCGAGCAGCATCACCTGGGAACTTGTTAGAATGGAAGGTTCCGGTCCAGAAACCTTCTGTCCAGCAAGGAGTGCTGGGAGTAGTGCCAGGCAACCTGCATTTTAAACACCTAAGACTGTGATCAAGCAAAGGTTTGAAAAGCACTGGAGGAACCAGAAGCAAGGGCAGTGAGTGGGATACAAAGCAGGACCTTCCCTTTAGGGGAGCTGTATGTCACTAATTTTTTTTGGTTGCTAATGCTGTTCGCTAGATAGCCATCTATTTCCCTTTATCTGTGTGAACCACATACAGCTATTTTTCCTGAGTACACTTTGGTCAACCTTCAGCCATCTACACCTATCCACCATTCCTGATCCAGGTTAAACAGTTCATCCTCAGCCAGCCAAGTCTGTGATGTCACCAATCACCTATGGTTGCTTGCCTAAGAGTTTATAGCACCCTCTCTATCCTGTATCTCACTGTACTATCCAGGATCTGTATCACTATGTGGTTATGCTCTACATTCTGTTAGATGAGAAGCAAGTGCGGCCTGAGATGCTGTCTCCTCTTCTGTATTCCCACAGACCCTGACGAGTATTTGACATGTTCAGTAAAAATTTGGATGGGTGGGTGGATGGATGGATGGGTGGGTGGATGGATGGATGGATGGGTGGGTGGGTGGGTGGGTGGGTGGATGGATGGATGGGTGGGTGGGTGGGTGGGTGGATGGATGGATGGGTGGGTGGATAGATGAATGGATGGGTTGGTGGTGGAGGAAAAGAAAAGAATAGAGAGGGAGGGGAAAAGGGTGGTCATGAGAAAGAGAAAGAAACAAACTTGGAATCAAATTGCAGATGCTGCAGAGCTTCCGTGGCTGAGCAGCCGTGAGAACCTGAAAGCACTTGCCTCAGTGGCCTCGGTAGAATGTGGGAACCCCAGAGCTGATGCCTCTCTGGCTGTGTGGTGTTCGCCTACCTCCTGTCACTGGACTTTCTCTGTATATAGTCTTTGAGGCCTTCTACTCATACCTAGACTTGGTGTCAGCTATTTTGTTAGGCCCCTGAGCATTTAAGATTGTTTTGAGCAGCACTCTTCTTCTGGGAGATCTCTGAGGCAAAACCGCTGTTCCCTGGCTGGGGCCAAAAGAGGAGCCAGTAAACAGCATGTGTGTTAGCCAACGCCTTTGCTTCCTTTGGTTTGATTTGGCTTGCTCGTTTTTTTTTAAACCCCATATTAATTGTACATAATAATAGTTTTATTGTGGCAATTCTAGACATGTAACTAATACATTCTAATGATACTCATTCTCTGATTTGACTCTTTTGAGATAAGGTTTTAATGCGTAGTCGAAGCTAATCTTTTATTCTCATTTGTCCTGCCTCAACCTCCAGACCATTGGGATTAGAAGCAGTTAGACTAGACATGGCTTTAGCCACTATCTTTTACCAATGTAAATATACTTACATTATTTTGTCATCTAAAGACTATGTATAGCTTCATCTGAAACTATAGACTGCTGTTCAGTCAGTTCATTTGGAGGATCATGGTTTTGTTGTTCTTTGTTTGTTTTTCATTTTAAAGCTAAGCCTTATTAACCAAAAGTCTTTTTAACATCCTTCAGACATTTATTGTCTACATTCTATTCTTCATTCATCCTTTTTTATTTCTTTAGATACTCTGATTCAGGAAGAACAAAACTTGCTTGCAGGCCTACACTTAGCTGCCTAAGCTAGATCCCTGAATTAATTTCAGGTACCACAGAATTAGGATTGTTCTGAAAGTGCACGCAGAGTTTCTTTAAAATAAGCTTAGGGCGAAAAGCCAAAGAGCTGATTAAAGAGCAGGCTGCACATTTGGTGCAGAGGCCCCGGCTGATGCTGATTCTGATGTTAATTCCTGGCTGATGCTCAGCGTGCTTCCTGTGACTGTGCTTCTGCAGAATCCTGAGATCTCCACTGTTCACAAAGCCAGCTGACTCTGGTAAGGGCCTAACACAGGAGGAAAGCATGGAGGAGGGGAGGGGCTGAGGGTTGGGCTGATGACCAATGGCCAGTGACTTAATGTCACACCCACATAACCAGCATGAGGCCTCATTCCAGCGTGCATCCTAAGTGCTGTATCTCTCCCTACCTGCCATTAACATTAAATGCAATGCAGTTGACAGGCTCCTGCATTCTAAGCAGCAATTCCCAAGTCCTACACTGTGTAGAACACCAATGTTATTTGTGCATTTTATCTAGCCACGAGCAGGGGATACGGAGATGTCCACTGAATAATTTGGCTGGGCCTTGTATGCTTAGTTTTCCAGAAGCTTATCTTTCTAGAGCATTTTCTCTCCTAACTCTGTCAAAACATCACTTAACTTCCCTCTGAGCTCTCAGGATGTTCCACATAAGCACTCATCACTTTGTACGACAATTATTTGTCTACTTTTCCTAACTATACAGTGTCCCCTTTGAGAGAAGAGGCCCATCTTATTTTCTCTCACATCCAGTCTTGCCGAAGACTGTCAGATACATGCTCCCCTGCTCTTCACTAGCTCCAATCTACAATAAATTGCCCACACATATGTTTTAAAATCTAAAATTACCACAGTTTCAGATGCTTCAATGATATAGCTGTTAATTCTGAATAATAAGCACGTTCTCTCTGGCTGTGGAAACGCTAGCAGTTTTTTTTTTTTTTCGTTAAAGTAGCACAGATCTATCAGCATTACAGAGCACAGTGTGGAGCCACTGGAGGCTAGATGTGTAAATGAAGTCTGGGGACTCGGTTAGTGACGCAGATTGATTGAACTTCAGGATTTAAGAGCAGAACCGGAGACCCTGCATTTCTCACAAGTTCCCAGGTGATGACAACACAGAACCAGGCTTTGAGTACATTATTGGGCCATGGAGAAGTCCAATGTGTTCAACACCAGCTCTGCCGCTGAATCTCTGTTACTTTAAAGAACTTTTTACCCTTTCTATAATTTTCAGAGATCACATTAGGCAGCTTGTCTCCTCCAAATCCCACATCCATGATCTGTCCCAAGGTCATGTCATGTCTGACATAAGGTAAGAATCCATACGGCATAGAGAAACACCCTCAGAGTGCCTGGGTTCATGCCTTAGCTCTCCTACTGACTACCAAGGTGACCTTGGAGAGAGTGTATCTCTCCATATTTCCATGCCTCTGTTTCTTTAGTTGTAAACTTGAACTATTATTGACTGATATATTGACTGATATATAGCTGTGAATTCTGACTAATAAACACATTTTCTCTGGCTGGGGAAATGCTAACACCTTTTTTTTCATTTATGCTAAGTGCTTAGGACAGACAGCAGACTGATACTTATAAATTAACAAATATGAACTACTTTGCACATTAATAGTCTCTGTAGTTTTATTTGTGAGATGCTTTTCTAAGGGTGAACAGCATTAGACATTCTGGTTCTACAGTAATTTGCTTTACATATGATATTGTCACTGTATCTGGCATGAAAGCTCCAAAATATTGTTCTTTCTTTTAAATGGCCAGGTGATTTTATTATAGATTTTGTTACCCCTATACTTTTTTCTCCAATTTGCTAATTGTTCTATATGAAGCATATTTTTTAACATTTAAAGAAAAATGCTTTCAAGCATGTATACATTCTCACAACAAAACAGAATTCGAAGGCAAATTTTTATCTTCTGGGTATCCTGTGCCAAACTGTCTTAGGGGCTTCACAAATAAGAATCAGGAGTCAGTGTGTTTGATAATTCAGCAGCCAGTGGCAAGCTAATGACAAAACAAACAAACAAACAAACAAAACCCAAGTGTGTCCTTTGCTATTCCTTAGTGCAAATGAGCTTGTTGGGCATGCCAACAGAGCATTAAATCACCAAAGCATCTGCCTCAGAGGATGTCACTCAGGCCACTCAGGTCACTTATGGAGGGATGTATAAACGAGCAAACAGGGCTCAAAGCCTTTCAGCTTAGAGTGACGCCAGAAGCAGCCACATCATGCTGATATAAGTACTTAAGGAGATAGTTTTCAAATGCCAGTCTTCAGCGGTCTCCAACAATGGCACTATTAAACCTATACTTAGGCTTCTGTTTAGAGGAGGAGCAGAGCACTGGAAATGGCTACGCCAAAAAACCCAATCCACTACACTTTTACATGTATTTCTCAGTAACAGATATTTCTCCCAGTCTGAGCCAGTCCATTACATTTTCAGAAGAAATACAGGAAAAAATACTTGCCAGAAGTTTCATGCACCATCAATTTCTTTTTTAAGTTGCAAGTATTAGTGATCGTTAGAACATAGTACAGGTTGAACATCTTTTGATTTCCACAAAATCACTTGAGAATCATTTTGTTCCTGCCTCTGTGTGATATGGACAGAGAAGAGTTTGTCTGAACACAATTTCTATTGTTTCTTTTGTTGGTCTAATAAAGCCCCTCATCTTAAGTTTTATCTAAGTCTTTACCACTCCGGTTTGGTATTACGTATGATCAGTGGCTTCCTAATCCAGCAATCACAACCTGAAAACGACAAAGAAATCGTTTGGAGGTCGATTACAAACCCCTTATTTTATTTGTTTGAGCTAAAGAATGTTGCAAAGTATTCATTATGTTTTCTCTTGCTTTGTGATAATTTGCAGTATAACTCTAGACAGTCCATCGTCACCAGAGAATAGGTGACCTCTAAAGTACAATAACAAGAGAGCATTATAGGTGTACACTTGTCTTACCTTATCCTCACTTTACTTTTGTGTGTTATGACACACTAAGTAATACACAGCTGAGAGTGTTCATCAGTTGCTGCCATGGGGTTCTGAAAACAAGAAGAATGGGCTGAGGAGATGGCTCAGTGAAGTTCTTGCTTCTCGAGAATGATGGTCTGTGTCTCTTCCCAGAATGCATACAACACACGGGGTGTGAAGTGACAGTCAGCGTGGTGTGATGATCTGGGGTGGTATGATAAGCTGAGTGTGGTGAGGTATGCCTGTAATTCCAGCACTGGGGATGTAGACAAATGAGGATCCATGGGCCTCAGATCCAGAAAGCTTGGTTGATGCTGCAAACAGTGGGTAATGTAAAGACTGACTGAAGAAGAGACTTGAGTTTGACCTCTGACCGTTCCACGTATAACACACATTTAGATGTATGCCCACACATATGTACCCTAATTTATGAACATGTACACACATAACCCTAAAAAAATAGAGATGATGATCTCCAAGCTCCATTAAGTTAACCAACAGTAGCTTATTATGTCCCCGTATTAACTTATCATTTTTACTGAGCCTCTGTATGTCCCAATGTGTCTATAGATCGGGCATATAAAGTCCTAAAAACAAGGGAGTCAAAGACCTTAGCATTGTGAATCCTTTGTATAAGGGGAACTGTCAACCTTTCAGCTGACCTGTGCAGATCTCGTGGCTGGACTTGGGTTCGGAGGACGTGAAAGAGCGGTACAGACTACAGTATGATGCACAGACTACTACCTTACTTCAGTTTCAGCGCACTTTTTTCTGTTTTGATTGTTCAAGACAGGGCTTCTGGGTGTCTCTTAGCTGTCCTGGACTCGCTCTGTAGACCAGGCTGGCCTGGAACTCACTTAGGTCTGCCTACCTCTGCCTCCCCGAGGAGTGCTGGGATTGCAGATGTGCCATTGCACCCGGCTTCAGTGTGCTTTCACACGCGAATGTAACTAAGAAAGCAATGGCCAAAGGAAGGTTGTTTGAGTTCAGAAAACATGTAAATAAAAGCCAGTAAACACATACTAAATATTAATAGAGTAGCCCTTTCCCAGAACTTTCTCAGGACAGAGAAAATGAAACAAAATTGCCTGACATGTGCTATAGATGATATCTGGGTAGGCATGAAAGCAAGGCAGAAAGCTATAATCAGATTCAGGGTACACTGACCAGACTGGGTTCTATAGCTGTGTTCTGACATTCAACAAGAACAAACATGTCTTATAAATTGAATTTAAATGTTTGTCACAGGAGGCATGAAATCACATGTAAGAACAATCTAGGGAACAAAATGCACACAAGGTAAAAGGCCCTCTGCTTTCACGGTTCCTAAGGCATTGTTTACCATGGGCCATTCTTTTGACTGTGTTCTGACAGGGAACAAAGACAGAAAACAAGTAATCAGAGGCTCTTAAAATAGAGATGAAATAAACAAGAAATTTTGCATTTACTAATGCAATGTGTTTATTCATCATCTGTGTACCAGACACCAGTAAACGCTCCATACAAAATACAGGTGTTCTAAGTTTTCGCTGAATTTATATGTTGGGCTAGGAGGCAGACATGCATTGCAACCGTGATGGGGATGGTACAGGAGAAACGGCCAAGTGCTGACAGCTCGGGAGAAAATTACATTGGTTGCTTTTTCCATCGCTGTAACAAAATGCCAAGCAAGAAGCAACTTAGGGGAAGAAAGTTTGTCTCAGGGTGTGAGCTGAGTCGAGCCATAAGCGGAGAAGACCTGGCCTGGGTGGTTCTGTGGGTGCGAGCTGCTTTGTCTATTTCATCCCGCGGGACAGGAAGCAGTCCGACAATACAAAGTGGGGCTGGGTTCTAAAATGCAAGGTTTACTCTTTCACCCCAGTGACGCACTTCCGCAGGTAGGCTCCACCTCCTGAAGCAGAGGTCCTCAACCTTCCCGATGCTGCGACTCCTTAATACAGTTCCTCATGTTGTGGTGACCCCCAACCATACACTTATTTCTGGTGCTACTTCATAACTATACTTTTCTACAGTTATGAATTGCTATGTAAGTATTGTTGGAGATAGACGTTTGCCTGCCTGCCGGAAGCGTCGCAACCCACAGGTTGAGAAGAACTGTCCTAGAGGTTCCACAATCCCTCTAAACAGCACCCGCTGGGGACCAAGTTTCAAACACGTTAGACACGTCAGCCTGTGGGAGACACTTCACATCTAAAAAGGTGAGAGAATTGTTAAGCAGATTTGGAGGATGAACCTAAGATGAGAAGGGTCTTCCTCAGGATGTAATCTTTAAGGCAGAGCCTCACATAAAGAGCGATTTGCCAGGTATCGCTGTTACGGCAAATGAAAGCTGTTGAGGGAAATACTGGCTCCATCTTAGGAGACAGGAATAAGAGGGACATGGTGGGCCTACTACCCAGTGATCGTTTTAAATCCTGGTCTTAATGGGAAACTGAGCTTCAGAGCTTATCCTTAGGTTTGTGTCCATCTAGTGCCCTCGGCTTTGTAAAACACATTCATGTGAATGTGATGATTTGAATGACTATGGTCCCCACAGGGGGAAATATTTTAATGTTTAGTCACCAGGAAGTGGCACTATTTGAAAGGATTAGGAGGTGTAGCCATGTTGGAGGTTTCAAAAACCTATGCCAACCCAGTGTCTATCTCTCTCCTCCCAAGGGTCAGGGGACAGCTCTCAGCTAGCCCCAGCCCCTGCCTGCCACCGGGCTCCCTGCCATGATACTGGACTGACCCTCTGAGAACATAAGCAAGCCCCCAGCTAAATGCTTTCTTTTATAAGAGTTGCCTAGGTCTTCGTGTCTCTTCATACTAGTCAAATGTGACTAAGACACGAGGTATCTTGAACTCACTTGCTCTCCGCTCACGTGGACAGCATAAAAGTAGGTATGTGATGGATGTGCTGACTATAAAGGCACCTTTTGGGGAGTGCAGAGGTGACAAGAAATTTGTATTTTTGCTTGTTTTCTTTTTCTTTCTATTCCCCTTTGCCTTTTCTTAGCAACTGTTGAGAGACCCGTGTAGCAGGATATTAATCATTTGTGTTTACATAATACAGGCTTGCTTTTAGTCATCATTTTTTCCTTTAACACTTCTGCAAGGCAATGTAAATGACACTAATGGTTATATATCTACCTACCTTCATTGTCCTTCTTTGTGAAATTCCGATGTACCTTGTTTAAAAATATGAAATATTCCTCCTACTGAAAACAATACAAATGTTCTAGATTTTTTATTTTATTTGGAATTGTTTGCATTATTTTTCTTTATATATTTATGTCTATAAAAATTTTGTGTATGTGTGTGTGTTGGTGGTGGCATGGTTTGTGTGTGTATATGTGTGTGTGTACTGGTGATGGTGTGGTATGTGTGTGTACATGTATGTGTTACAGTGTGTGTATGGATGTGTGGTGTGTCTATGATGTGTGTGTGGTGTGTATGATGTATGGTGTGGTTTTTGTGTGTTATGTATATGTAGTTTGTGTTATGTGTAGTGTGTGTGTATATGTAAAGTGTGTGTATGTGTGGTATGCATATGTGGTGTGTGTATATGTGTGGTGTGTGTGTGGCTGATGTCAGAAACACCATAACTTTTATCTGAGAGGACTTTACAGAAGAGAGCACTTATAGGAAAAGATAAGTATTTTCATCTCCACCTGCCACATTTTACTCCTAGTGTAATACTATTGTTTTCCACATACCAAACTGGCAAAACTAAAGATTGAAAATAGAGCTGGAAGAGGCAGGGAAGAAGTTATGACAGTGCTTGGTGCTGGAAGAAAGATGAAGTTGCTGTAAGTTCTTTGTAAAGTTATCTAGAAGGTCTGTTAAGATCTTTATAACCTCTTGCAGAGCAATCTCATTTAAAAATTACCTGTCTAAAATGCGGTTCTCCTCCTGCCTGGGAGCTATCTCCCATGAGCCCATGAAGTCAGGAGACCAGGAACGTGCCTGGAATAGCCAGCCGGCACTGCACAAGGATCACACACTCCGGGAACCACTGCAGGGAGCTAATTCATTACCTTAATCCCAGAGAACAAAGGCTATATAACCCTTGAGAGTAGGTGGGGGGTGCCAAGGGTAGGTGTACATAATTGGTTGGAACTAGGCACTTTTAGGATGCTTCATTTGCATTAAACAGCATTCTCCTATCATGAATGGAAATACAGTACCTAGTTATCCTATAAGCACAGGGAGGGGAGAGCTAGCAGGGAGCTGTGCCAAAGGCCGGATATCAAAAGTGGCTAGGGGCATCTGTCTAGAGATACTCTGCAGAGGAAGTCAGGCAGAGAGCAGGAGGCCCTGCTGGGGAGAGGGAGTCCTGCACCTTAATGCCAAGCTCAGAATGGCTATCGGGACACAGAGGGCTGCACCCTCAAACAGCAGGGTCCTTCCAGCATGAAAGAATTTTAGTTATTTAGTCTTGGTTTTTTGAGACAGGGTCTCGCTGTTTAACCCTGGCTATCCTGGACTCACTTTATATAGACAGGACTGGCCTCTAACTCACAGAGATTTACTTGCCTCTGCTTCCTGAGTGCTGGATTTAAAGAAGTGTGTCACTAGGCCCTGCTAAAAAAAATTATTATGTGTGTTAAAATGCTTATTATAGTGTTGAATATAGCGATTTTTAAAATATTAAAAACAAAATCCATCAACAAAGGGCTAATTAAGAAAATTATGATATATCTAAAATATAAAATATTATTAAACTATTAACAAGGAATGAGGTGTATATTTGAGGACTGTTTTTTTAAGGTACATATATGAGGAAAGGGCATACATTTACCTAGAAAATAAGCATGATATAAAATTTAAAATAAAAAGAAAAGATTAAATACATATGACCCTATTTTTAAGATGTGCTAACTTTTACCTTGTACAGATGTTTCTTTGGAATCTTGTTTGGTTTGGTTTGGTTTTTGGTTTTTGGTTTTTTGTTTTTTTTTTTTTTTTTTTTGGAGCAAAGAGGAAATGGTGACAATGATATTTTATAAGAATGCACTAATTTGTTCTTTTAGCATTAAGATGATTTTATATAACAACAAGAGAAATTTAACTTTTTCATGTAATTATGTATTTTTAAGTAGACTAGGCAAGGGGCAATTTGAGTTTTGATTTGATTTGCATAATATCTTGGTTATGTCACTGTATTCCTGACATCTGTTCTAACCTATTTGGAAGAAATTAAAAAATCGAATGCTCCAAATGTCCCTGAAATAAGGGCATCACAGTTCACAATGTTTACATTCCCTAGCGTTAGAGACCAAAAATTTTCAGGGTCATAAGTTAATCTTGCCTTCAGGACAATCATTCTCTGGTTTTAGAACTATTCTGCGTGTGTTGCCATTCTTAGGGACTAGAAACCATGAGCCACCCTGAGTCACAGTTTATTTCACAGAAATCATCTAAAAGGAAGATCTGCAGGTTCGTCCTTCATCAGGATTGAACAAGTGCCCACACCAAATGGGTGTGGTGCCTAGAAATTCGACCCAGGAACGTAGCGCACTGAGTCCCATACTTATAAGGTTGTCAAGTAAGGCCCAGCTGCCCGCTAGCAGCCGCAGCAGCAGTGGTGGCAGGAAGCCTCTGGAGGGGAAAAGTCCCTTTAATTCTTGTCTTCCCACAAAGCTATCAGGGCATGTAAATTTCAAATGTGTTTGCAAAATTTTTTTCTTTTTTACATTTTTGAAGCCATTGATCTATGAGAGGTATTTTTGTTAAATTTTTTTATGGTAACTTACCAGCCTTTTCATAAAATGTACGGCTCGGAATCTTCATGGGTGGTTTTCGTGTGAGCTTCCCTGTTCACATTCTCCTGTAGACTGTGTCGTCATCTACAGACATGATGGATAGGATTTCTTTCAAAGGCAATGTTTTCAAAAATATCCTCAAGTACTGCTGGCAAACATCTCTTAATTGCTTCATCCCCTCACCTCTTTTTCTGACAAGTGGCTGTGTAACTTATTCAGAAGTTAAAAGGAAAAAAAAATCTATTAACAGAGAAAGGTGGTGATGATTGAATGATATGTCGGGTATTTCTCTCTTCCTCTAAGGCAGTCAGTAAAGCATCAGATGTCATTCAACAAAGTCTGAGGGGACCGTGCAACCGAATGGGTGTAGCCAGCATGCTTAGCTTTAAAAGTTTCTTGTGCTTATGAAAAGAAGACTCCTGGCACCATGTGTTAGATTCATGACTTCTTTTTTCAGCCTGTATTTGATTTGTAATGCTTTCCCTTGGTGGTATTTACAGCAACATGTAAGTGGACAAGATGTTTGCTCAGCTTCTAATTCAGGGGTTTGCCACATGGTAGGTTGAATGGTAAATATTAAATAATGGGTGTTAGCTGGTGAGTTTCAATGGGAAAGACCAAATTCAAGTTAATCTTCCTTGAAGGGAAGACTAATGTGCATAGCGGCTTTGTTCTTTAGCAGAAACAGCCAGGAAACAATCAGTAGGAAGGAAAATCCAGAGCACACCTATAATTATGCAGTGGCCACAAGTCAGAGAAACTTAACTAAGACCTTGGTTCAGAGTACATGAGGCACAGATGAAAATTACTCAAAGGTCTATCAATTTCACCCATTCGCCTTTTTAAGTTGCCTGTGTCCTGGACATCTGCAGGATTATCCTCAGGCACAGGGAACTCCTCCGACTCCTCTGAGCTCTTCCCTTTTGTATCTGTCACTAGACTCATCTTCCTCCCCACCCCCTTCTGGGGGGTGCTTAGTTTGTCTCTCAGCAGTTGTGAATTCTGGGCTCTGTCTCAGAGAGACCAATCATTATTATGGCTCTCAATGCTGCCTGTGATATGATGGTGCCTGAGCCTTCATTTCCAGCCCTGGCTCCTTACCTTAACCTCACTCCCATATGTCCAGTTGGCTGCTGGACATTTCCAAGTGGAGCCTATATGCCAACTTCTCTAAAATGGTCCATCCTGTATCCCTCACATAACATTTTCTTTTGCTTTTCCCTATTTTCATCCCATTTAAAGGAATCCAGTCACCGAGCATCCACACTTCATGAGTCTTTCTGTCTTGCTTTGTCAACTCAAGTCTCATACCTCTTTTCGTATTCCCCTCCCTTGGCTCTATCCTGTCCTTATTTTATGCCTCCATCACCATAATCACTTGCTACTTTCTTTGCCTTCAGTATCTCTCTGCTTTAGTCCACTGTGCACATCGGTACCAGATTAGCCCACCTAAAGTGCTGCCATCCAAATGTTCTGGAGGTTTTGGCATCTCAAAACTCAAATCCAAACTCATTTGTCAGACATCCACGGTCCTCAGCAAGCTGGCTCTCTGCAACCCTTTCCTTTCCCATCTTAACTCTTTTGTTCTTGTCGTTGTTTTTCACTTCAAAACAAATCTGATAGGAATCTGCTGTCTAGCAGAGGAATCCCTTGGGTTCACATTTGTCTTTTATATGAAAACTGAAGAAATATTCAAGGACGGCAATGAAATAACAGCTAATTGCCCTGATTTGATCACTGTACATTATATACATGGATCAAATTATCACAATGTCCCCCCAAATAGCAAAAATTTGCATGCTAGGTAAAATCTTCTAAAAGCTAGTATCTGTGCCCACACCATTCACTTCATCCATACCCACTCAGGACACAACCTTCATTCTGCCCTCTCTAAATTGCCTCTCCTTCTAAAGCACCATCTCTATTGTGGACCATAAAGACATCTCTTCCTACAACAACTTCCTTGTCCAACTCTTCATCTTCAGCTCTTTAAGAGTAAAGCTCATTTTTTTTCACTTACATTATATGACTTTCCTGAGACTTCATGAACAGCAAGTACCCCGCTGCCCTGTAGATTTATTGTTTTGAATAGGCTTAAAGATAATCCTGTTGTCTTCATGATTCTCTTTTCAACTTGCCAACAACAATTAAAGAAAATAGGGAAAGGGGATGACAGCTAGGCTCAGCTTTCTCACTCTGCCTCTATCTAAACTTCAAAGGCAAAGACAGTTGAGTGACTTTAACCCTCAGCTGCCTATGTTTAGATAATGAGCAGCTCTATAAAGGAAATTTGGGGATGGAGAAAGGTATCAGTCATTATAATGATGTGGGAAATAGACCCATAGCAAGCTCTCTGACTTTCCAACCTCCATATAATGCCTTTCAGGAGACTCTGTGACAATATATAAATCACTCACCATAGTGAGCCCTATGCGGGCCCCACAGTCTCACATCCAGGCAAATGAGGCACTAGACAGGCTTAGTAAGCATTCCTCGAATGTGGAAGTTCTGTGCTTCTAAGTAATATCTAGAGGAATGTGTTTTGAATTAATTTTTCACTATAATAATTTTCTTTAATTTTCAAACATCAAAGAATACAATTATGCTTTAGAATCTTTACATATGTTTCTGCATGGGTACATAAATAGAATTATGCCCACCAGACATAATTTGGATTTAAAATATTTTTGTTGAATTGAAATATCTTTAAGAAGTTGTTTAAACATTTTAGATAATGGTGGAAACAACCAGAGATAATCCAGAAGGGCTGATACAAGAGAACGTGAATGTCGCTCCTCGGGGAGGCAAAAGAACTAGGCATGTCCCTGCCTTTTAGTGTTATGATTCAGCCAAGGAGCTTATCTCCTGAAACCTGCTTCTGCCAACAGTACCACAGCCAGGTCACTATTAAGGTGTGCCAAGGACCACCTCCAGCCGAAATATGCAGGGAACCAGCTGTCCCTGTGCCTTCCAGATCTGATCCAGTGAGCACGGTCACCTCGATCCCAGCTCTTCTCAGTGGTCACAGTACCGTCTGTGTGTTCCATTTCCACCTGTCTCTGTGTTCTAAGTATACTCTGCATTGCATGTACACTCCAGGTTAGCCTCCTATTACAAGGAGCTTTGGGGTGGGAGATGCAACTCCAGGTTTGCCTATTGCAAAAAGAGTTAGGGGGTGGTTCAGTGGTTAGAGCGTTATTTGTTTAGCAAAGGGCTTCGGGCATATCTCCCTCAAAATAATCCCATCTTAGACCTTTAATAATATCTGACATGTCTTCACTAACTTAATATCCACAGGTTTCAGGAGAGTTTTTAAAGAGGTCATTATTCAGGCTGCCATGCCAATGAACTATTTTCACTTAGTATGTATCCAACCCGGTATAATTAACTTTTTAAAGCAGCAATACGTAACATGTGGAAAACAATGCCTACCTTTTGGGAGTGGGGTGATAGGGAATTTTCACTTTTAATGTGATACTTTTGAAGCATTTTACTCTTTTATAAAAGATTGTTCTGTTTGTATGTGGGGATAAAACAATCAAAATGAAAGGTAAAGGAGACTTCAGCAGTCTTAAAGAAGCCAGTGGTGCCGAATTGGACCTCTCTACTCCGTGTTCGGCGGCAGTAATTCGCACCCTCCCTTTCATCCAGCTCAGCTGCTCCCCTTCACTCATCTGTGTAATTTGGATTGAAGTCACACATCAGGCAACTACATCCAACTCCGAGTCATTCAGCTTCAGAGTTCCTGCTGCTCCTTCTGTTGCTCGCTCTAATTTCCTTCTTCAAAGACTGGAGAAGATTGCAGAAGGAAAAGAACAAGAAGAACAGGAATTTTTCTTTCCTGGCCCGGTCTCCAAGACCTTTTCCACTTTCTTGCTGAACTTCTCCTTCTCAGTGACAGCAATAATGTCCCCCTAGCACCCCTGTTCCTTACTATCTGTGGAGGTTTGCTTTGGCTACACATCACTCGTTCACTTTCTTGGCTGATGCCTTTGCAGAAGTTGGCCTTTATTTATTTACTTACTTACTTATTTATTTATTTATTTATTTATTTATTTATTTATTTATTTATTTATTTATTTATTTGGTATTGTGATGAGCAAACTGGGTAAGTGGCCCATTTCCCCAGCAGTCTTTCAAGTTACTGTTTCCTCTTTGTTGCTAGAGTCCAATCACCAGGGCAAATTATGTACCCTTCCTAGGAATTAATTGTCTGTTCTCTTTATTTAGCACCGATTTCTTTACACATGCTTTTAAAGGTCTAACGATTCCATATGTCAGATAACCAAAGCAGACATTAGGAATTGGAAAGGAATGGTGTTTCTGACTAGAGAAGGCAGCATTATTATAGAATACAGATTTGTAAACTCTAAACTGTTGTGTCGCTGTTGTGCCATGTCTATCTGTCTAAACTAGTAAAGGTGTTTGTAGTTGTGTGGCAGAAGCCAATTTCCATTGTTTTGGTGAAATGGCCAAGTGCTTTTACATGTAGATGTAACCAGGCATTTAACTAAGTCAGCCTGGTGTGGCTAGCTCCTCAGAGTACTCACTGTATTGTTTGCTATGGGGAGGTGCCAGAACATTCTAGAAAAATGTGATTTGAAATAGCTGTTAAATTTGCCAGTGAAATCTTCCTTGGAAGCTGGAGAGATGGGTCCGTGCCAAAATGTTTGCTGCACACACGTGAAGACCTGAGTTCAGATCTCCAGCACTCACCTAAAACCGGGCATGTCTGCAACTTCAGTGCTGGGAGGCGGAGACAGGAAAACCCCAAAGGGGCTCCCTTGCTAGCATACTAAAGGTCCTCTGACCAGTAGTCTATATAAAACCATGAGTTCCAGGCTCCGTAAGAGACAGTATCTCAAAAACTAAGGTGAGCAATATAGATGAAGCTCAAAGTTGACCCCTGGCCTCGACACAGGCAAGTACATCCACACATCGAACACATACACACACACACACACACACACAGGCTCCTTCCTATTATTCACAGTGTAGGGAAGGGCTCATTTTCTCTGAGAACAAAGGCCATAGGAGATTAAAGTATCCAAAAAAGGGGGGATAGGGATCCTCTAGGTAGATGAATTTAAGAAAACACATGGAGTGAAGCTTCTCAAACTTCAAGGAAATCACCTGCAAGGCGGGGAGTGGGGAGTTCTTGCTAGAATGTAGACCCAACTCCATTTAGGCTGATCTTTGGGGAATCTGACTGCCCAAGCATCACAACCTCATGCTTCTAGTGGGACACGCCCCTCCCTGCACCCACAGGAATGAATTCTCGTTTCAGTCACTCCCCTGGCTTCTGGTACCCTCCATCCTGTGTGTCAGTGGCCTGGGGGCAGATGGTGGTCAGACCACTGGTATACCATCACCTACTGTGAGGTGTTTTGTTTATATAAAATAAGCGTAGGTATTGTCAAAATTCAAATTTAAAGATAGTTGGAATATTTTGATGACAGTCTTGCAATGAGCCTCATTTCTGGGCAAGACTTTTAGCCTTGAGGTTTTAAACGATGTTTTTATATTAGTTCTGATATTGGGTACTTGAGTTTGGAGTACTGTATAAAACTAGGATTAAGTTTTATTTGTAGTATGCTTTTAACAATTGCCATCATACCTATGTTGCAGTTAGTTCCTGTCCCACGAAAGAACAGCAGAAAGTAAATAGCAGCTGAGTGCATCTGTGAACCGGACATGTGCACAGCAGTTAATTTAGTCTAGAAAACTAATGTGGCTTTCCATTATCCATACAGTGTAAAACCAGTCTTCTCTTGGAGTTAAGAAAAAAGCTAAATGAAGTCATTAGGAGAAATGGTAAAACTTCAGAAATTCTCATGAAGTCGAATTCCTACAATAGACCTTGGTGGCTTAAACCCAATAACACTGAAAGAATACGTGGACTTACCCCAGGCTGACTCTAAACCATCTGGGCCACTAACTATCTACTTAATGGCATGAGGGGTACCTCTGCCAGGCCCCAGCAAGCTTAGGTTGCAGAGCATAAAGAGGTTTTTCTACCGTGTTTTAAAAAGCCACTCATAAGCGGCTTGTTAGAACGCCCTGAAAGCTCAAAACGAGGACACCTAATCCATGCAGTTGGAACAATTCATGTGTTACTCCTTAGCCGTGTGGTCTGAAATCACCCTCTGAGCCAGCCTGTCTCTGCTGCTCAGGCTTTCTTCCTTAACTAAAACAGAGTTCTATGTGCCTTTGGATGATTGAAATGATCAGCATGGCTTTTAAGAGCTAGGCATCCCTGGGAAAGGAACAAGTCTCTCAAAGGAGTTTATACTTGAGAGAGAAGGCTTTCTGAGTATCCTAAGCCTTTGTCAAATGCCCACACATGTGATCCTTCTCTGAGCTTCTAGAAGACATTTGGATCCTTTCCTAGAGATTCATGATCCTAGTTAATATGAGAGGTTGCTCCTTAGTATACCTTTATCTTGCTGCTCCTGTGCAGGATGCTGTCCTAGACAATGGCAAATTGCAATACATGCTGACTGTCTCGGCTTTGCTTTTGCAACAGAGCTGTTAATTTATAAATAACCAGCTGAGTGACTCATCACAGTCTCCCCATTCTTCATCCCCAGTTCTCCAGCATGGGCTTTAAAATCCCTTCCTAAGAGTGGTTTATGGGCATTTCTTTACATGTTTCTCTGCCATCCAATAATCCTCTGTTGAGAATTCTCTGTTTAGCTCTGTACCCCATTTTTAAATTGGATTACTTGATTTGTTGATGTTTAATTTCTTGAGTTCTCTATATATTCTGGATATTAGCCCTTTGTCATATGTAGGGTTGAAGATCCTTTCTCAATCTGTAGGCAGTCGGTTTGTCCTGATGACAGTGTCCTTTGTTTTACAGAAGTTTTTCAGTTTCATGAGGTCCCATTTATTGATGGTTGATCTTAGAGCCTGTGCTGTTGGTGTTCTGTTCAGGAAGTTGTCTCCTGTGCCAATGAGTTCAAGGTTCTTCTCCACTTTTTTTTCTAACAGATTTACTGTGTCTGATATTATTTTGCGATCTTTGATCCACTTGGACTTTAGTTTTATGCAGGGTGATAAGTATGGATCTATTTGCATCTATATGTAGATATCCAGTTAGACAAGCACCATTTGTTGAAGATGCTCTTTTTTCCATTGTATGGTTTTGGCATCTTTGTCAAGAATCAGGTGGCCATAAGTGTGTGGGTTTATTTCTGGGTCTTCTATTCGATTCCATTGATCCACCATTCTGCTTCTATGCCAGCATCATGCAATTTTTATTATTGTTGCTCCATAGTACAGCTTGAGATCAGGGATGAAGATACCTCCAGAAGATCTTTTATTGTAGAGGATTGTTTTAGAGATTCTGGGTTTCTTGTTATTCCATATGAAGTTGAGAATTTTTCTTTCAAGGTCTGTAAGAATTATGTTGGTAATTTGATGGGAAAAGACCTGGAGGGAACAGGGGCTCCAAAAGGAAAGCAACAGAGCCAAAAAAATCTAGGCCCAGGGGTCTTTTCTGAGGCTGATACTCCAACCAAGCACTATTCATGAAGATAACCTAGAACCCCTGCACAGATGTAGCCATGGCATCTCAGTGTCCAAGTTGGTTCCCTAGTAAGGGGAACAGGGACTGTTTCTGACATGAACTCATGGGCTGGCTCTTTGATCACATCCCCTTGAGCGGGAAAGTAGCCTTACTAGGCAACAGAGGAAGACAATGCAGGCAGTCCTGATGAGACCTGATAGGCTCAGGTCAATGGAAGGGGAGGAGGACCTCCCCTATCAGTGGACTGGGGGAGGGGCATGGGAGGAGAAAAGGGAGGAAAGGTGGGAATGGGAGGGGATGAGGAAGGGGGCTACAGCTGGGATACAAAGTGAATAAATTGCAATAAATTTTTTAAAAACTTTTTTAAAGAGACAAAAAGAGAATTGTTTATGGGATGTGCACAGCTGCCTTTCAAGTATGTGCATTCTCTATATGCATACAAACACACTGTTGTTGGAGACAGCCTCCCTACTGCCAACCGGAAATCTCCTCAGGCTTTCAGTGAACTGATGCAGATAGACAAGAGGAAGGTAGGTGGCCACTGCTCAGCCTGGATTTATATGGCTCTGATCCTTAGCCAGATCAGGGCTCTGTTCCTACATCCTGGCGTCCTGGAAATGAGCGCTGTGACAATCAACCAGTTTCACAAACTTCAAAGCAACCCTTGATGAGCCTGAGCTTTTCTGCACTATTTACCAGACAGTCTAGGTTTTCTCGCAAATTAACATTTGAATTGTGAATTTGATATGGATTTATTATTCTTAAGTAACAGAAACCAACTCCAGTGACTTTAGACTAAAAGGGTAATTAGTTGCAGGGATTCCAGCCAAGCTCTGGAGACGTAGAGGCAGGATGATACTTTTCCTTGATCTCTGTTCTAAACTTTCCTTGCAGTTTCTGTGTATCACAATGCAAATCTGGGATTTTGAACAGAAGAATCTAGTTTCTGTCTGTTCATATTTCAGTCACTTAAGGACAGGGACCATTTCAGAGAACTCAAACCAGACCCTTGGCACTCAGCCGTGTGGGTAAGGTGCTGAGGTTGGGAGCTCTGTGGACAGGGCTGCAAATGCATACCCTCCATCAGAGCATGACTTCGCTTTTATTAAACAGCAATCATGGCCAATGACAACTGAAGATTCACATAAGGTGACGTATATGTTTTGGAGATAGGAAACTAATCTTGAAAACAAACCCTTTGTTTCTAGACATAAATTCTCTGGATCCGTTATAGATACGGAAAAGATGGGGTGCTCGTCAGACACTCTACTAGCTTAGGAAGACCCTTCTTTTTCTTCCTGATAAAGCTGCACAGGGCCATGAGGACTCTGCTTTGGGTCAAGGTGTTCCTCGTGTTTTCATGATCGATGTCTCCTTGCACATGATATTCTTGAATGAGCCACTGAGCTATTTCCTGCACTCACTGCAGCAGCAGTATGATGCCAACAGCACATAGGCGTGGTTTTGTGTGTGCTCACATGCTCCTGAGCAATGCAGAGATGCCTGTCCAAACCTGAGCTTTAAAGAAAATTGGGAGGGTCTTTAGGTGGCGGAGAAGATGGAGAAGATGGCACAGAGCTGTGAGCGAGCACAGAGCCAGATCTAACCTCTGCAGTGGTCCACTGCAAAAGGGGGAGCACCCATCCCAAATGGGGAGTGCAGTTCTTCCAGAGCGCTCATAAACCGCCCTTCTCCTGCCAACCACCTCCGGATTTGGTATGTGCCACAGTCACACACATGCCTAAGTTGTGGTCGCAGTCTCTAGGGAAAGCCCTTTGCATGCTGCTGCTATACAGGGCATCGGAACCTCTGCTCAGGTCTCCCACTATCCCTCTGCTATGTTGGTGAAGCCGGGCGGGGTGGGGGGTGGGGGGGATGGTGATGGGGGTGGGGGGGTGGGGGGGTGGTAGGGTGGTGGTGGTGGTGAAGTCAAAATGGCATAGGGAGCAGACTAGAGCATTCTTGTGACGCCAGGACGGGAGGCAGGGGCATTTGCACTCTCTTGTTCTTTATGACATCAAGATATATTCTCTGTCATGTCACACTGCTTCCTAGCCATGGCATGGTAATCTCTTTAAAGCTAAGAAATAACTGCAGAATAAAAATTTCAGATTGAAATGCTTTCTTTTGTTTTACTTTATGAGGCATCGTCTCGCTGTTATACATGCTACCTGCCTATAATTTGAGCTACAGCAGGCTGGCCTTGAGCCTGCAGTGATTCACTTGGGAAGTGTTGGACACCAGGTGAGGCCAGATTTTAATGCTACATGTAGTACTGTTTGTTAGATATCGAGCCAAGTATTTTATGAGTGCATAAGAGTCTAAAATGATGCATCTGCAGTTCAGCAACACTGTGTAGCTTAATTTCTGGGGAGATGGCTCAGGAAGCAATGCACTTGCATCACAGGCCTGAAGACCTGAGTCCAGCTGCTCAGATCCTAAAAGCTAAGCAAGATTACACAAATCTATAATCCCACTGATAAGATGGGAGGCAGAGCCAGGAGGATCGCCTGACATTTGCAGCCAGCTACCCTAACAGGGGCAGAAGCAAACAACAAAGAGACTCAGACAAGGTTGAAAGTGGAGAACAACAGCCACGTGGTCTCTGACTTCCACAGACTGTAAAGCCTACACCTGCCGCTCACATCATTCTCTCTCTCTCTCACACACACAAACATACACGATTAAAAATAATTAAATAACTTCATCTATAAGAGTTTGAAATTGAACCTATCAAGTCCCAGGCAGTGAATTGCATCTGAGCTTCCTGTTATATTTTCATAATCAGCACAAAGCCAGCCTGTGATAAATATGCAAATAAAGGGTCACGTGAATGAATTCCTCTGGTTTCTAACTTCCTGTTCTCCATAACACCATGCTTCATCTGAGATTACACTGGATAAAGCAACAACTGTCTCAGTGCTGATCTTATGTGATAGAAACAATTATAGTTGATCAGAGTAATTGCACGCAGACAGACAACTTGGCAACAGTTCAACATATAATCTCTCAACTATACAGTGGCATGGAAGCCATACGTCTTTGATAGAAACTGTAACTTGAAGTTTGACCGTTTTCAAGGCTAGCAGCGTAGGGTAAGCTCTTTTTCCGTGATGCTGGGTGCTGGTAGCAGAAGCTAACCCTCAGCTCTCAGGGTTAGCTCTCAGGAGTCAGCCACTGATGAGGGGATGGATGACCAACATCAACCCTTCAACATAATGTGTGCCAAGTCTTGATGTCTGACAGAGTCCATTAAAGTAAATGAAGTGTCAGCATACAGTATTTTCAGTTTATGATGGCTCTGTCAGGATGCATCCCTGTTGTACACTGTGGAGCGTCTGTACTCCCGCGCCACCCGCCCAGCCAGTGTCTGTTACTCTGTGTTTCTGGCAGAGGGAGGTCATGTGGAGAGTATGGAAATTAGTCATCACAAACCCAAAATTAAGAGTCAGCATTTTGCCTGAGTGTCAGCATGAAGCTGTTGGAAATACAAAAATAGAGTCATTAATTCTGGGATTTTTTTCCCCTCAGAAAACAATATACAAAACACAACTGCCCTAAAGCAGAAATTTTACATGTCCTCCTGTCAGTGTGTCTAGTTGAAATTTACTTTCTGCAAACTTCAACCACAGATTCTGAAAGGAAAAAGGGAGACAGATGACCCCTGCTATAAAAATCATCCTTAGGGGAAAAGTGCTTTCAACTTCCCCATTCATTTTGTTATAGCCTTGGAATTCAGGCTCTAATGATTCATTTGTCTCTTAAGACATAACAAAAAAAAATTACAATATACATCACAACCAGAGTTCCTTACTAACCCAACAGCTGCAAAGCCTTTTTATGTTACCGTTCAGAAAAGTATCACCTAGGGATTGCTGAGAAAAGCAGCTGTATTGATTAAGAACAATGACTTACATTAGCTGAGCAAATACAGTTTGGAGTCAATTGCTGGGTGGTAGTAGTTCTTTCAAAGTTTATAAACTGTCTGGGATTTATCAAAGAATGTGTGTGCTATTCATCTTTAACTGTGATTATTCAGTAAGGTACTTGAAGCAAATATACAGACATCTGGCTCCAGAGACTGGCAAAGGCATCACAGCTTCAGGTCTGTAAATAAAAGGTTCATTGGAGAACTGAAAGCAGACTTTTAAAAAATGTTGTTTGAAGAACTACATAAGGAAAAACTTTGTTTTTATAAACCTCATAATTATATGAGCCAAATATAATATTTACACCCAAGATTAATATTCACTTGTGTTAGGATCCCTTCCGGTTCTGATGAATATTAAACACCTGTATTCTGAAAAGGGAAATGCATGCAGACTTTTTCTTACAAATTGAAAGGGTATGAAAATCTTCATAGTCAATACACTATAGTCAAGAATGTAAATCTCATTTTCATTTTTTTGAGTCAAGACAACACTTACATGTCTGGTTTTCTCCTTAAGCATATTTTCTGCTACCCAAGTGCAAGTGGCCAGAAGATTACATGATTATATAACATTTGTGGAAAGTTATTTTGGCAATATGGCATTTGATGCCATGCCCTTCTTCTCCTCCTTCTTCTTTCTTCTTTCCCCAGCCAGGTGACATTTATCTGGTGTATCTTGTGCGAAACAAAAGGCTCATAAGAGATCTATCCAGGATACAGACAATAAAATAAGAAAATGCTGGATTATTGAGATAGAGACTAGAGGCAAATCTATTGATCTGTACTGATATCTGACATCAACTATAAAATGGATACAGGTGACACTTATCAGAGTGTGTTCCCAAGTTTATCTGAGCAAAAAGCCAGTCTCGTAATACACATTAACACCTCCGAAAGTACACAAGGAGCACGGAACTAGAAGACCATTGGGCATTCCTAGAAACCAAGGACCTTGAAAAATAGATGTGATAATGAGTGAATGAGGTGCACCATAGTCTCCTGCCCCACAGTCACCAGGATTGCTGAAATGACCTGAGCCCCACCTCTTTCCCATGACAGCAGAGATTTTGAATTGAGGACTTTGGAGCACTGCGCTTTGGCAGCAGCTTACTCTTATGCTCAGTATGTAAGGTATGAAAAATCCCCATCTACACAGATATGATCAAGAGGAAAGGCATCCGTCACTACCCACTCAGACAGATATTAAATAATCAGTTGCTTTGGGGTCTTTGAGTGCAATCTCAAACTTTGACAACTTAAAATGTGTTTTCTAAGATTCTGTGCACAATGACAGCTTATCAGGGTTGCATTTACAAGACTGAGTAGAATGAACAGCTGTTTACGATATTGCCATTTAGGATCCGATCACACCCTGCTAGGCATATGTCTACTTTTCAACTGTGATTCAGACAACACAAGTGCTTTCATGTACACATAGGTGACTTTGTGTTTGTTAAAAAAGTAGATAAAAGGAGGCACTCTACCAAGGATTCCACAGAAATAAAGCAAGAGAAGAATAACAATGCAAGTGAGTTTAATGATATTTTTCCATGACTGTGTTGTCCTGAGTAGAACCTGTAGGCCTAAGACAGTCCTTAATGAGAAATTCCTATTTATTTCTTCTCAGGGGGAAAAAAAAAGAAAAATGTTCTTTTAAGAGAAACAAAAAGGAGAAATTTACTTTTATTAAATTTCTTCTGAGACCCTGATCTGTTACGTAATTTCTTATTTAACGCTCAAAATATAAGGGACGTGAGACAACTTTGAGTTATTTTCATAGACAATAAACTAAAGCTGAAGGACAAAGATGACGTTCTTAAAATCTTACTGCTTAGCTGTTAGGGGGGGCAAAGCCTGAAACTTTAACCACCCTGCTCTGTGTTGCGCTATCAGTCCAAGCATGGTGTCTCTGAGGACAGCGAAATCACTAGACAGTCTCTCAAAAGCCAGGAGTCTCTCTAAAGAGACTCCAGTTTTGCAGGCAGCAGACCCAGCTGAGGGAGGGCGTCTGACCTGGGGGCTCCTGCCAATGTCACACTCCCAGTGACTGCCAGAATCCTGCGAGTATGAGAAAGCAGAGATTGTCAAGGTTGGACAGTGACTGGCAGCCTCAGAGTACTTAACCAGCAGGAGACTGTTTTCTAAGTTGCAAAACCAGAGTGTCAGTTACCTCATGGAATGGTGTAGGTTGTGTGTGTGTGTGTGTGTGTGTGTGTGTGTACACCCGCATGCTTTAGCTCGTTGTCACCTGTGTGGCCCATTCTGGTCTTGAACTCACAGTCCTCACGCCCCGGGCTCCTGAGTTTATTATAGGCACACACCACCACATTCAGCTCATGTAGATTTCTTATCAAAGCACCCCCAATTTATCTATTCCATGAGCTTGCCACTTCTGAGTCTTTGCTTTAGTCAGTCTCCAATCCAGCTGTCATCTTGGCAGCTGACCATTTGCTTTCTGCCCCCAGTAGATTTGCCTTTTAAAAACCATCCTATGAACAGCATCAGGCAGTGTGCTGTTTGTATCTGCTGTCTTCCACATGTCACAGAGTTTTATAGTTCGTTTGTGTTTGCAGCTTTTGTCAGTAGTTCAAGCTCTACTTTTGCTGGACATTGTTGCCATTTTTGTGATGGTGTGGATATTTCTCTTGGATACAGACATAAATACTTACTATTGTAGTGGACATGTAGTAATACTCAATTTTCATTTATCGATAATTTTGAGCTTTATTTTATATATATTCATTATCTTTTTTGAGTATTCCAATATTATATTTTTCATGAAGCATCAATCCAAATTATATTTCTTTTGAGGCTTGTTTTAGAGTCTAACATATGATTATCCTGATAAATAATCCATGTGCACCTAAAAAAAATCACTTTTCTGTTTTCAATTTCTTTAGTGTTCTATATAAGTAAGATTGGTTAATAATATTCAGGTTTTCTATATTCTGGTTCTTTCTATCAATCATATAAAATTAATATAGAAAATATGTCAGGCTATAACTATTTGTTTGGGTTTGGGAAGATAGCTCAGTTAGTAAAGTGCTTGCTTTGCATGACAATCTGAGTTCAATTCCCATTATCCATGTTTACTTGTTTGTGTGTTTAAAATATTCAGGCTGACTTACGCTTGTGATCCCAGTTCTAGTGAGGCAAAAACAGGTAAATCCCTAGGGCTTACTATCTAACCAGCCCAGCCTAGTGAGTTCTAAGTAAGTGAAAAACCACCTCAAAAATTAAACAGACAGACAGATAGACAGACAGATATATAGATAGACAATAGAAAAATGATTGATAAATGATGGGTAAATGGATACATAGAAGACAGATAAATGATTGATAGATGACAGATAGATGATAAATGATTGATAGAAGATGATAGATAGGTGATGGATAAATATAGATAAATAAAAGATATATGATAGATGGTAGGTAGGAAGCTAGATACATACATACATACATTCATACATACATACATACATACATACATACATACATACATACATACATACAATGGCTGGCACCTGAGCTTGTTCTTTCACCTCCACATGCCTGCACATCATATACAAACATACATGCACACACACATGTTTTTAGACACATATACACAGAGAGTGGTTTATCTGTTTCTTTTCATTCTGGAGGTTTTTGTAGCATATACTTCAGTGCTATCTTGCCAGAGAACATACACACTTACGATACTTTAGCTTCTGGCTGAAATTACCTTTTGGAAATTGTAAAACATATTTTTTTTCCTCCAGAGCTTTCTAAGCTTCTGTCTTTACAGAGAGTACTCTGGATTCTGGTGTGGGGATTTGAATAGAAATGCACCCCCCCCATGGACTCACGTGTTTGAATGCTTGGCCCGTGGGGAGTGGCACTGTTAGGAGGTGTGGCCATGCTGGAGAAGGTGTGTCACTATGGGGGTGGCTTCGAGGTCTCCTCTGCTCCAGCTACTCCCAGTGGGGCTCACAGTCTCTTCCTGCCGCCTTCAGATCAAGATGTCGAACTCTCGGCTCCTCCAGCGCCATGTCTGCCTGCACGCCGCATGATCCCCACCATGATGACAATGGACTAAACCTCTGAAACTGTAAACCAGCCCCAATTAACTGTTTTCCTTTAGGAGGGCTGCCGTGGTCATGGTGTCTCTTCACAGCAATGAAACCCTAAGACACACATGTGTGGGTATGTTTATACACATATCTATACACACATATGCATGTCAATTTTCACATTTTTTGGTTTTGGTTTTCTCTAGAGAGGGTTTTTTGCTCTGTAACCCTGGCTGTTCTGAAACTTGCTCTGTAGGACAGGCTGGCCTTGCCTGCCTTTGCCTCCCAAGTGCTGGGACTAAAAGGCATATAGCACCACTCCATACATATGTGTATATGCATATAGACATATATACATGTATGTATATTCCATTTGGATTGCAGTAAACATGTGGTTTGATTTTCTTTTAACCAAAAAAGTTCATGTTTCTTATAATAAAGATCCATAGACAATTAATTTTTTCAGTGATTTGTTTATCTGAAAATGACTTGTTTAACCCTCAATTTCAAAGAATTATTTCCATATAAAGATGTTTTTCTTGTATGTTTGGCGATCACACTATAATTTCTCACAGCCTCCATTGTTCCTAACAATCAGCTAGCCATTATTCAATCATTGTCTCCCTACATGTGAAGTGACTTTAATTTCATGGCTTCAAGATTTTCTCATTATCTTAAAGAAATGTGACTGTCCTGTACTCTGACTTCCTATATTAATGTGAGTTTCCAGTGGCTTATCATGCTGTTGATTTATGCAGCTTCTTGGGTTAGTAAGTTAATGTTTATCACCAAATTTGTAAATCTTTGAATCATTACTTCCTCAGAAATGTTCTGATGTTTTATTTCTGCTACTGAAGCTTTATGTATATGTCACAGAACTGGATATTGATCAATGGATCTGAGCTCTGCTCATTTTCTTTTCACATGGTCTGTTGCTGTTTTATTGGACAGCTTAAGATGACCAGTCATCTCACTAATGTTCTAAAACTCCCCGTCTCTTCTTCACTTGTTTATGGAAGTATACCACCACAGCCTGACACGGAGTCACTGATTTAAATTTTAAATTCCAATCTTTTATGTGGGGTCATTAACCTGTTTCCTTATGTTTTGTAAACCATAAGCAAAAATAAGGTCAACATATTTTGCCTAAATCGTTACACACCCATGATTCTTTTAGTCCCAAGAAGTTACATTTAAATCAAAGAATATTCACTTTGTTTAATTTCCCTCCTTACTCGCCAGGTACTTAGCACTGCATGATGCTTAATCAAAGAATGCTTCTTGGAGCTTTTTTAGTTTAGAGGTGTAGAAATTTCTAAAGTATGTTCTTAGAATTCTCTGAATGTTTCCAGTTTTGTTGTAATATTTTCCTTTTCATCTCTGATTTTATTAATTTGGATGTTTTCTCTATTTCTTTTGGTTAGTTTGACTAAAGGTCAGTATTCTTAATCTTTTGAAACCACCAACTCTGTATTTCATAAATATTTTTATTTAATAACTTATTTATTTATTTATGTGCATTGGTGTTTTGCCTGCTCCAGTGTCTGTATAAGGGTGTCAAATCCCTTGGAATAGGAGTTAGAGACAGTTGTGACCTGCCAGGTGGGTGCTGGGAATTGAACCCGGTTTCATCTGGAAGAGCATCTGGTGCTCTTCTCCACTGAGCCATCTCTCCAGCCCCTCATAAATCTTTTGGACATTTTTTATTTTAATTTCTATTTCATTAATTTCAGTTCTGATTTTTATTATTTATCCCTTTCTATGGGGGGTGTTGATTGGTTTTGGTTTTCTGGGGCCCTCATGTGCAATGTCAAGTTATTAACTTGAGATTTAATTTTATGCAGGCACACAGTGCTGTCCCACAGATTCTGACGTCATATTTTCATTTTTATTCAGTTCTAGGAATTTAATTTTTTTCCTTCTTGATTCCTTCTTTCACTTGCTTTTGGTTTAGTAGTGTGATGTGTACCTTTATATACTTTCTGTCTTTTGTTGCTCATATACAGTTTTAAAGCTGGTGTTTGATAGAATGAAAGATATGATTTCAATTTTCCTGTATTTTTTGAGGCTTTATTTGTATCCTAATATATGGTCTATTTGGGGAAAGTTCCATGCTTAAAATAATGTGTATTTTTAATTGTTTGGGTAGAATGTAGACATCTGCTAAGACCGTTAGATTTATGGTGTCATTTAACTCTCTTTTTAGTTTTTTTTTTCCAGATGCCTGGTCTATTGGTGAGACTGAGGCATTAAAAGCACCCACTATTACCATGTTGGTGTCAATCTGCAGTTTTACCTATAATAGTGTGTTATTGTTGTTGTTTTTTTTATGAGGTTAGCTACTCCTCTGTTTAATGCATATATGTTTAGGATTATAAAAGTCTCTTGTTGGATTTTTCCTTCAATGAGTAGAAAGTAGACCTTCTCATCTCTTTTGATTAGTTTTGGATTGAAGTTAATTTTGTCAGATGTTAGAATAGCTACACCTGTTTATTTCTTGATCCATTGCTTGGGGTTCCTTTTACTCTTTTCCTCCCCATGCATTTTACCCTAAGGTGGTGTCTATCTTTCGTAATGAGGTTGTTTCTGGGAGGCAACAAAAAGATGACTCCTTCTCTGATCCCTTTTGTTAGTCTGTGTGTCTCTTTATTTGGGAGTTGAGACCACCGTTAATATTGCGTTATTACTATACAATATGTATTAAATCTTGTTGTTTTATTGGCTTCCTGGTGTTCTATTAGACCTTTTTATTCAGTATTCTGAAATTACTTATTTCTTTCTTGGGCCTTATGTTGGCTATTCATGCCAACTCAAGAAGCAGGGGCAGATACTCCCTTTGCAAAGATTGTAAACTTTGTAAACCCTCAAGGCTTGCAAGTGGCCAGGCCCCCTACTTGAGGAGCTTCAGGAGCCAGGCCCTACCCCAAGACTTTCCTAACAGTGCTAATGGCTGTTTTCATTTTCTTCTTTGTCTTTTTTGAAATTTTTATTTTATTTAAGTTTATTTACCTTACATCTCAAGGGTGCCCCCTCCCTCCTCTCCTCCCAGTCCCCCTTCCCCTCCTTTCCCTTTTCTCTCAGAAAAGGGGAGCTCCCCTCACCATCAACCTTCTCCAGCTCATCAAGTCACATCAGGAATGAGCATATCCTCGTCCACTGAGGCCAGGCAAGGCAACCTTGCCAAAAGAAAGTGATCCAAAAGCAGTCAATAGAGTCCATGTTGGAAACAGCTACCCCCTCCACTTGCCAGGCAATCCACATGAAGACTAAGTCACCCATTGGCCACATATGTGCGGGTGCCTAGGTCCAGACCATGCATGCTTCTTTGATCCAAAATTTACCGTCCCGACAAGAACTGCAAAGATAAAGAGGGAACAGAGGGACTGAGGGAATGTCCAACCAATGACTGGCCCAACCTGAGACCTACCCCATGGGAGAGAGCCAGCTCCTGACACTTAATGATGTTCTGCTATGCTTGCATACAGGAGCTAGCATTACTGTCATCTGGGAGGCTGCACCCAGCTGCAGATCAAGACAGATGCTAGGACTTGAAGCTAAGCATGGGGCTCCAGGGATCCTGTGGAAGTATGGGGGAAAGATGGAAGGACCTGGAGGGGACAGGAACTTCATTTGAAGACCAACAGAGACAATTAACCGAGACCTAGGAGGGCTTAGAGAGACTGAGACATCAACTATGGCTATTTTCTAAGAGCTGTAACAGCTGTTTCCAGCCCCAAAGCTGGAAAATGGCCAGTCCCAGCCATAAAAGAAAAAAAGATTCTGCCAATCCCTGAGCTGGACCTGAAAGGCTCCTCTACCACCCCCAAACACTATATAAACCCTGTGTTCTGTCCAGTTCTCTGCTGCTTCTCTCTGGAGAAGAAGCAACAACCTTCCTTGGGTTTTTCCTCTCAATAAATCCTTTGTGTGAGATTTATTGTGTGGTGTGACCATTGTATTCCTTAGCTTCTGACTGCCAGGATACCATTCCCATTCAAGTTGCAATGCTTACAACTTGGACGTGTTTAACCTTCTATTCAGACCTAGGTATTCTTCCTAGTATCTTCTGGAGAGCTGGGTTAGTGGCCATAACTTTTTTCTGTTTTTATCATGGAAAGTTCTTCTATATTCTTCAATTATGACTGATAGTTTTACTGGGCATAATAGTCTGGGCTGATATCTGTGGTCTTTCATAATTTGTAAAACATTGATCCAGTCCCTTTTGGCTTTCATGGTCTCCACTGAAAAATCTCTGTCATTCTGATGGGCTGGCCTTTGTATATGAGTTGATTTTTCTCTCTTGCTGATTTCAATATATGGGTCCTTGTGTGTAATGATTACATATGAACTACTTTAGGCATTCATTAATCTGCAAGATTTATCTGAGTTTCAGTTTGAAGCAAAGAGACCAGCACTTTTACACAATCCACTATTTAGTGGTGAAGAAATAACACTAATTATTTTCCTAGTGAGTGTATGCTTTCTGCTACAACTTGATAACCCCATCAATTAAAGGTCAGTATTTCATATGATACAGTTTTAATGCAAAAGGTCTAGCATGTCAGCTTTGGAAATAATATAATTAAAGAAGACATGGCTTATATTTCTTAAATTATGTCAAGAAAGGTAAGCTTCACTATCTAAGCATCTTATCTGAAAAATTCTCATTATCATTAAAATGTTTTATAAGGAAGTTTTGGTAAAAAAAAATATATATATATACTGTGTGGAGAGCTTTATGTTAGACTCATGAAAAGAAATTTTGTTTTCAACATTTGCCAGCATATAGTTCTCTTGAACAAGTGAAACACGCCTTCCTCACACTCAAGTCCCACCACTCTCCTGTTCATTAAATTTGCTTTTCATTTCTTTATAGGCAACTGCTAAGACAAAACACAATGTGTTAATTAAACAGCTCCAGTATAGTTCATAAGGAAATTATTTTTTACAAACCAAGAGCATGTCTGGATTGCTACTAAACTCCAGGTCTAAATTAACTGATTCATGTTTTGGTCTCAAACAGATAACCCTTGCAGGTAACAGCCTCCTCCTGTAATGGACCTGCCCCTGCTCCTTCATTATTTTCCCTAAAAGCCAGTTCTCTGAAATCCAATCACTGTCTTTAAGTGCTGTGTAGACAAATCACTGGATGCATTTTAAAAGTATAATTCCATGTAGTAACTTGGCAAGATATTTAGCAGAGATGTTTGTATTTGAATTTAACTCCAAAAGCCTCCATAGTCACAGCAGTGGGTGAGGGTCATTAAGGTTTGTTGTGGTTGGCAGTTGGGTAAGACTTGAGATTCCTGTGGGTCACTGGGGGATCCAGGTTCATTTCATCTTTCTGTCATCTTCTTCAACCTCAAAGTTTTGCAGTGGACCGTCTTCATGTGAGAGCAAAAGAGAAGGTGAAGGAGCCACACCTGAAAAGGGCACAGAGCAGTTTCATCTATATTCCATTCGCCAGCCAAGCCACCCAGGCTCACTTAGATGAAGAGGGCAAGAAGTAGTCTGTGACATACCAAGGAAAGACAGGAAATCAAAGAAAAAATTGGTTCCAAACACTGATCTCAGTCACAGCCAAAGCTGTAAGCTATGCACTCACATAAACCCATACCATGGGCTTTATGAACATGAAGATGTGGCCAAAAGGTGTGGTTATTGTATGAATACCTTCCTCCTCTCTTTTCTTTTATGAATTCTCCTTTTGTGCTCCTAAGTGGCAGAAAGGCTAATAAATGCTTGGAGTTATCAGAATGTAATTTTTAGCCTAATGTTTAGGGTTTTACCATCCAGGAGATACTATTTAGACACTGCTCACATATTGCTTATATTTATTCTTTTAGAAAATTTACATTAATCCTTTTGTAGATAAACTTGCATCCTGCTAACAATGTTAAACAGTTATATAGTAGTCTTTCCATATTTGTGTCTTCTTCATCCAAACTGGAATTGAAAAATATTTGAGAGCATTGTATCAGAACTAATAAATACATACAGTTTTTTCCTTGTCATTATTCCCCAAAGTATAACCGTTATTTATAAAATATTTATGTTTTGTCAGCTGTAAGTAATCCTGGGATGAACTGCAAACATGGGAGCTGTGCATTGAGCTCTCTAGAGATTTTAGACAAGGGACATGAGTCTCTCTAATGTTCCTGCCGACTGAGGAGGTGCTGGTTTCAATTCTCATGGATATTAATGATTAACTGTAGTTGCTATACCATGCTCATGTTCTCTGGCATTCTATTGTATTTTGAAATATGTTTCATATTTGAAAATATAGTATGCTATACTCTGCGATTTACCCAAAAGTTAAATATGTACTGAAGTTGATATTAAGCTATTCTTTATCACAAACTTTTTAACTTGGTTTTTAAAAATCCAATGCCTCTTCCTTTTTAGGTGAGGAGTTCTGGAATCTTTGTTCGGGTTAGGCAAGAGCAACACCACTGAACTCTATTCCCAGCCCTCCAAGGCCTTCTCTCCTGATAGTTCTTCTTCTCTGTCAGCTCTGTGGGTTAATATGGCTGTTTATATGAAAGGTTAATGGGACACCTGTTTTAGAAATTCTACCCCTGAACACTAATACCAGGTGCCATACCCTTTGTGGCTTAAATCAGGGTTGATGTGTAATGTCAGTCTCGTTTTCCAATAAGCACATCTCAGCTTGATTTCTAGAACCACAATTTTGACACATTAAAGTTATTTGATGTGAGAATTATTCATAGTCTTTAACTTCTAATTTTTATAATTAATTTTCTTATTACCATAAATTATTCTGCTTCCTTTGAAAACTTTAAATATATCAAGCTTTGATATACCAGCAGTTGATAAGAACATAAAACCACTCTACCCAGACTAAGCCAGTTGGCTACCACATCAAACATTATGGAATTTGCTCAACTTTACTGAGATGTTGTCTGATACAGAAGTGAGTTGCACACGTAAAAAGCACACACACAACTGAGTGTGGCCGTGTGTATTTGTACTCTCAACACCCAGGAGGCTGACGAGGGAGGAACATGAGCTCAAAGCCAGTCTGAGCAATGGAGCAAGTCCAGGCCAATCCAGAAACCAAACAAATAAAACACCAAAGTTCTAATTATATATGGATATAAGTGGTATGTGCGTGTGTGTGTGTGTGTGTGTGTGTGTGTAGTCAGTGAGTTGGGCATAAGAATAACTTCCAAATGAAAAGTCATGGGATTTCATGGAATTGTTAGTAGATTTTAGTAAATAGGCTATGGAGTAACTCATGGAGGTTGTGGGGATATTAAGAGCAACATCTTTAAAATTAATGAGAAGGATTAACACATCAGATGAGATAATATAGTAAAGTCTGAGGACATTGTGCTAGGCTGTGGGAGACTCCTTAACAACAGGATTCCATCCATCTCTGTCTTTTCTGAAATTAGAGTTGATAAGATATGTTTCTCAATTCCCAGCCCAGGGCTAGAGTCATAGGAACATGTTTTAGAAACAGGCAGATGGATGCATGCACACATGCATGAAAAACAAAAAATAAACAGCAGATTCATTTATTTATTCAAATTAAATAAAGAAAACTTGGAGAAGAGTATATAATTCCTATGAAAACAGCTCAGACAACAACTTTGGGACTGGAGTATATCTGAAATTGATGTAGTCTTTTGAGTATGAACCTCCAAGTTATGGACATAAACTGAAGTATGATTCTCTTACTAAATGCATGCACAGAGAGCCACAGTAAGGTAGCTACCACTTGTGAGGTTCTGTGTGCTTATGAAAGTTCGGTGTGGGAGCACAGGCTCTATAAGTTGATCATAACACCACTAAGGAGTGCTTTCTTCTATGTGCTCTGAATCCTGTTCTTCCAAGCACCAAGGAATGATTACATTTTGAAGCAGGATTAGTAAACAATTCTAGAGCTTACCTTCTCAAGCCAGTCTTGATTCCCAAACTTGGCTCATCATCTTGTCATCCTTCTTTTCTGTCCCCTTGGCTACTTTAGTTACTGATTGTTCCAGTTTCTGTTTCTTTAATGAGGTACACAGATCTGGGCACCTTATAAAGAGATATTTTTAAGCTCAGTTTTAGACACTAGAAGTCCAAGAAGAGGTTATCTTTACTGACTCAGCACCTCCTGAAAACCCTGTTTTTGTGATTTTTTTCATAGTAGTCTGCTGGGATTGGGCCAATTGCTGTTGTTACCCTCACTACAAAGAAAAGGAAACTAAAGTTTAAGAAGGGAGATATCTTACCCAAAGCAAAAATAACAAGACATAAAAGAGCCAGAACTTTAATCCTTGCTGAGTTGGAGGAAAAGGAAGAGCAGTTGTCAGTTGCAGTTTATTACTAACTGTGTGCTCACAGAGGGCTAGACACAGAACTAAGTACACTCCGTGTTTCTGTGGTAAAGTCTCATGAGCAACAGCCCTTTGACCAAAGACTCAGAACGGTTCCATGCTTTTCAGGGTCACAGGCTGCTAAGGGAGGGGGAGGTCCTCTGAACCTCTTCTGAAAAGCCCCACAGTGCTTGGTCTTTAACACCTGGACTCTATCTTCCCGCCGCATTCTCTGTTTTGCTCTTATTATATCAGGCAATGAACTTAGAAAACACAGAAGACCGTCAAGGGTCACATCTAATAACTCAAGGTTATCATTTGCAAGTAGGTATTAAAAAGGAGAGCAACGCTCCCAGCTGGCCACGGGCAGGGGAATTATGGTGGTAGAGTGAGAAGATCCTCTGCACATATATGGGTCTTCTCTGGCATATATATTGGGGATTCTTACTGAATAATCCTATGACTTATTCTGGTTGATTTGAGGTTTTGTTTCCTGAAAGCCCGACTTTATTTCTGGGATTAAACTGTTGCTTCTTGGGAACAGAAATGGGAGGAACAAGCTTTAAGAGGTGCAGGTAGTGGAGTAAACCAGAAGATTCTCCTAGCCCCTGAAGAGCTAAGATACCAGCCCAAAGTTGGTGCACATTACAGATAACTTCAATTTTTTTTCAGAATGCCATTTCTGAAAACCCTACTGTGTTGATGCAGAAGTAGACTCAATTTTCTCATTCATTCACCTCTTAAAACTTAACGATTTTTTTTTACCTTTTTGAATGGGCACTCCCAATCTCTTCCCTAACACACTTAATTAGTGTTCACAAACTTTTGTTTCAGCTGACTTGCCCCTCTAGGATCAACCCTAGCTTGTGAACTATGCTTTCATTCACTTGGGAATTGCCAAATCCCATTGCATCAAAGCATGACCATTAAACATGTAAGCACAAATTTAATAATGTTTTAATTTGCTTTCTTGCTATCTTATTTGAGGGGCCCCCAACTTAAAACAAAGCTGCTGATTTTTTGCTTTAAAGGTCAGTAAGTAGAGTCCTTAGGCCCAAAAGCTCATGACACTTGTTTTTACCACCAGCCCACCTTTAAATACACGTGGGTGGTTCCTGCTTTGGTTTGGGCTGCATTATGTATGTACCCGGATGAAAACAGGACTTTGAGTGTTTACACTGGGGCTATGTTTTATGTGCGAACTGAGCAGTCTAATGACAGATGGGGAACAGCAGCCCAGCCAAGACACAAAGATAACAAAACAATAAAGATCCTAATGACTTGATCATCTGTCACAGAGCTGTCTCTTATACAGATAGCTCAGCTGAGCCATCAGGCTGGCTATGGTACTGCTTGATGAAAGGGTCAGTGTCGAGAGTACTCTCCTGGTACCTAAGAGACTGAAAGCTAACCGGAATGTGAGAGAATTTTGCCTCTTAAGTCCAAAGGAAAATAATCAAGGAAAACTAGGTTATATTCACCGAGTATTTTTAAAGTGTCTACCACACACTAGGCATTATTTTAAGTAATAGTCTCTAACCCAGCTGTGGCAGAAAAGGCATAAATGAGCCAACTGTTAGGTGGCTATCAGTGTTGTGTGGAAACCTAACAGTGTAAGGATATAATCCAGGGAAGGAAGGGAGGGAGAGAGGAAGGATGGAAGGGAGGTTAATTTAGCTGCTGTGGTTGAGGACATCTTCTCAAAGTGGAAATTGATTTTTACCTAGGAGCAAAGTAAGATTATGGGCTACCTTCCCATCAGTGTGTGTGTGTGTGTGTGTTTATGTGTGTGTATGTGTGTGTGTATAACATGAGTGCAAGTATCCACAGACGTCAGAAGGGAGTGATCCACTGGAACTAGGGTTACAGGCAGCTTCGAGTAATCCTATGTGCATGCTGGGAATGGAGTTCAAGTTCTCTAAAAGAGCAGAAAGCTCTCAGCACCATCCCTCCAGCACCCTGTCTCATAGTTTTGAAAGGTTCTAGTCAATGATCAGTTGTCTCTGTTGCCTTAGAACTTTAGAGGAAGTTCATCATCGTGATTACAGTGCACAATGGAGCAAAACTCACACTCATCATGATCCAGGATGTAATGAAAGGGAAGTGTGTCCATAAATTCCCTCCATGTCTCTAACAGCCCACAGCCCTTTCAGTCAGTTCCAGATCTTACACACTCTACCAGCTCTCTGTGGTGCCATCTTAGGGACCAAGCTTTTAGCACATGGACCTTTGAGTGACATTCAGAATCTGAATAACAGTACTCCACCCCTGACCTCCAAAGACTCATGTCTCACAAAGTAATACACATTCAGTCCCTCCCTTCCCAGTGGTCGGCAGAATCAATTCTTTCAGGATTGCTCAAAAGCCAAAGTTCTAAGTCTCTTCTGAGATTCAAGGCAAATCCAGTTATAAGTCCCTGGGAGAACAAGCAACAGAAGTGATGTGCTTCCTAGACACAATGGAGGACAGGCCTGAGTAGATATGCGCTCTCATTTCAAAACAGAGAAGCTAGAGACACAAAGAAGATGAAAACTCAACAGGGCACAGAACAAGCCCTAAGTCTTGATGGCTGCCATCTGGGATACAAAGTGGTAGCATGTTGATCCCAAAGGTTAGAGAGCCCTGTCCCTAAAACTTTGTGGCTACAAGCCACATGGCTCCTCTCTTAGGCTACCTCTGAACTTCCTAAACATTCTTTCAGCAAAATGTCCTATATTCCTATACCTTGATTCCTGGATTATTGCAGCCCCTACTTCCTTCTCACGGCTCCACGTATCAACATGCAGTGGCTGCTACAGGATTTCTGAGCCTGTCACTGGCTGTCTGAACCTACCATATACTGCCTGACCTCTGAGACTTTCCCTCGAAATTCCTGTGGAGGTGACCATGCTTATATTTTGGAGAGAATGTGCTATGACTAATCTTGGCTGTCAATTTAACACACACCTGTGAAGAGGGAACCTCAATTTCAGACTGGCCTTTGGGCATTTCTATGGGATATTTTGTTCAGTGTTAATTGATGTATGAGGGTCCCAAGCTGACTGTGGGCAGCACCATTCCCATGTAAGATGAACCAGAGGTGTATATATATATAAAGGTAGTTGATGATGTTGGAATCAAGCCAGTAAGCAGTGTCCTTTATCTCTGCTTGGTTCGTGACTTCTGTTAATGTGGACTTGGAAGTGTAAGCCAAATAAACTGTTTCCTCCCAGGTTGCTTTTGTTTATGATGTTTACAGAAACAATAGAAAGCAAACTAATATACTATTGGTCTGAAAGAATGGTCTACCTAGAGACCAACACCTATGGTGTCTACAGGCTCATGTGATGACTCAAAGAGATGCTACTACATGCTAAGAGTAGGAGCTAGGTCAAGATCTTAAGAATGACAGTAACAAGCACCGTGAAATGCTGCATCACCATGCTGTTTAACCTGTTTCCTAGAGCTGAAGCTCCAAAGCCTAGGTTTCTCACTTGACTGCCTTTCAGAGCTAGTTTCGTGGACACTTCTCAGCTTGTCATTGGATGTGAGGATGTAAGGCTCCTGTGGGTCACTTCTGAAGGCACAAAGCTAGGAAAGTAAGAGCCCAAAAAGGTCCTTGAAGCTTGGTGGGCTGGTGACCTATCTGGAATAAGGGCTGTTTGCATTTTTAGTTAAAAAGTGGAAAGGGCAAGGAATGACTTTGAAACATGTACTGAGCTCCTACAGGAGATGCTTCAGAATGAGGCAAGATTTAGGTGTTGAGACACCTGCGGATCATCTGCTGAGGAAAATGACTTATGTTTGAGAAGCCATTCTTTTTATTTTAATTGTGTGTATGTGTGCAGCACAAACACACACATACACTCACATGGATGAGTGTGTATAGAAGCCAGAAGTAGATGACAGCTGAGTTCCATCATTGCGCTTCACTTCACTTTTTAAGGCTTCATCTCTCACTAAAGCTGGAGCTTCCGGGTTGTTTCAGCTAGACTAGCTGGCCAGTGAGGGCCGGGATCCACCTGTCTCAACACCCAGACCCTGGGCCCTCACACTAAAGTCGCAGGCTTATGCACCACATCTGGTTTTTTCACAGGTGCTCGAGACCCACACTCAGGTTCCATACACAGGTACTGAGAGAGCTTTACCTACTGTGTCATCTCACCAGCCTAAAAAGAGAACCAGCGATTAAGGCAATACAATCCCAAATCATAGACGCTTCGTGAACTTCCGTCTTATAGTGATCCATAGGTGTTTTATCTAAAATAATTATAAGTAATTTTTAAAGAAATGACATGTAAAGAGATTTGGACAAACATTAATAATAGAATTTGAATAAGCATAAGGGAGGTAAATAAAGCACAAAGCAAGAAGACTCTGATATACAAATAATGTTGACCAGCTCTGTTTAGATGAACTTGCATAGAATAATAAAATATAAGCTTCAGTCTAGGAATTTGAATTATGACAGGCTTTGCTGGTTCTGAAGAAGCATTATATATATAATGAAGAAAGGCATTATATATATATATGTATATATATATATATAATAACGTTATATATAGTATAACTAACACAAACACACACACACACAGTTACATTACTGTGATTGGCCTATGAATCAGAAGTTGCAGAGTCTTAAGACAGGGAGAGAAAGTAGGCAGTAGTTCTCATAGTCATATGAGATGATGTCACATGTTAAGTGGAATTTACTGTACAAAGAAGATGTAAGAGGTTTTAAAAGTCATAGCAACTTTTGATTCTGACCAAGATAGAGCAACAGAAATTAGATCTACTTTTACCTAAGACAACACAAAATATAAGGGACATGACAGTTTTCAGGTAAAGCCATCAGGCATGACTGGCTGGTGCTCACAGAGAGATTGGCACTGTAGTTATTCCATCTATTTCTGGAAAGAGTGTGCTAGAGGCACACAGGGAGGGAGACATCTTTTTGAGGCAAAGAGATGACGTTAATCTAAGGCAGCAAGAGCTTTGGAGAATGCCACATATCCAGAGTCTGCAAACTCTATCCATATCCTTAGCTGAGCACTCTTTAACAGGGTTTGTGAAGAAACTACCCTGATAAAGAAACACTGAAAAGATAACTATAACAATTCTTATGTCTTATCTAAGGAGTGGATGGCATTTGTTCCCAAAGACTTGGAATAAAATACCGTCCTAATGCACAGAGGAGGGGGAAGAAGAATATGGCATTCCTGCAATAGGGTTGGCCAAGGAGGACAAGCTCATGTGGTAGATCATCGCTAATGGCCATGCAGCAAGCCTTGGAAGAATAATGTGGTCCCTAACTATCTTAGAATGTTCTGAAAACATAATTCTGGAGTATTTGCAAGAATCTATAATACATTCAGGGGCCCCTGACTTTTCTCCTCATTATTGATCCTCTTTTATAGTTGTTTTGCACGGCTGGTCATATTTCCCTGAGCCTTAGGTGTGCTTGTTGTTTTATAGATGTATCTATTGGGACGAGACTCCACAACTCTGCATTTTGATTGGTTGTAGTTTTCTTTAACAGTTTCCACGTATTGCAAAGAGAAGTTTCCTTGATAAGGGGTCAGGACTATCTGTGAACATAAGAGAAAATATTTGGAATGTAGTTAGGATTATGTTGGTTTATTAAACTGGTAGTTATTGATTTCTTTCCAAGATCCACAGCTCCACCAACTCTGGGTATTTGGCTAGGTTTCCAGGACCAGGCATGATTTCCCTCTTGTTAAACGGGTCTTATATCCATTTAGAAACCAGAATATGTTTTTAAGTGAACTTGCTAGCTTTAAAATTCATATAGAGTTGCATTATGTATATATTCCATATTATATTATTTATCATCAGGATGTTTAGGTTGTTTTTAATTCTCTAGTATTGTGCATACAGCAGCAATGAACACAGTTGGACAAGTATCTGTGGAGTACAGTGTAGAGCCCTTTAGGCATATGCCAAAGAGTGTCATAGCCTGGTTACATACATCTGTCTTAGCTTTTTGAGGATTCTCCACACTGATTTCCACAGTGGCTACATCATTTGCAATTCCACCAGCAGTGAGTGAGGGTTCTATATGCTATATTCCTCACAGCCTCCTCAGCATGTGTTGTCAGTTGTTTTCTTGACCTTAGTCAATCTGATGGGTGTAAAATGAAATTCCAGAGTAGTTTTAATCTGCATATTCCTAATTTCTAAGAACATTAAGCATTTCTAAAGATATTCCCTAGCCATCTTTATTTCTTCTCTCAAGAACTCTTCTGTTCAGATCCAAAGCGTATTTTTTAATTGAGTAGTTTGTTTTCTTAATTTAATATTTTGCTTTTTTGTTTCTTTGTTTTGTTGAATATTCTGGATAATAGCTGGCAAAGTTTGTGGTGTTCCCCTTCTTTTGTTGTTTCTTGTGCTCTACAGAAGCTTTTGAGCTTTATGAGGTCCCACTTGTCTATTGTTGGCTTTAATTCCTGGGCAAATGGAACCCTATGTAGAAAGTCCTTTCCTACTAGATACTGCCTAAGTTTTTCTCTAGAAGTGTCAGCATTTCAGGTTTCACATTGGGGTCTTTGTCTATCTAGAGTTAATTTCTGTGCAGGGTAATAGATATATGTCTAATTCCATTCTTCTACATTGGACATCCAGTTTTTCCAACACCATAGTGGAAGAGACTGTCTTTATTCTAGTGTTAACTGTTGGGGTCTTTGTCAAATATCAGATGCCTAAGTTTTCTTCTAGCAGTTTCAGCATTTCAGGTTTCACAATGGAATCTTCTATTTTGTTCCATTGATCTATATTTCTGGTTTTGTGTCAATAGCATGCTGGTCTATCTATTTGTCTTTTTCTTGCTTGCTTGCTTGCTTGTTTGCTTGCTTGTTTCTTTTTTATTTCTCTTCTGTCCATTCTTCCTTCCTTTCTTCTGCTGTAACTCTATAATATAGCTTAACATTTTGTAGGATAACCCCCTATCATGGTTCTTTGTGTTTAGGACTGCTTTGGCTACCTGGAATCTTTGTAGTTTTTTATGAATTTTGACATTTTGTATGAATTTTGACATTTTGACATTTCAATCTCTGTAAAGAATGTTGTGGAGATTTGGGCTGGGATTGCACTGAATCTGTAAATTCACAAAGAAATAAAAGAACAAGAGTCAAGTTTAAAAGAACAAAGTAAAAGGACTTAACATACCTGATATGGGATTTATAATAAAGTTAATTCATTCATGTGATGAGTATATGGAGATAAATCAGGGCACAGTACAGACAATTCAGAACTAGAACCACACTTAAACAGCCAGCTTATTTTTAACAATGTTGTAAATTCACAGAAGTAAAGAAAGAATAGTTATTTGAATAAAACTTTATCAAATGTTATTTGATATCCATATATAGAAAGAAAAACAGATGGACATAGTGGTGTAAATCTCTAGCTCTCAGGAAATGGAGATGGCAGAAACATTAAGAGTTCAAGATCACTCTTGGCTTCATAGTGAATTTGAGGGAAGCCTAGGCTACTAGAGACTCTTAAAAACAAAAAGAGAGGGGGAGGGGTGAGAGGGAACACTTAGAGAGGGTGAGAAAGAATGCTGCATACCTTGAACCATTTATGTATAAAATGTATAAGGACTAAATAAACAAAACTATAGAAACCATTAGGAGTCTTGATTAAAGGAACAATTTCTCAAGATACAAACCCTAGAGCAGACACTAGGGGAAATAGTCTTGACTTTGCTAATAAAAACTTCTCTTATAAAGCTACTGTTAGAACTAAGCTGACAGGGCATGTTTACAAACGACATCTTTGATAAAGAGTGTGTGTCTGAAATATATACAGAATTCCCAACTCTCATTAAGAAGAAAGTTACAGACTATCCAAGAATAATATTCAAATAATATTTGAACAGACAGTTTTCAAGTTAGCACATTGGAAGAGAGGGTTCCACATAAATTAGTCATGAGAGAAATGCAAATTTTAACTGCAGAGAGTAAAAAGTAACTTCCAGGTTGGACTTGGAACAGAAAAATTGACAGCATGTCTAATGATAAAATGAGAAAGCCTGTTAGAGCAGGAGACAAAGTACCTAACTTTAAACAGTGGTCCTTTAGATATGTTGGAAGGAGATTTAGGGTAGAAATAGACAGTGGATGAATGAGCATTTAAGCCCAGAACTTGGAAGATATAGCATATCTGGACACATGATTGTTCAAAACAACCACACAAAAAAAGCATATTTAGCCAAATAATTTATTTTCTGTGGTGCTGGTCATTTCTGTGTATGTGTGTTTGATGTCTGCTCACATACTGTGGAGTCTTGTTAAAAAAATCCATGTCATTGTCTTAAACAATACTAAGCATTTTGATATTTGCCAAAATATTGCATTTGCTTTGGATAAGAAACAGCCTTTTCAACAGCTATCTATTCTGTTGTTCAAAGTGGTATAAAGATAGAATCCTCGAGGGAAACTGCCTTAGCAGTAATCTTTAGAGAGGAATGTATAGCTTTGAATCTAGCCTCCTCTATAAGCCAAATTTGCATATATGACTCATACTCCATGGCTACCATCAACACCAAAGCACCACCACTGGCACTTACCATTTCCAAGGCTGTCTGATGATTACCATCAACTTTAGCCAAGAAAGAACAAGCTGCATCACTGAGAGAGGAAATGAGACAATTAAATCCTAGAACCTTGGACCCAAGCCTAATCTTAGAATGAACTTTGGAAATGGCTTTCTGAGCAGCCAACAGCCATTTCCACCAGAACATGATAATTTGGTGAGGGTATTTTAGCCAGTTTTCTTTCCTTGGTTGTAGCTTCCAAGTCACTAAAAGCATGATAGCTAAGGGTATCCCTGGGTATCTACAGCCTGACTATCTTCTGTAGAAATGAAAATCATTTCTACTTTGGCATCAGTCTCAAATATTGGACTGATCCTTCAGTAAAATGCATAGTAGTATTTGAGTCACTGGCAAGAAAAGACTTCTGTAATCATGGAAATCCATTCAAAGCAGATGCTTTTCAGCATTTGCCTCTACAGTGGTTTCTCTTCCAAATAACAAATAAGCTTCCAATATAGACATACTCAATCTGAGAGAAAAAAAGTTACTTTAAAAAAATTAGGGTGGCTCTGAGGACTTATTCATCAGTGAGTATCCAAGTGTGTAATTCGTACAAAATACCTTTTGTTCTTGGAGTGTTTGGGCTGTTACTATTGACTTATTCATTGTTTTTTTTTTGTTTGTTGTTTAAGACAGTCTCTCACTATATAGTTTTGACTGTCCTAAAACTCACCATGTAAACCAGGTTGCCTTTGAACTCACAGAGATCCTCCTGTGTCTGCCTCCTGAATGCTGGTGTTAAAGGTGTGCATTGCCATGGCGAGCTGGACTGTTATTTTTTAATGCGAACCTTTTTATTGCTATATCATACAAAACAGTACAGACATTAATTCTGTCTGTTTATTTGTGCTTTCATCTCAGCATTTGGCCAGGAAGAGTGACAACTCAAGCTTGCTCACACTACAGTAATGAGCTCAAGGCCAGCATTGTATATAAGGCCTTGTCTTTGAGAAGGAAGAAAACTAATTAAAATGTCTCTCAGAACATAAATATACCACGTGGTTAAGTGCCAAGCCAAGACACAGAACATTACCAACACCCACAAGTTTCTTTTACTCTTCTCCCTGTCACTTTCCTCCCCCATAAATAATGGCCTTCTGATTTTACCACCACATCTAAGTTTTATTGACTTCTCCCTATCAGTGGATCACATTTGTTCTGTCTGGGTCCTTTGCACTTGATATTACACTCAGAAGATGTATTCATCTTTGCGCGTGAGCTGTGTGCTTTATTCATCCACCCAGCGTAATAGAGCCACATCAGAAACACATTGAGTTGTGTCCAAATTGAAGCTTGCAATGAATATAACAGGTATAAACGTTTCTGAACATTTCTTCTGGGAAATCTGGGAATATGGATGTATTTCTGTTGGCTACAAATACATTTGGGAATATGGAATGTATTTCTCTTGGGTATAAAGTAGGGATTGCTGAGTTTTTTAAGTGGGTTCAGTAGATACTACCATAAAGAGTTTTCCAAAATGGTTGTATCAATTTATTCTCCAGCAGAAATCATCCAGGTGCTTTAACACCCAAGTTAATTTTTTACAGCAATTGTCTTCCACTTGAGTTATTCCCACAATGACATGGTAGTACTGCATGGAATTTTAATCTTCATGACTTTAATGATTAATGTACCATTTTGCATGTTTACTGGTCACTTGAATATCTTCTTTGATAAAATGTACATTCGTATCCTTTATTGATGTATTCTTTGGTTTATTTGTTGACAGGAGTCCTTTATACATTTTGAAATATGTATAGCATAATTATAATTTATAACAAATTGTGAATATAATCTCCTATTACATGATGTCTTGATAAAAATAATTCAATAATTTTAATGCAACCCACTTCAAGTATTGTATGGCTAGCACTTTTTCTGAAATAGGAGATAATTTTTTTTTCTTAAAGATTTGTTGTTTACTTTCCCCATTTAAAGCTACAATGCACCCAGGATTCCTTTGTGTGTATGGTACAGAGAATCAAGATTAACTTTGTTCTGTAAACTATTGTTTTTCACCTACATCTTTACTACCTTGGGCATTTGATTATTTGTCTGTAGCAGAACAACAGTGATAACCCTCAGAGGGAGCATGTGAGTTTATATATGTCCATATCTATTAATATTTATACACATACAGAGGAAGGAAGGCAGAGGGAGAGGGGAAGAGGGGAGAATGGAAGGGAATGGAAAGAAAGAGGGAGAGAGAGAGGAGACAGAGAGTACCACAAACCTTTGTAGGTTACATTTTTTTACTTTCCATATACAGTCAATGTTATTTGATATATTGATGTTTGATCTCCGGACAATTTGCAAAGGCTTCCTGGAATCTTGCACATTGTACCAACATAAAGGAAAACACAATCAAATTCCAAGTGAATCCCCAGGAAGCATCTTCTTCAGTGACAGGAAGAGAAAATGGTGCTTTGAGAATGCATAAAGAGCTAGGTTTCAACAGGAATGGCACTGCAGGGGTGGCGTAGCCACTTTGAGTTGTAACAAATCGTTCTTATGGATAACCAGTCTTATTTCTTCCCAGTGTTCTTCCCAGTAGGAGCTTCTCACAACAAAGTAAGAATTACCTTAGCAGATTCCAGACCTTTCAACAACCTGGTAGGTTTTCCCTCCACAACTCCCAGGAGAGAGATCAGCATTAACAGACCCAACTCTGAATGGTTCCCTGAAGTTGTAAAGCGTAGTTCAGGACAGAGATGTTGGTGAGGCGCACACACACACACACACACACACGCAGACACATACACAAACTTTTTCCAAATTTGGAGGAGGCATTTTTGCTAGAATTGGAATGTCAACATTTGCTGGTTTTACATTCTTGTTAATAGTTATAAGTAAAGGTTAGAGCACTCAAAGCTTTTATATATTTTAAACAATATACTTTTATAACAGAACAGACTTCATAATGTACTAGAATTCTTCATGCAACACAAGCATCTTCCTTTCATTATTTCTAGTGTTCTGGAGGGATGTCCACCAGGCAGGCCAAAGCCTGTCAAAGGGAAAAAAAAGAGCTTGCTGCACTCAGTGCTGGTTATTTCTAGGTGATTAATCATAAAAGTAGTATAATGTAGTTGAGTGCCTAGGTTGAAAGCTAAATAGCAATGCAGTAACTCTCTTGCCCAAACAGACTGGTTTGACACAATCTACACCTTTTGAAGTTGGGACAGAGTCCTTATTATCAGCTTAAAACGTTAAGTAATCCTACGTGTCCAAACCATCACACAGAGTAATTAAGACTGGGGGGTTTAAAAGAAGGCTTGGACTTGCCTAGGCTTGATTATTTCCTAAGTGAGATCTATTCTATAGAACATCGTCTGAACGATGAAATATACACACGCAGGCTCTGCTGGATGTTGCTTGGGAAGGGAAAGTACAGCTGCCAGTCAGGGTTTACTAACTATCCCAAAGAGGTAACAATGGATGTCATCATGTCCCTCCTTACAACTCTCTCTAGAGAACTTAAACAGCAGAGTACTCACCTGGTGCTACAGCTCACAGAGGTGAAGTGTCTCACCTAGAGCTGAAAACACTACAATGTGGGCACATGGCTCTCAGCAGAAAAACAAGGTCCTGCTGATCTTAAAATGAGCAAGACCTTGAGCTTTGTGCAACATCCTGAAAGAGCCAGTATATTTCCAAGCTTTGGCATTCTGCAGTGTTATGTGTAGATATTCCTTAAAGGGTGGTGTGATATGAGGATTAAGACATAAGCCTCTTCTTCCATATCCCCACAACTGGTTCACATATCAGATCACACTGCATAAAAACGAATCATTCCATGGGGATGAAGAATTGCCTTCTTTAAAAGGCAAATGCCCAAGAGAAGGAAACCTATGGAAATGCTGAGTGCATCAGACAATAAGAACCTCCCGGGAATTAGTGGCTCTAATTCTCTCTAATTAGTGGGAACCGGAGGAATTAAAGGGCAGGCTACTAGAGTAGAAAGAATTGAATTAGAAGAATTCAACTACAGGATAAGTGGCCGAGGACAATGGGAGGGGCAGGAAAAGAGCTAAAGCAGGAAGCAGCTAGGTCGGGAAGGAAGGGGTAGGATCCCAGAATTAGGCACAGAGCAACTGGCCAGCAGTGAGACAGTCTGTGCTGGGTAGGAAAAGGTGCCCAGAGCCAGTCCTACCGTCACCACATCTTTCTTTAGGAAGTTTATGAAGCCACCATACTGTCTCTATTCCATTCAAGAAACTCTATAGCCAGCTTCCCACTGTAAATACTGTGGAAGAGTAGTTATTGAATTCAAGTTCTTTGACAAAATTCAGCTTGCCTTAATTATAGCTGAGGGATTGAGCGTTAAAGGGGCCACAGCTTTTTTTTTTAGCATAAATGTGCACACAAGGCAGACATTTTCTCTTGTTTCTGGAAAATGCTCCATTAGCTTCTATAAGACCACTGGCCTCCCAAGCCTCTGGGGCATAGACTCAGACCTCTCAGCTAAAAGTGTAAAGCTGCCACATTCTAGATATGTGACATTGAACTTAATATCTGTAAATGTTAGACTTCACAGCTGTTGAGGAGAGCTAGCTTACTTCCAACATCATAGCATTGTTCTGAAAACTATGTAAGAGGCTGTTGAAATTACACAGAACATGCATAAATGCTCAACAAATGGCTAGACGTAGGTGTTAGGTACCTTCACTTATGTGCCTTCCCTTAATTTTTCTTTACCTTATGAAACAACCCATACCAGAATCTTTTATAAATAAGAATTGTATTAAAAACATCTTTTGGATAAAGGTATTAGTTGGTCTTTCACATCCATTCTCCTGTCCAGCTTCAGGTGACTTCTGACACACAGTGGGTGCTTTAGAAATCTGTGTTAAATGATTTTTGTTTAAGTCTGTCCAAGCATTAACATGTTGTCATTTAGTGAATAAAAATAGCAAAACAATTGAAAACCATTTTAAAATACAACACAAAAGACTCTAATCCAATTTTTAAAATTATTTTGTGTTATAGAATCAGAAAACATTGATATCTTTAGTGGCTACTATAATATCTGTCTGAATCGTGCCCAAGGATCGGGTGCTGCCTATGAAATCCCTGCATCCATTAAACACATCTTAGGGGATTCTTCCTCCTATCTCAGAGCAATCCTTTCCGGTCTCCCTGGAAATAATCAGATTTGATTATCTGGACAGTGTATCTACTTACCTGCATTATCCCTTGCTGCAGAAGTTGGCTAGAACTCCCAAGTTGCTCCTGTCAACCACTTTTGAAACTCGGATAAGGAGAATTGATTATTTTAATACGTAGACATGATAAATGTCTGAGGTTGTAGAAGTGCTGACTCCCTTAATTTGATCATTACACACAATGTGCATGTATTGAGCTAGCCTGCTTATGTGCATAAATATTGTATCAATTCTTAAAAGATTTAAAATATGTATTCAATAGTTAGCTTTGTAAATAAAGCCATGCCTAAAGTGATTGTGCCCTGATTTGAATTTAGTATGCGAAAAATGCTCTTAAATTTTTATATTCACTTAGTTTCTTGATAAATATTTACTGAGGTGTCATTTGTTAAGCAAATATTTACTCAGTAAATATTTTAAAGCAGAGGAAAGTAATACCTTCTTCTACAGTGCCTCGAGTCTTTTAGAAACATAAACAAATGAGACAATTAGGCTTTATTTGTTCAAAGAAGATACTGATTTGTCATTTCATCAATTTTAAAAGCAGTAAGTACATTATGTTGGGAGACTTTGAATAAAGCACCTTAGTTGTGTTCTGAGTAGGATTTTAGGCTGGTTTAGCGCCCAGGCTAATGGCATTTCAATCCTGCTGTATTTTAAATAAAATATACTTGCTTGTATACACCTGAAAGAGTTTGGAAGAACTATTTCTTCACATGTTTTATTAAATGTGCCATCCTGATTCTCTTTGTGCTCTTGATAACAGTGCTGAGCAATTACTCCAGTGTTTGCCCTTATGAGTTCATAGCGAGCCCCAGCTTCCTAACAGACTTACCAGCATTCAGCAAGCGCCAGCCGGATGCTGATGAGGCCTGTTGCTATTGACTTCAGAAAATGAACTCAAGACAGATGGTGTGAGTGAGGGGGAGGAAAGGAAGGGTGACTTCTAGGCTACTACTCTGAGGACCTGGGTAGGGAATGGTTCCATTTAGCAACATGAGGAGGACTAAAAGGGAAAGGAAATGAGTTTGAGCTAGATGGAAATATGAAATGATCTGTAAAGCTTGTGGGCACTGGAAAAAAATCTATACATGGAGTGGAATGAAAATGTGTTCAAAGAGTAAAAATGGTGTAAAAGTTTCCATGTGCACTTAGATTTCTTTCAATAGAGTTGTAATGAATAATGCATCTTTTTTCTTTATTTTATTTTTATTATTAGTTACATTTTATTAACTCTGTATCCCAGGTGTATCCCGATCTCTCATTCCCTCCCCAACCCCCTCTCCCTCCCTCATCTCCTCCCTGCCCCTTTCCAAGTCCACTGATAGGGGAGGACCTCCTCCCCTTTCATCTGACCCTGGTTTATCAGGTATCTTCAGGACTGGCTGCAAAGTCCTCCTCTGTGGCCTAGCAGGGCTGCTCCTCACTTGCAGGGTGGGAAGGTCAAAGAGCCCGCCATTGAGTTCATGTCAGAAATAGTCCCTATTCCCCTTACTAGGGTACCCACTTGGATACTGAGCTACCATGGGCTACATCCGAGCAGAGGTTCTAGGTTAGATGCTCAATGTCCTTAGCCATCAGAGAGATGCAAATCAAAATGACCCTGAGATTTCACCTTACACCCATCAAAATGGCTAAGATCAAAAACTCAAATGACAACACATATTAGAGAGGTTGTGAAGAAAGGGGAACCCTCCTCCATTGCTGGTGGGAATGTAAACTGGTACAACCGCTTTGGAAATCAATCTGGCGCTTTCTCAGACAACTAGGAATAGTGCTTCCTCAAGACCCAGCTATACCACTCCTAGGCATATATCCAAAAGAGGCTCAAGTACACAACAAGGACATTTGCTCAACCATGTTTGTAGCAGCTTTATTTGTAATAGCCAGAAGCTGAAAACAACCCAGATGTCCATCAACTGAGGAATGGATACATAAATTGTGGTACTTTTACACAATGGAATACTACTCAGCAATTAAAAACAAGGAAATCGTGAAATTTGCAGGCAAATGGTGGGATCTAGAAAATATCATTCTGAGTGAGGTATCCCAGAAGGAGAAAGACACACATGGTGTATAATCACTTATTTAGACCTATAAGATATGATAAACATACTGAAATCTATACACCCAAAAAAGATAAACAAGAAAGAGGACCAGGGGTAAGATGATCAACCCTCACTTAGAAAGACAAATGGGATGGGCATGGGATGTAGGAGAAAACATGAATAATGCATCTTTAAATGCCAATATTTACAATACACTGACAGGCTATGCCTATTGCTGTTGTCAAGATTACAATGGAAATCAGGACAGCATTTTAAAAACATTCAAGGAACTAATTCTTTAAATTCTTTTAGATGCACACAAGCAGATGTTTGAAGTAAACTGCAGAAGAAATCATGATTAACAGTGTAGTACAAAGAAGTTCTTATGTCAAATGATTTTCTTAGTAAAAGTAAAGTCAAAGCTTTTTCAATAGTTGTCTATTTCTGCCTCAATGTGCTAGTATGCTTTTAATTGGAGGACATCATGTCCTTTGGTGACTGGGCAGAGCAGATGCCACAAACGTATACAATGCCAGAATGAAGATTCTGTGTACTATGCTACTTACTATGCTACATTTTTCCATGTTTTTTTTCTAAGCTCAAGTCTCTTAGCCTGCTTCTTATTCCTTTCATTAGCATCACTAATGAACCTCTACTGAACAATCCTTGTCATTAAGGGACCAAAATATAGTCCCACTCTTAGCATTAGACAGATGTGCTTAGTGGTATGAGCCTGCTGAGTAGGCTTTTCTCTGGGGAGTTCCCCCTCTGAGTGACCTGCAGAGAGGATGAGGAGGGGAACTACTGTCAAAGAATTCAGAAGCCCACATTAGGGCAAGAGGAGATGAGTACAAACAGCATAGGTAAATGTGCAGTCAACTCTCTCTTTTTAACACATATTTAATGAGCTCCTATTCTGAGCTGGACACCATTATAAATAATCAGTTAAATCAAAGTGACTGTTTCATCCTCTATCTGACCACATAATGGGGCATTTTTGAAGATAGCTCTGGGACTCAAGTTTTGTAGCTCCACCACCAGGAAGTGAATTAGAGCCTGCGGCTAAATTCTAAAGACACCAAGTTCAAGGCCAGTTTGGGCTGCATAGCAAGTCTGAGGCCACCTTGAATTGTATGAAACCCTTTCTGGAAAAAAAAAAAAAAGACTAATTCTAAATTCCCTGGCACCTGTTGTCACCACCCAGAATAAAAACTCACATTAGCATGTAGAAAATACATTATTTTTGATTACCACATAAACCGGAAGATTTATCCAAATCCATGATAGTAAAGTGTCTAAAAGACAAAGGTTAGGATGGAATAAATATGAGTTTACCTGTTTGTATGTTTGTGAGTTATTAGCAGAGCACTGAGAATCACACATGTGATACTCATGAAATGTGCACACTAAAGCTGGCATTCGGTTTTCATTTTTGGCATCTCCTGTTAGGCGTCCTTGAATCCTCTGCCCTTATTTGGGAGTTCATGGGGAACTCCGTTGGACTCTTCTGCCGTGCACAGACCAACTTGGGTAACCTGAAAAAAACAGTGGGTGGAAAGATATATTTTATGGTCGTTAGCCTCCTTTCCACACTGTTGTGAACAGGTAATGATGGGTCAAATGGCACTGGTATTTCTAGTGACCATGTTAAACCTGTGTGTGTTTCTCCCTTGAGCTATCCCTGTTGTACTTCAAGGTCCTAGAAAGGTCTCAATGTGAGAAGGGAAGTTTTAATAAATGACCTGCAGTTGTCTAAGTCTGAAAATACTCTTGACTTTAAGGTATTTAACTACTCATATATTTGTAGTCTATGTCTTGCATGGAAAAATTCCTTACCCCCCAGCCCTCCAGAGGTTCATGTGGACTGAGTTCTTCAGGAAGCAAGAATATTGTAAATATGAATAGTTTTACATTGACCATTTTGATAAGAAATCATTCTGAAAGATGAGCATATCTCTAGCTGAACCCAAGGCTGACAATTAAGCCTGTTAGGAAAGAGTGATTATGATCATTGTCATCCATTATAGATACCCTGCATGTTAGTATTCTGAAACAACCTTGTTTCTTAGTTACCTAGCAACTTATGACATCATCTTGTATCGCCCAGCCAGGTGGCCACACCCTCTCACCCTCTCACCCTCTTACCCTCTTACTCTCTCACTCTCTCTATGGGGCGCCCTACCCCTCCCCCCCTTTCCTCCTCTCCGCTATCTCTCTCTTCCCCCATCATGGCCCACTCTTGTTCCCCCTTCCCTTAATAAACCCCTTTCATAGAAAACCTGTTGTAAGCCTCATCTTATTTCTAACACTGCATTGCTGAGGTCTCTTGGTTTCCATAGGTATGAGGATTCTAGATGCTCTGTTTTGTCCTTAGGTCAAGATCCTGCACCACACTAAAATAGCATTTCCCTTCTATGCATGGTCTCACTTTACTCATTTTAATTACGGGTGATCACACATGACCCAAAAATAGTACATGGAAAACTCTAAAAAATAAATTTGTAAGTTATTATAGTCTATCATAATTACCCTATTTGTCATTAGCCTCTTTGCTTTTTACTGATTTATAAGTTAAATTTCATTGAGGTATGAGTAGGAAAAGCCATAGTGCATGTTAGTTTGATTTCCTCCAGGGACTTTGGGGTCTCGGAATGCATCCTTCATGAATAAGGGCCTAGTGCTGTATCACCAAGAAACTCCAAACATCAGTGGCGAGCCATTTACTCCCTTCTGGATGTCTGCCCCTCTAAGTTTCTATGACAGCTTCAGAAAATGAGATAAGCTACTGAAGAAAACAGGGTAGAAGGAAGTTGCTGTCTAGATTACCAAACTAATTATTAGGATAATGTATTAATTCAGTAGAACTAAGTTCCCTTCTGATCCCACTTTGTTTCCTGTAGTTCCTGTGATTGAGGAAGAGCCTGTGCGTGCCTGTAGATATGCATGCATAATTGGATCAACATTCAGACCACTTTTAAATTCCATTCACCTCTATTCTTTCCCTCCTCCCTGCCTGCCCCCTCCAAAGAAATGAACTCCTCGCTTGGTAATCATGCCACGTGTAAAAATCTCATTAATAAGTGACCGTATGGACCTTCATGGATCTGCACCAGGTCCTCTATGTACATATTAGAGCGAATGCTGAGTGTGTTAATAAGTGGATGTCTGATTCATGTACCTTCTCTTAGGGCTATTTTACTTCTGTTGGTTTCACTCATCCTACATCACTGTGATGATTTTGTTTTACCTTATATACCTTATGTTCTTATGTTTTGTTTTTATCTTTTAGAACCTGTTTTAGTTGTTTATTTTCTAATGAGAGACAGAAAGAGAGTAAAAGGGAGTGGATTTAGATTGGAGAGAAGAAGGGGAGGAACTGGGAAGAGTAGAGTGAGAGGAAACTGTTAATATTGCATTGCATGAAAGAAGAAGCTATGTTGAAATAAAAAAAGGGAAAATAAAATAAGAAACTGCAATAAAGAGTAAGAAGCCTGCAACATCTGCTATTTTATCATACCAACATTTAGACCTAGATTGCTTTAGTATTAAATATATCGATGATTAAAAATAAAATGTGTGCCAAAAAAAAAAATAAGTGATCGTATAATTAAGGGCACTCGTTTAAGAATGTAGTCGTGCAGTATCCATTCATGATTAGCAGTGGCAGTAATTACATGTAGCTCAGTATCCTTCCTGGATTATTTGGCAGGAAATCTTTTACTCTCACGGGAATAACAACTCCGCTGCTTCCCACAGCTAATGAAGGACAAGCTTCACCTGCCCTTGCTATCCTTACTTTCTGGGGTCTTTTAAGAACTCCTCCCACAGTTTGGATGCTCCCACAGCACTCTGTATACACTGTAATACACTTGAAAATTGGCATGTGTCAGTTTCTGCTGTTAATAATGTGCTTCATGATCAAGGCTTTCACTCTTGTGTATTTAATGCTTGATGTAAGACTGGGTGCCATGTGCTGAATGTATAGCTTCCTTAGTAAAGTGTAGGCCTTAGCATACCCAAAACCCTGGTTTCAGGCACTCATAAACCTGGCCAAGCACTTAGCAGATGGAGATAGGCAGATCAGAAGACCTGCCTGTGATCCATGAGACCCTGTATAAATAACCACACACACGTATGTACATATACACATATATACAATCATGTACATATACATATACCTTGCCCAGATATGAAGGACAGGTAGAGATTGTCCTTTATTACTTATGGAAAGGGAAATCATGAAAGAACTGAATACGTTTTCAGAGTCTGATTACATGCAGGAAGGTTCATTTGGAAGAAGGAAGGCTCATTCAGATGTATGTATGTATGTATAGTCAAACACTTAGAAATCCTTTTTTGAATGTGTGAGTGGCTGAATATCCAAAGAGATGTCACTCCAGTTGAGCCTCTAGAGCAGATCCACACACCTTCCCACAGGTGTCTCTTCTCACTAGAGCATTATCACCTGTAAAGCACGTACATAACCATGGAAAGAATCATTGACTTTGGAGTAGTGACTAAGGAGCGGCGAGGAAAGAACTAGCTCTACGTTTGTGGGTAACCCAAATGATCATCACTTGGAAACACCGTTTAACTCATTTCAATTGAAGTCATTGCTTCACATGGGCAGATCAGAAGAGAACTGCTTATGTGTTTAACTAAGCAGCAAACAGAGGAGGGACTCTGATTCCTTTATTGAGAGTGAATATATTTTCATTGCTCTGTATACATTGATAGTTGCATGCAGAGAATGTAGGTTTTATTTCATTGAATGCTGTTGAAATTACTTTGACAAAATTTATTTTTACCATTTTATTATAACACAACCTCTCAGCAGTAAAACAAATCACTTTAAACTGTAGAATTGATGGTTAATGCATGTTGAGAGAAGGTTTTGACCAGATATATGCATATATGGTCTTCTCTTCAAAGAGGTTGCTTCGACAAGAAATGTGACTATAGCTGCTTAAAGAAAAATCTATGTACATTGGCCAGCACCAGGACCTACAAGCCTGGAGGTGTCCTTTGCGTGCCAACTGGGCCTCACCGCCACCTTGTGATGTGTGGTCGCAACCACTGCCAGCTCAGGTGTTTTAAAATTTGACAATTTATTTGCACAGAGCTTTCTGGAAGTCTAGGAGCATTTCTCTTCTTCCTAGGCCCAGTGCCTAGAACCCATTGAGCCCTTCCAGAGAGTCACAGCCCAGCAAGGGAAGCTGGTGATCTGAGGGGCATCTCCCATGCCAAGGTATGTCACATCAATAAAAGCTGAGACAGATTTTGTTGTCAGCTGAGATTGAACTGATTTAAGGTCCTCACCTTAGATACTGGGCGAGAAGTCAGAGGCTCTCATATCAGTTTTGGCTCACCATCTCACGGTTAATGTGATTTGCTGCAGTAAGTTTTTAATTCGTGAGGTTAAAAGTTTGATTGTCCGTTTTTAGATGTCTAAACTAAATAGAAAACATATGGTTTATAATTGTAGTCTGGTGAGCTAGCTTTTCCAAAATACTATCCCCTTGAAGTAAACAGGAGTGGTTAGCAGTGAAACGAGGGTAGCCTGGAGGATGAATCACTGCAAAACAGCTGCACACAGGAAAGATACACGGATGCAGAGCCACTTCAGGTGCCAGATGAATGGTTTTACTATTTTAGATAAGGACCAGATAGTTACTGAACATCTGCAGGCCATGCTTGCTCGACACTGGAGACAGGAGACATGACTATGGTCAGGGAGTCTAGAGCCTAAAAGGAAGGAATAAGGATGAGAAAGCGCTCCGGTTTCCATACATTTTTCAAGCCTTCCCCAGAGCAGGAGATCTTTTTCATGCCTAAAGCCCCAAACAATAAAAATTCATGGAAGTCTCAAGAATGATCGAGTTCCAACTACTCATGTCCCATTGGAGAGTCTATATCCAGTCACCTGGCCCTGGTCCTTCTCTCTCCTCACCCCAGTGTCTAAGACTCCAGGATTGCAGGCTTCACTAGGGCTACTGGGTCAGAAGTGCTTGTCCCCAGCCCATGCTATGTGGAGACCCAAGTACCAGGTTCTTCTCGATGCTGATGCTCAGGATTCTGGAGCAAAGCTGGTTCTGAGAACACTCTCCCCCCCCCCCAATCTTCTCTTCTCACTCTGCTTTCCTCCTTCTTCCTATCTCCAACAAGGCAGAACACCTGGGCCTCTGCCCACTCCACACCCAACCCATCACCCTGCTTTGCCTGGAGGTTGCGAAGGCCCTCCATTGGTGTTGATGGTGCTCATTTATCCCTCTTGCACCAACCTGGACTTTAAGATCTCTTTGGACCTGACTTCCTAAAGGAATGGGTAATGCTGTGCTCTGAAGAGCTTACGAAGAGCTTACTGTGCCTCTGTTGTTCTTGTTAGCAAAGGCTGAGGTTTTGCCTATTCTGGTTCAGGTGCTCCCAGAAAAGGAAACAGAGTAGAATATATTCAGGAGATACAATGTGGGGGTTAAAGAGTTGCTAGAAATGTGTGTCTGAGAAAGGAAGTGTCTGTAGACTGGGTCAATCCCAGCTAGGTTCTTTAAAGGTGAGGAGAGCCTGAAGAGCAAATTACAAGCCTAATAACAGTAGGAGATGGACCTATAAGGATAACAAAAAAGGGGGGAGCCACAAACTCTTGTAATAATTAGCTATGGAAAGTTGTTTGTTTGTTGTGGCAAGGTCTCATGTAGCCCAGGCTGGCCTTGAACTCATTGTATTGCCAAGAATAACAGTGAACTTTTGATCTTCCTATGTCTACCTCCCAATACTGGGATGACAGGCATGTAGCACCATCTCCAGTTTCATGTGGTATTGGAAACTGATCCCAGGCCTTCGTGCAAGCTAGGCTAATATTCTACTAACTAAGCTATATTCCCCAGGTCCCCAATGGGAATTTTAACACTTTGCAGGAATGTTAGTAGTTCAGCTCATCTCTTCCACTATGGGCATGAGAAGCTAGAAGAGACCAAGTAGAACAGGGAGAAGAGGAAAGATATAATTAGCTTGGCCTTTATTCTGTAGAGAGTGAGAAACCTCAGTGCAAGGGACTAAGGGAAAATTGGCTATTTTTAAGTCGTTGTTTTTAAGTTGTATTTGTCATCTTTTTGTTCCTAAGAGCTGAGATGTTCCCTGGCTACTGCCAGAAAGGTCTATCCCTATGTTGTTTCTTTCCCATTCTGTTGGTGTCATACTACTCAATTTCAGCAGTGGAAATTGAGGTCAAAAATGAGAAATTACAACTTCATGAAGAGAATGGTCTATGCAGGAATCTGAGGATGGCGCACACAGTGTCCCTGCTGTAGAACCCAGAAGGGAAAAGCAATGGGATCCAAGATTAGCTGACTTTTAACCTGACTTGTTGTCCAATTGTGTTATTTTAGTTGTTGTTTGCTGAGAAGAAGCGAAAACATGTGGAACAAAGCCACAGAATTGGCATGGATAGTCTACTTGACCTTTGAAAATAAAAACTTGGCTGAATTGTTGTGTGGGAAGAACAAATATTAACTCCAAAAGTAAGAAGAAATGTTGTTTAGGCTTTACAAAGTTATTGAGGCCAGCTTTTCCCCGCTTTCTCTTTCCTACATAATATGTAAAGAAATCTTCATCCCTTTTGATCAGGGATACAATAAAATGAGTTTAAGATTCCTTTACTATTTATTGATGCAACTAACATGCCTTACAAAAGGGAGTGATAAAGTACAAACAAAGTTCTCATTTTTTTTCTGATGTGAGAGGCACCCACAGATCAAGATCTGAGTGAGGGTGCCTACACCTGGGGTAATACCTTACTTACTCTTCTCCACCTGCACTGCACATTTCAGCGCAGCAGAATATAGAGAATTCAAGAATTTCACATTGGAACATGGACTTCCAGGCTATTCAGAAAGTATGCCCAACAACATGGAAAGATAGATTATTTTATTTATTACCTTAGCTTAAGAATGCTCAGTGTACAATAGTAATAAAAACTGCATGGTATTGGCTTAGAAACAGAATAGTGGATCAATGGAACTAAACAGAAGACCCAGAAATGAACCCACACCCCCCCTCCCCATGGAAACTTGATTTTTGACAAAGAAGCCAAAACCATTCAATGGAAAAAAGACAGC
>CM053750.1:40370076-40418224 GCA_028658305.1 Pachyuromys duprasi
TGAGACGGTTTCTCCAACCAAGGACCATGTATGGATATAACCCAGAACCCCTGCTCAGATGTGGCCCATGGTAGCTCAGTATCCAACTGGAGACCCTAGTAAGGGGAACAGGGACTATTTCTGTCATGAACTCAATGGCTGGCTCTTCGACCCTCCCCCACATATGCCTGGGAGTAACAGCCTAGCTAGATCCCAGAAGAGGTTATTGCAGCCAGCCTGAAGAGACAAGATAAACTAGTGTTGGATGGAAGGGGAGGAGGTCCTTCCCCATCAGTGGACTTGGAGGGGGGGAGGGAGGAGATGAGGGAAGGATGGGGAGAGTGGAAGGGAATGAGGGAGGGGGCTACGTCTGGGATACAAAGTACCTAACCTGTGATTAATATAAAAATAAATAAATTACATTAAAAAAAAGAATGCTTAGTGTTAAAATCTACAGACCTAAAGAAGCTAAACAAGGAGAACCCTAGGGAGGATGCTTAAATCTCATTCAGAATGGCAAACAGGATAGACACCAGAGGCAGTGGGAAGAGGGAACAGGACAAGAACCTACCTACCATATATGTTCTCTAGAAAGTTCCACCCAGCTGTGGATTGCAGAAGCACAGACTCACAGCCAAACTTTGGGCAGAGCACAGGGAGTCTTATGGAAGAAGGGGGAGGTAGAAGGACCTGGAGAGGACAGGAGCTCCACAAGGAGACCAACAAAGCCAAACAATCTGGGCCAGGGGTCCTGCAGAGACTGAGGCACCAAGCAAGGACCATGCATGGAGAGAACTTAGACCCCCTGTTCAGATGTAGTTGAAAGGCAGCTCAGTCTCCATGTGGGTTCCCAAGTAAGGGGCACAGGGGCTGCCTCTGTGATAAACTCAATTGCCTGTTCTTTGATCACTTTCCCCTGGTGATACAACCTTGCCAGGCCACAGAGGAAGAGGATCTAGGCAATCCTGAAGAGACTTGATAGTCTGGGGTCAGACGGCAGGGAAAAAGGACTAGGTGGACTAGGGGAAGGGGATAGAGGGAAAGAGGGAGGGATGCGGGACCAGGAGGAGATGAAGGAGTGGGCTACAAAATGAATAACTTGTAAAAGAAATTAAAAACGAAAGAAAAAAAAAGAGAATGCTTAGTGTTTACATATTTTTCGTGATTGTGTCTAATGATACTACTGACCCAGGCCCATTTTAGGAGAAACTGGTTTACACTTGACCCCATACTGCTCAACTGGATTCTCATTCAGAATGCGGGAGCTTAAGGCTAGCACGTCAGTTGACAACACTCCCACTTTGCGACACTGAGGCCATTTGTTGTCAGGACTGCAGCATGAATGTCTGGACTTTGGGGAGGAGAATGGTGGCCATTACCCTAGTTCCAGCTCTGAGACTTTGCAGCTCAACTTTTTCAAGAATCTGCAGCTTCCTTTCTGTAAAGCCCATTCCTCTTACGTTATTTTATGAAGACAATCGATACTTACTAGCCCCAAACACTAAAACATTGTGATGGAGCTTTTCAATATTGTTTATTAAAATTATGTCTGCTGAATCAATTTAAAGAAGTTAAAGGGAGTCTCTGTGTGTGTTTTGTTTTGTTTGAGACAGGGTTTTTCTGTGTAGCCCTGGCTGTCCTGGAACTCACCCTGTAGACCAAGCTGGCTTCAAATTTACCACTTGCTTCTGCCTCCAAAGTGCTGGGATTAAAGGCGTGCACCACTACGTCTGACTATTTCCACTGGTTTTCAATTGTCACTTCATCTCTATTATGTTTGTGTGAGGTTTGGCAATGGATCTATGTTTTTACTTTTCAATTTCTCAATAAAAAAACTCTTCATACTCTTCGAAGAAGGTCAGGTAGTAGGGAGTGGACACTTCCTGTCTGGGAAGGTTATAAATCTGGAATCTGCCACCACAGTGGCTAGCAGCCTGGCTTGCCTGCTTTGGGGAAAAGAATCTCCCATTGTGCACACACTCCTCTGGGCTCTCATCACTTCCACTCTCCCTCACATCTCAGCATGACTCAGCTCAAATCAAGATTATCAAGAAACTGCTTGTTAGTAAGAAAGGAGAAAAGAACTTTCCAAGATGGGTACCACATAGCATTGTGTCCCCTTGAGACACACTTTAATATAGCACAACAACGGAGTGCTTTATCATAAAGATGGAATAAGCAATGAGCTATTAGGTGCCTTAGCCATGAACTCCAAAGATCTCATTTTTCAAAACTGTATTATGAGTTATGACCCAAAGTCTAGTGCTAGTACTAAAAACCGCCACGATGGACTGCCCAACGGGTGTGTGGCTTTCTGCCAGTCTGTATATTTCTTTAAAGATTAACTTTGTTGTGTTCCAAGAGGAAGTGAAAACAGAAAATAACAGTCTTACAACCTCTAAGTTTAACCTTATGGACAGAATCACACTCTCTGAAGTCCTTCCACCTATCAGAGTAGGGAGACAATTCCCACTGGCCTCTGCTGTGTCCTCCTGCAAATTAGTGTCTGAGGAGGTTGAGGTAATATGAATAGATATAGGAAAATGTCCAAGATAGTAAATCTGGGTTGAAAGAAAAGATCTTAAGTTACCCACCCAATGGAAGATTATAGTTAAAAGAGTTGGGATTCTGACACATGCTATGACATGGATGGGCACTGTGGAAATCAACCAGTCACGGAAAGACAAGCACTGCATGGGTGTAAGCAGCTAGGTTCACAGAGAATGGTGTTTTCAGGAGCCCGTGACTCCTGCAGGGTTAGTCTCTCTACTCATGCTTGTTTAATTTCAAATTTCATCCTCTGAGACACTTCTAGAACATATGCCCCATGTGATGTGACTGACCTTCTAGCTTTCATATTTTGTACTTCAACTGCACAGTTCCTACATTGGAATGTTTTTAGGGACACAAAGTTTGCACAGACCCAGAGGAACTCATTGGACACTTGGATTGGAGGTGACGAGGTGTGGGACCAGCTCTGATAAGGGCTACAGACACTACAGAAAAGCATGCCTCTGCCCATGAGGATACCACTGAAAAAAGTTCTTTGCTTCACCGAGGTTACACACCCTCCTCCTCCTCCTTCTTCTTTTTCCTCTTCCTCTTTAAACCTTTCTCAGATTATATGCTTGCTCAGAGTCCTCAAAGTGGTCTCCAAATCCTGTCACTCCAAATCCCCCAGCCCTTCCCTCCTCTACAGACACATTGCTCAGTTGCTGACAGTTGCTATCTCTCAGCCTTGACAGCAATCAGCTCTTCTGCCTGGAGTGTGCCTTTCTCTGGGGCTTTGTCGCCCTGCAGTCTTTCCTGAAGTGTCTCTTTAAGATAACATTATAAATAAAAACCACATAGATCACACTAATTTTAGAAATCTGTGGCACCAGGGCATAGTAATCCAGATTACTGGTAGGAGAGCTGATGATAAAATTACTAAACTCTTAACTGAACCATGACAGCCATGTCTGAGAAAATCAACAATGCTCTGTGAAGCCAACAGAGTCAGGCACTACATCATATCAGCCATTGTTGTTAGAACACAAAGAGCAATTTGGCATCGTCCTTTGTAAATAAATAAGATCAAAGATGGGAAACTTTGCATCATAACAGTTTATTAAACTGTAGTGGTCATTTATGTGCCAAACTCTACCCTGTGGATAAGATTACCTAAATCTTCCCACCTTACAAGTAGATGTAATATTCTCCAGAGATACCTGAGGCCTGCATTTATCTTCCTAAATGCATGCTACCACAGTGATTCAAACTTAAATACGATGACTGTCATCCTCAGTAATCAAATCAGACAAGTTGGGATTTGTTTTTTTGATTCTCAATTGTATTTGAAATCAGCCTCCATAACTACTTTCTACCTAGATTATTAAAATAGTGGCTGTAGCAATGAAATTTCCAACAGCAGAGAGAAATGTTTTAGAGGTTGCTATCTTTTCTAATTCATTTTTGGAAATCATTTTGGCTTATCATTGCAGAAAATCTCTAAGCAATAAAAGAAATACAATAAAAAGAACAAGCAATGTATTATGAAGTGTGCTTTGCATCTTGATAACAACACATGATTTATTTGTTGCTTATGATAAATGTGAAAATAAATTGCATTGGTGGAATTCATGAATAGAATGGTTTGGGTAGTATAAAGTTTTGCTTCCAGCATTGAGCTAGAATTCAGCTTGAATGGCTTGTTGAAATGTACTGTAGGACCTCAGGGCAGTTTTGAAAATATAATTAGGTTTCCAGTTTATTAAAGTATAGATTTGAAATTCTCCCATATAGAATATGTTTTCAGTAATAATCCAAGAGCTGGGAAACTATCTGAGAGAGACGGAGAAGAAAATGATAATGTTTTATTAGTGTGCACCAGAGCAGAAAGACTTATGTATCTTAGAAAAGGCAAAGTAATAACTCCCATCTTTTTTTCAAGATAAAAACTATCTCTTAAATTATTCCAGTTAATTTTGACTCAGGCTGATATATTTCCTTCCCACTTTTAGTAGCACTAAGTTACCTATATGTTGCTTTGCTTTTCCTCTTCACTAGCAATCATACTCATTTACTGAGCAGCCATAATAATCAGGTGGGTCTCAGCATCCCCCCACAACTAGAGTAATATCAATCTAGACTTTTGTGATACATTTGCTTCCACTTGAAGGGAAAGACCTTGGTCCATGACAGAGGTAAAAGAAAACGCTTATATATCCAGTGCATAAAGAATGATGGGGGGAGGGGAACAAAAACAAAGAAACTTGCTTGGAGAAGAGGTCAGGGCCAGTGGAGCGGAGCTTTGCATGCCACACTAAGAATCTGAAAAGAATTTCATCTTCCGTAATGGGAAAGTACTGAAGAATTTTAAGTGGAGATGACAGGGTAGTATGCTCATTAAAGCAAATCTGTTGGCTTGCTTTGTGGAAAACAGATATAGGGCAGGCAAGGTGAGGGCAAAGAGACCAGTTCAAAGATACCACAGAGCTGTAGCGATGTGGAGAGGATTGAAAGGAGAAAGGTAGTAGATGTGCTACAAATAGAAAGTACTACATTTGGTAATGGATGAAGGACAAGACTTTGATATCTGGCTTGGGTGATTGGTTTGTCCTCCAAAATTCACATTGAAATTTAATGACCACTGTGATGGTATTGGGAAATAGAAATTTTAAGAGTTAGTTAATACAGGAGGGCACCACACAGGAGGAGATTAATGCATTTTCTAGTTTCATTCTGTTGATGTGTTAAAATGCTCTGAGCAAAAACAATTGAGGGGAGATTTATTTGATTCACAGTTCAGATTATAGGATAGCTGTCATTGAGGGAAGTCATGGCAGGAACTTGAAGTAGAAATAATAGAGGGATATTTGGCTCCCCTGTAGACTTATACTTAGCCCAAGGCTTATCCGTAAAGTGCTACTGCCTACAGTGAGCTGGGCCTTCCTTCATCAATTGACACTCAACACAATCCCCTAGTCATATGTCCACAAGCCAGTTTGATCTGGACAATCTCTCAATTGTGACTTCTTTCTCGGGAGAATAGGCTGTGTCAGCTAGACAGTTGAAGCTAATGAGGACAATGCCTTCATCACAGGAGCAGGTGAGCTGTCTCTAAAATAACTTTATTCCTTCTGCAGTGTGTTCCTTTATTACCACTCTCTGGTGTAGGTGTGTTTGGTTGGCTTTGTGCCATGTTGTGATAAACCATAGAGGCTTTGATTAGATGATGCCACTTTGAACTTGAATTTAACTTCCAGATTTTTGAGAAGCAATTTTATTTTTACTGTTATATTACAGGGAGCCCACCAGAGATGATCATTGAGACATATTTTATAGCCAATTGTAAGTCTTTATTCCAACTGGCTGGGACTACACTCAGGTATTCAGGACATAAGTGTAGGCCTGAGCATTTAGAGCAAAAGCCTTGTAAAAGCAAAAACTGCATCATGGTATCTCACTGTGCAGCTGGAGTGAAAGGTTTGCACAAGCAAGCAGCTTAACAGGAGCCAAGATAAGTTACCTGGAGCATCTTGACCTTGGGTTCCCAAAATAGAGTCGGATAATTTTCCATGGGATTTTCCATCAAGGAGATTAAAGTTTGAGTTAAACTTGAAATGGCACCAATAAGAATACAAGATGGAGGGACCACTACACTGTCTTGTCCTGTCACAGGCTGGCCACCTGACTCTATGACAGTGAGGAAAGAAAAAGAGAACAGCCCAGGAAAAAACATCTTGCACTTGAGAACAACTAAGTAAACAAACTATTTCCCATAGAAGTTATAAATGGCAATTTGTTTAACACTTGAATTCTCACACACATACCCTTTCTTGGCTTTGTTTACTATCTTTAAAGCTTTTGTTGAAACTTTTAACTTTCTGTATTTAAGAATCTTTAAGTTTGTCGACTGTGATTTAAGAAGGATGCATAGATAATCTTAATTTGGTCTAAAATACTGTGTATGTAACTTGGATTCAACTCTTGTTTAGGAAAAGATGGACTTACCTTGGTGTACTAGGTCTCTTGTCACCACATGCTAATCTTGGCAGCCATGTGACTCACCTACCATGCTTACTAAGGTTTAAGAAAGGGCATACATGTGACCTTGCCACTGCTTTGGTTAAGGTGACCATGTAGTATAAATAAACTAAGACAGGATCCATAGAACAAAAAGACCCACAGAGGCCCCTGCTTATCACTGTAGCTCCCTTTTATTAAACTAAGGAGGCAACATAAGGCTTTCAAGATGGTTTGTTTTGAAACTAATTCATAGTTACAAAAAAAACCTGACATTTTGTAAAAGTGCACTATAAAAGGATCAGGAAAAAGATGTTACCAACCTCTCTGTGGACTGTATTCAAAGTTTAACATTTATTTTGATACTAAAGCATCTTTAGTTCAAGAATTATAATTTTTATTTGTAAAGTCCTAATCTTATAAGAGTTATTTTCTAATCATAAACTTAAAAATAATTAAGATATACAAGTTAATGCTCAGTCATGCTATGTACAAATGTAGTTTATTAGCAGAGACAAGTTAGAAATAAGAGGTCAATTTTTATCTCCCATAATACAATACTCTGTATATGTTGTTAAAGTTAGGCCTGAAACAAGTAAGTCAAACCCAGTTTAAAATAAACTTAAATCTTGTTCAATATAAAACAATAATAAAAATCAGATATATAGAAATTATATCATCTGGGAATAGCGATACTTTGACTTCTTCCTTTCTGATTTGTATCTCTTTGATCTCCTTTTGTCTTACTGCTCTGGCTAGGACATCCAGTAGTATATTGAAAAGATATGGAGAGAGTGGGCAGCCTTGCCTTGTCCCTGATTTCAGTGGGATTAATTTAAGTTTCTCTCCATTTAGTTTGATGTTGACTATAGGCTTGCTGTATATTGCCTTTACTATCTTTAGGTATGTGCTTTGTATCCCTGATCTCTCCAAGACTTTAAACATAAACAGGTGCTTGGTTTGTCAGATGCTTTTCAGCATCCAAGATGACCTATTTTTTTCTTTCTGTTTGTCTATATGGTGCATTTCTATAAATTGAACCGCCACTGCATGCTGGTGATGAAGCCTTATTGGTCATGGTGACTGATATCTTTGATGTGTTCTTGGATTTGTGAGTATTTTATTGAGTATTTTTGCATCAATGTTCATAAGGGAAATTGGTTTGAAATTCTCTTTCCTCTTTTTGGGTCTTTATCAAGGTAACTGTGGTCTCATAGAATGAGTTTAGTAATGTTCCTTCTGTTTCTATTTTGTAGAATAGTTTGAAGAGTATTGGAGTTAGCTCTTCTTTGAAGATTTGGTAGAATTCTCAACTGAAACCATCTGGCTCTGAGCTTTTTTTTGGGGGGGGGGGGATGGGAGATTTTGATGACTGCTTCTATTTTCTTAGGGGATATGGAACTATTTAATCTATTTACCTGATCTTAACTCAACTTCAGTAAATGGAATCTATTAAGAAAATTGTCCATTTCAATTAGGTTTTAAAATTTTGTGGTATATAGGCTTTTGAAGTAAGACCTAATTATTCTTTGAATTTCTTCAGTGCCTGTTGTTATGTCTCCCTTTTCATTTCTGACTTTGTTGCTTTAGATAGAGTTTCTCTGCCTGTTAGTTTGGCTAAGGGTTTGTCTATCTTACTGATTTTTTTCAAAGAACCAGCTCTTGGTGTCATTGATTCTTTGAATTGTTCTCTTTGTTTTTAATTTATTGATTTCAGCCCTGAGTTTGATTATTTCCAGCTGTGTACTCCTCTTGGGTGTGTCTGCTTCTTTTTTTCCTAGGGCTTTCAGGTGTGCCATTAAGTTGCTTGTATGAGATGCCTCCAGTCTCTTTATGAAGGCACTTAGAGCTGTGAACTTTCTTCTTAGCATTGCTTTCATCATATCCCTTAAGTTGTACCTTCATTTTCATTGAATTTTAGGAAGTCCTTAATTTCTTTCTTTCTTTCTTCTCTCACCCAGTTGTCATTGAGTATAGAGTTGTTCAGTACCCATGTGTGTGTAGGCTGTTTGTTATTTCTGTTGTTGTTGAGGTCCTGCTTTAGTTTGTGGTGGCCTGATAAGATACAAGCGATTATTTCAATCTTCTTGTATCTGTTGAGGCTTCCTTTGTGACCTACTATATGGTCATTTCTGGAAAAGGTTCCATGAAGTGTTGGGAAGAAGCTATATTCTTTTGGGTTTGGGTAAAAAGTTCTGTAGACATCTATTAAGTCAATTTGATCCATGACATCTGTTAGCATCATTATTTCTTGGTTTAGCTTCTATTTCATTGATCTGTCATTTGATGAGAGTGGGGTGTTGAAATCTCCAACTATTAATGTGTTAGGATTGATGTGTGGTTTCAGATTTATTAATGTTTCTTTTACAAATGTGGGTGCCTTTGTATTTGGGGCATAGATGTTCAGAATTGAGATGTCATCTTGGTGGAATTTTCCTTTGATGAGTATGAAGTGTCCTTCCTCATCTCTTTTGATTAATTTTGGTTGAAAGTCTATTTTATTAAATATTAGAATGGCTACTCCAGCTTGCTTCTTAGGTCTGTTTGCTTGGAAAATCTTTTTTTTCCTAGCTCTTTACTCTTAGGTAATGTCTATCTTTGTGGCTAAAGTGTGTTTCTTTTTTTTTAATTTTTTTATATTAGTTACAGTTTATCCCAGCGATGTGTTTCTTATATGCAGCAGAATGATGGGTCCCGTTTATGCATCCATTCTGCTACTCTGTGTTTTTTATTAGAGAGTTGAGTTAGTTGATATTGAGAGAGATTAATCAGTGACCGTTAGTTCCTTTTATTTTGATGTTGGTTGTAATAGTATGTTTGTGTGCTTGTTTACTTTTAGTTTGGGGTAGTGAAGTTATTTATTTTCTGTGTTTTCTGTGGGTGTAATTAGCCTCCCTGGGTTGGTGTTTTACTACTAGTATCTTCTATAGGGCTGGATTTGTTGATAGGTACTGCTTAAATTTGTTTTTGTCATTGAATATCTTGTTTTCTCCACCTACAGTGATTGAAATTTTTGCTGGATCTGTACTGGCATTTATGGTCTCTTAAGGTTCACAAGATGTCTTCCCAGGTCCTTCTGGATTTTATGATCTCTGCTGAAAAGTCAGGTGCGATTTTAATAGCTTTGCCATTATATGTTACTTGGTCTTTTTCCCTTACATCTTATAATATTTTTCTTTGTTCTGTATATTTAGTGTTTTGATTATTATGTGGCAGGAGGATTTTCTTTTCTGGTCCAATCTATTTGGTATTCTATAGCCCTCTTGTTTGCGTATAGGCATCTCTTTCTTTAAATTGGGGACATTTTCTTCTGTGATTTTGCTGAAAATATTTTCTGGGCCTTGGAGCCGGGAATCTTCTCTTTCCTCTATTCCCACTATTCTTAGGTTTTGTCTTTTCATGGTGTCCTCAATTTTTTGGATGTTTTGTGTTAGGAATTTTTTAGATTAACATTTTCTTTAATGGATGTATCAATTTCTTCCCATTGTATCTTCTACACATAAGATCTTTCCTCCATCTCTTGTATCCTGTTGGTGATGCTTATGTCTGTAGTTCCCCTTTTCTTCTCTAAGTTCTCTCTTTCCAGGATTACCTCAGTTTGTGCTTTTGTCATTGTTTCCATTTCCATCTTCAGATCTCAAACAATTTTATTGATTTCCTTCACCTGATTGTTTGCATTTCCTCTCTAAAGGCCTCAATCTGTTTGTATCTTCCTGTAGTTATTCATAGGTTTTATTCATTTCCTTCATTATCATCTTCATAAGCATAGACTTAAGGTCATTTTCTTGTGTTTTAATTAGAGTGTCTAGGACTAATTGCCTTGGGATAACTGGGTTCTGGAAATGCCATATTGCTTTGACTTGTGTTGATTGTGTTTTTACGCTGGCCTTTAGCCATCTGGTTATCTTTGGCATTAGCTGACAGTTTCTGGTGCCTGGTGAAGTTCTTGGGGGACAGTGTAGGAAGAGCCCTTGGCAGGAAGCTGGATGTTCCTGAAGGAGACCTCCTCATATTGGTAGGTGTGGTCTCTGACTCTCAGGTGGTTCTCAGAGGATTTCCTGCAGCCCTCCTCAGATGTATGATCCTGTGGAGTAACTGAACTCTTCAGGACCCCAGGGACTCTCCTCTTGCTAAGAGAAATCCCTGAGACAGCTGCATCACCACTGGCTTTCCTGCTCTGAGGTTAATGAGCTGTAGCTGCCTTACACTGTGCTCAGACACTATGCTTTCTGGGGGCAGCCAACTTGGAGAACACGTGAGCCCAGGGCTTTGGTGGGTCCCCCTAGGGAGACAGGTTGAGGTTGGCATCTGGGGCTGTTCCCATGGCTCCTGGCCATCAGAAGGCCCTGTGGTTGGAGCTGCATGCCCCAGTACTCAGAACATATTCACAGGCTAGTAAGAGCAGCAAGCAGGTTTGTGGCTATCCACTGAGACTTCGAGCCAGCAGGAGCCTGGGAAATTTTCTGAGGATTAGCTGGGTGACCTGAGGTTGAACCTGCTTGCTTCCTTCACTGCAGGGCCTCCTCTCACACAAATGCTGGTGTTTTGGGGTCCACTGTTCGGTCTGTCAGTCACTGTGCAGCCTCTGCTGTCCTGCTGATCAGACAGAGTTCACAATCTCCACCACCATCTTGGAATACATAAATGCTTTTGATTGGCAGTTTAGAGTAAGGATTTTAAATGTTTTTCCTGGTCAACGACAAAGGGACTTTAGAGTTATTCTCCAAAAGGACATAGATATTTTCTTATGTGTCGCATCAAAAGTAATTTTTCCTGATCCCTAACAGCTATGCATGCCACAGTAGGTGATCTTTCCCTCCAATTTATTAAAGCAAGTAAAAAATCACAGATCTTATGCAAATGATAAGGAAGGAATCTCTGTTATCAGAGATTAATCCCATTCTGCCAACAGGATAATAGCCAAAAGGCTTACGTATGCCACCATACACAGCCCACTATCTGATTTCACACAGTAGAAACATCTGTGTGCTTTGCTTTTGAGAGTGAGCAAACCCTAACACTTTTACAATATGAATTCCTGTTATAACAAAGACACTGAAGGGACAGTCAACGATCACACAGTTGAAAAACTCAGGCCCAGTTTGTGTGTTTGAGAGCTTAAATAATAATTCTTTGCATCTCAAAACTTTATAATACTAGAAGAAAGTCTGTGTGCTTGATGCTGCTCTAATGAAAGGCAGCATTTTATGTTCTGGACAAGAGGAACAGAACAATGAAATCATTTGCCTGCAGTTTTATAGCTAGTAAGGGAAAAGCTGATACCAGAATCTAAAGTGCAAAACCAGATAATGAGATGGATCTGGTCACCTGCAGCTAGAAGTCCTTGATGGCTAGGGCAGAGAGCAGTTTAAATGTGCCGGTGTGGTGACTACAGAATCATTACCAGCCTTAGTCAGGAACAATGTTGCGGCAGAGTTTTTTGTAAGTTGGTACCCTTCCTGGACAAGACTCCCTTACTGGCAGCTGTTAATCCTGTTCGGGCCCACAGTGTGTCATAAAACAAAGAGGTGAGCATTGTGGGGTCATGGGAGGCAAGGAAGGAGCTGAGGGTTCTGACTTCTACTATGAGCCATCTGCTCTCCTCTCAGTTTTATGTTGCGTGTTACAAATAAAGAAATCACTTCTGTACTGTATTTACAGAACCTCTGATATCTTGAATTAGTGATGCTTCCTAGGATTAGGTACCTGGGTGTCCGAAGGTCCATGGGAAAATTGCAATTGTGTAGAAGGAAGGCAGTAAGAAGCGCCACTGGAAGATGACATGGAAAAGGAAAGACCTTTAATGGCCTCCGGAGTCCATGGACTTCACAGACATTTCACTGGGGGAAAGAGAAAGGGAATGGCTTTTTACTTTCACCTTCAACCCAGCTGACAATAATTCTTTGAATTTTCAGGTTTGGGGCGGTTAATTTTAGACTTCTCATATTACCACCCTCTTACTGATTAGTCTTAATTAAACTTACTTCTGAACTGCTGTGAAATGTCAAAACGTGCATCCTCCGAATACTGTTCCAGAAGGCTTGTATCTGTAGGAGCTTGACATGATTAGATCCACCATTGGATTGTCACCTTTCTACATTAAAACCTACCAAATCAACCCTGGCAGGCATCATAGCAACCTTCTGTACAATTTGGGAAAGATAATGAGAGCAATTGAGGCAAGCTCTAGTAGGATGTGGCTTGATTCACATTTATGTAAATCAACAGTTGGTTCCAATTCCCCTTTCCCTGAGAAGCAATTGATTGCTATGGTGTGTTTTACTTATCGTTAGCATCTCTCTTTCTATAATGAGGGGGTGAGTGTTAAGATAGACACCAATAAGAATGTAGCATTCCTCCAACACAGTGATTGCCTCAAGAATGGGCATGACACCTTAATTGGTTAGAGGAGATTGAAGCTGGAAAAAAAAAAAAAAAAAAAAAAACCCTCTCCTTCCCTTAGATAATATGATATGCAGGTAGTATTGAGATGGGTGAAGCCATTTTGTGACAATAAGGGACACCGGCTCTGTTGAAGGAACTCAAGAATGAGATTTAAGAAAATTGTAGAGAAACTGAGCTGGAGGCTTCATCAAACCTTTCAGGTTTAGTTCTAGTCTTTTGATTTATAGGATGCACACGTCTATATTGCCAGCCACAAACACAGAAAATCACCGACCTCATGCACAGAATCTCTGTACAAACATAAGAGAGAAAATTTTGAAGGATAAAGAAAAGGCAGACTGATTTCAGGACCTTTTCTGTTTCTTGAGGACATGGGAAGAACAGTGAACCCCAAGGCCAGGTCGCAGGCCTGAGCCTTTTTGCTGTCTTTCCTTGCTCCCTTGTTGTCTCCCTCAGGTGGCTCTGGGCCTCCTCCAGAGCCTGTCTGTAGCTTCCTCATTCTGTCGTGCTTCCTCACCACTTCCTTAGTGTTTCCAGTATCCACCACTGTTTCTGTCCAGAGGACTTGCATCAGCCTGAAACTGACCTTCAAGGTGGTGCTGTCCTAGAATTTTCTGGATTGAAAGAGTCACAGCTGAAGATGGATATGTGTGTCCACAGGCTACTCAATTTATCAGCATTATCAGAAATTTTGAACAAACCACAGACAATGTAATCCTTCTGAGATACTAAGAAAATGTTGGCCAAGCTCTAGTAAAAAGCCCACAGCAATGTTAATGTAAACAACCATAATTAAACTCAATGAGGGAAGAAAAGGAAAGGAAGAAAAGGAAAGAGTTGTGAAGAAAGGAGTCAGCAAGAGTAGATAGAGTAGGAGTAACAAGGGTTGGATAAGATTACAATATATTGTAAGTATGCATGCACTGCCAAAAATATGAAACATTGCTACATGGTGATGGAGGGGGTAATCAAATGTGCCATTATAAAATGTATCCAATTACTAACATCTGGGTAGATCCAATAAAACACAGAAAGCATTTTCAAAAATGTTGAAATTGTTAAGAATGAAAAACTATTGAGTATTATTATAATTTATTATTGTTAGGATTAAAGTATATAAATCAAATGTTACAACTACATGATTCCCGGACAGACAGTTCAGTTTGATTCATTGTTATAAGCCTAAAGATATTTTTTTTAAACAGAAAACTACATTATAGTAAGTTGTTTCTAATGTGATTTGAAACAAACTCTAGACAGCTTTGATGGCATCCTACAGATCTTATACACAGAGAAAAGACAAAAGGCCGTAACTATTAAGATTTTATAGTATTATCTTCATCTCTATGGAAAAACAATAACTATAATCCTAATTTTGTGTCTGTTTTGATTATACATCCACCAGAAGGCAAACATAGTCAACAACAACGCTGAAAGCTTCTTCATACATGAGTGTGTGTGACAGGAAGAGAGAGAAACAGACAGACAGACAGAGATAGACAGACAGTCAGACAGGTAGGTAGACAGACAGAGAGGAAGACAGAGAGACCCTTCCCAGACAAAATTAAAACCATTGTAAAGAAAACTCCCAAACTGAGGGTCAAACTGAGTAAGACTATAAACAAGCCCTAGTTTATTTTTCTAGTTTTGTGGGTAACAACCCTAGTGTTGCTGGAGTCCTTCCATGAACCCTCTTTTGCAGTTAACAAACGATCCCTTCAAAGTCTGACCAAAGTCTGGCTTCTTATGGAACTTTGTTACAGCTTCCTATAGCTACTTGATTTCATTTCACAGCTAAGATGGAGAGAAAACAACAAAATGTCATGAAAACTTTTTCTTGATTTTTTATTAATTAATTCAATTTTCTTCTCAGTCATAGGCCCCTCTCTCTTCTCCCAGTCCCACCCTCCTTCCCACACCTACTCTCCTCTATTCCTTAGAATAGGGGAACCCACCTACCCAGACACCCCAGCTTTTCCATTCATATGAGGACTGAGTTGTTCTCCCTCTCTCCTGGCCTGGTAGGGAAGTCCCACCAGGGGAAGTGATCAAAAAGTAGGTAACATAGTCCATGTCAGAGATATTCCCTCACTGCCCTAATTAGTGGGCCCACATGAAGCCTAAGATGCCCATCTGACTTACCTTCTTATGGTCTGTGCGTCATAGTATTCCTATCCTGTACTATATGACTAAAATCTGCTTATAAGTGAGTATATATCATGCATGTCTTTCTGGGTCTATATCACTCAGGATAGAATCTTTTCTAGTTTCATCCATTTGATTGCAAATTTCATGATTTCCTTGTTTTTAATGGCTGAGTACTATTCCATTGTATAAATGTACTGAATATTTTTTATTCATTCTTCGGTAGAGGAAGATCTAGGTTGCTTCTAGTTTTTGGCTATTATGAATAAAGCTGCTATGAACATAGCTGAGCAAATGTCCCTGTTGTATGGTGGAGCATCTTTCAGGTATATGCCCAGCAGTGGTATATTTGGGTCTTGAGGTAGAGCTATTCCCAATTTTCTGAGAAAGCACCAGATTGATTTCCAAAGTTCAAGTTTGAACTTCCACCAGCAATAGAGGACTGTTTGCTTTCTCCACATCCTCACCAGTGTGTGCTGTCACTTGGGTTTTTGATCTTAGGTCTTCTGATGGGTGTAAGATAGAATCTCAAAGTTGTTTTAATTTGCATTTCCCCAATGTCTAAGGAAGTTCAGCATTTAAGTTCTTCACCTCTATTGAGAATTTTCTGTTTAGCTCTGTATCCCATTTTTGAATTGGATTATTTGGTTTGTTTGTGTTTAATTTCTTGAGTTCTTTATATATTCTGGATATTAGCCCTTTATTGGATATGGGATTGGTGAAGATCTTTTCCCAGTCTGTAGACTGCTGTTTCATTTTATTGATCGTGTCCTTTGCTTTACAGAAGCTTTTCAGTCTCAAGAGGTCTCATTTATTAATGGTAGATCATAGTGCCTGAGCTGTTGATGTTCTGTTCAGGAAGCTGTCTTTTGTGCCAATGAGTTCATACCCACTTTCTCCTCTGCCAGATTCACTGTGTCTTGTTTTATGTTGAGGCTCTCTCCCATGGTGTGGGCCTCAGGTAGGACCAGTCATTGGTTGGCTGCTCCCACAACTTCTGAGCCACCATTACCCCACCACACCTTTCGTGCAGGACAAACTGTAGAATCAAAGGTTTTGTGGCTGGTATCCAGTCCTACCGCTGGGAACCTTGCCTTGTCACAGAAGGAAGGTCAGGTTTCCTATCTCCCGTGACTCAGAGTCCTCGTCCTCACTAGGGTCGCCCTCATCGATTCCAGGGAGTTCTACTGCATGGGTTACCATATCACCCCACAAGTTCCCCCTAATTCCAGTTGTTGCTTCCCATACCCCCCCTGCTCTCCAGCCCCATGCCCCACCCCTGCCTGATCCCTTCTGTCCCTGCCTGCCCCCACCCACTCCCAAAACCTGCTTTGTTTCTTCCTCCCAGGAAGATTCCTGTCTCTCTCCTTGAGCCATCCTTGTTACTTAGCCTCTCTGGGTTTGCAGGTTGTAGCATAATTATCTTTTACTTAACAGCTAATATCCACTTATAAATGAGTAAATACCATGTCTCTCTGAGTCTGGGTTACCTCACTTAGGAAGATTTTTTTTTCCAGTTCTAGTCATTTGCTTGCAAATTTCATGTCATTTTTTTTAACCTGCCGAGTCATACTCTATTGTCTAAGTGTACCATGTTTTCTTTTTTTCTTTATCTTGACAAGTACATAATACACACTTTAATGTAATAAAAAATCATATTGGTTATTCTTTTAAGAGCTTTTACATAGAAAACAAAATCCTTTTCAGACTACTTATAGCATTCTTTTCAAATAAACATCTCTTATAACAAAAATTAATTTAAAGTAGAGGAAACAGAAATCAATGGATGGTTAGTTAAAATAGGAAAAGCAAATCTGAAAATCTGAGGTCTATCATAGCTTAATTATTGATAAAACTGTGTTTCAGAAAAAATTTAAATTTTAATAATCTAAGGTATTTTTATTAAATTCTTTATTAATTACACTTTATTCACCTTATATACCCCTGTAGTTCCCACCCTCCTCCCATTCCAACCCCTGCCTTCCTCCCCCCTCTGCACCGTGTCCCTCCCCAAGACCACCGATAGGGGAGGTCCTCCTTTCCTTCCCTCCGATCTCAGTCCATCAGGTCTCATCAGGAGTGGCTGCATTGTCTCCCTCTGTGGCCCGGCAAGGCTGCTCCCCCCTCAGGGGGAGGTGATCAAAAAGCAGGCCAATCAGTTCATGTCATGTTTTCTTTATCCATTCTTAAGTAAAGGGACATCTAGGTTGTTTCTAGTTCCAGTTATTATGAATAAAGCTTTCTATAAACATAGTTGAACAAGTATCCTTGTGGTGAAATGGAACGTTCTTTGGGTATATGCTCAGGAATGGTATAGCCGGGTCTTTAGGTAGATTGATTTCCAATTGTCTGAGGAATCTCCATATTGATTTCCACAGTGGCTGTACACGTTTGCACTCCCACTATCAATGGAGGAGTGTTCCCCTTGCTCCACAGACTCACCTGCACTGACATACAATTTCTGAGACAGTATAATAGAGTTACTGAATTTCACCTATTTTCTAGTCTGCATGATAGCATATAATATGTATAGTAAAATGAGTATCATGGTTTTAAATACTAACTGTGTTGATGACTCCTAAATGGATTCCTCCAGTTATAAGTTCTGGTGAAGCTCTAAATTCACATATCCAAGTGAATTCTTAAAATCAGCATGTGATATCTGACAGTGCTACAAAGTTAACCCTTCCAAGAAGAAAAAGGAGCCCAACGCCTTTGGCCAAAGCTGGTTCCAATCTTCTCCATCTTGGTCAGTCAAAGCAGAAGGCCCGTGGGATCCCCATCTTTGTAACATTCCTTCCACTCTCTTAACTCATCATCTCTTAAATCATCTCGGCTTTACCGCAGACAGATCCTTGGTCTCACGCTCTGCATTTCTTCAGGAAATCCACTTCTAGCCTGGGGCACGGTTTTCTCTCTAGCCACCTGCTCTTTCTCTTTCACTTCTCCATAGTTCCTTCTCTACCTAATATCTCAAAGGGGCCTTTAAAATTAGAAATTACATGTCATTGTCAGATTAGAATGCTTTAAGAGATGCCTGGCACTGAGTAGAAACATTACACTACACGACACTTCCGAATGGCACTATTTGATGGGTGCAGCCTCACTACCCAGCACCATCCTTCCCAGTTGTAGCCACAGGGACTGTCCTGCTACCCTCAGGTGAACTCAGATGTCCCCATATAGAATCTGTAATTGGCCTTTTTCTACTTAAAACACTTTCTCCTCAAACCCTGTCAACTTGCTCTTTACCATATAAGTGTTAATTCAAAATTTGATTCAAAAGATCCTTCCTTGGCCACCCAGTCTGAATGAGCACTCCACATTCAAGTTAACCATATAACCTCTTCTCACATTCATAGCTCTCGTGGCCATCTATAACTGTTGGCGTCTCTATAGACTATCTGATCCCTCACTAATGTGTAAGCTAGATGATTGTAAGAAAACAGACTGACATACATCATTTCTGTATCTTCAGTGCTCAGAAAATGTGGTAATGGATACCTGCTAAAAGAACAAGTATCTTATACCCTAATAAGTCCTTTCTTACCTTCAGCAGGAGTATTTTCTCACCTCCCCATTCTTCTCCTGACCGCTCTGCAGGACCTCCAGGAAATTGTACTTGATTGGAGAGTTATACTCTCTGCAAAGAAGAACTGGAAGCCAGCCTGGTCAGCTAAAGATGTAGTCTCTCAATTTCTCCCCCAAAGAAATCTGAGAACGAATATCTGACTTATGTTGCTTAACCTACTATCAGCTGCGCACACGAGAAAAATAAAATACTGTTGACACCATTCCGTCCCTTCCAACACAATATTATCTGACAAAGGGATCTTATCACATAATTTAAAATATAATTTTATCTAAATTTTTGTATAATGGTAAACCTTATCTTGATTGTCTAGAGATGCCTTAGAGGTTCTAGGAACATATATTTCTGGATGTGTTTGTGAGGGTGATTCAAGAAGCAATTAGTTCGTGAGAACTCTGATCTAATGAATGCTTTGATCTAGGTACACATAATTTGAATGCATTACTGTGAGTTGATAGAAGGGAAGGGCCTTGCTGGAAGAACTGGGTCACTGCAGAAGGGTCCTTAAAGTATATTTTGAGATGTTGTTCCCTTCTACATTTATCTGCTTCCTGGCTACCAAAAGATAAGCAGTTTGGTTATATGTTCCCAGAACCTGGATTTTCTGCTTTGCTTCAGGGACAGAGCAATAAATCCAGCCAGCCATGGGCTGAAACACCTAAAATCACGAAGATTCAAAACAAATCTCCCAATGTTAGTCACAGGGATGAAAAGTTTAACACAAAGTATTGTTACGAGGGGAGGAGTATGACTATTCCTGCTAGATGCTCTTAGCAGGATTTCCTGTGTGAATAGTGAGCAAAAAGTAGAGTGGGAAGATTTGAAAAGCCAGAAAAGGAGCAGACTCAGAGACGAGAGCAAGGAGGCCATGGTCGGCAAAGAGATTCAGCAAAAGAAGCCAAGGATTCACCATTGCAACAATGGCTGACATGTTTTCAGGACACTTGAGGAATCATAAGAGCCTGTCCAGTTCAAGGGGTATGGGTGTAAATCTGTAAGGTTGTTTAAAGACTTTCTTTTGATGAGAGGGCCACAAGTTTCCCCTGCTTGCATAGGATCATTCAGTGAAGTGTTTTCCCAACCTTAGCCACCCAGCATTCAGAGGATATGGCAACCATGGTTTGTCCCTGGTTTTACAGACCTGCAGAATGTATCAATTAGGGCTTATGAAGGGCTTTTATCCAGATTTCAAAGGAAAACCTGGAAGTCCTGGTAACAAGAATCAGAATTCCCATGGGGAGCTCCTAAAAAGACAACATTTGAAGCCATTGGAGTAAAGCCATGGGGACGTCAGGAATATGGAACATTGCAGTGTAGCAACAGAAACTCTCCAGGAAAGAAGACATGTGCTCTGGAAACAGGAAGGCAATGGTAGGGAAGGGAGACCAAGCACTGGTCCCAGATATGGCAGGATTTCAAGTTTGCCCTTCCGGATTTTGCTTCAATGTGATCCTCCCTTGCCATTGTCATATTTTTCCCCTTTGGAGTGAAATGTGTCCACTGTCCCACACTGTATATTGCAAGTATGTGGCATGTGAAGGACATGGGAAATGCACATGCTATGGCACATACGTGGAAGTCAGAGGACAGCTGTAGAGGTATTTCTCCCCTTCCACCTTTACATGGGTTCCAGGAATCAAACTCAGGTTTCTAGGCTTATGCTCTCTCATTGGCCCTGGCCTTTTATTTCTTAATTTATAAAAAGCTTACAGCTAAGGTTTTATCTTGAATTTCAAGAGAAGGCTTTGGGATCAAACTTTGGAATAGTGTAAGAATTAAGACGTTAGAGGGAAATATGGTGTCTTTTTGTTATGTGCAAGGTAGGCTTCACAGGATTATGGTCTTGTCATTGTTATAATTTGAAATTAAATACAGTTTAAGAAGAACTGTTGGATGTCACATGGACAAGGATTAGATTTGTGACCGGTTAATGTTTATCATCAATACTGATAAGATTGAGAGATGCCTAAAAGATTAATAAAAACGCTCCCACGAGTGTTTTTCTAAGGATGTTTCTAGAGTAAAGTAGTTTAGATGGTGAGGGTTCTGGCCAGTCAACGGTTTATTTCATTGATGGATTCAAGATTGATGAAGTAATGGAAACTTCTGGAGGTAGGGCCTGTATTGAGGAAGTAGTTCACTGGGCATGTCTTTAAAGACTATATCCATTCCCGTATCTTTCTTGTAGTGTCTTCCTGGTTCCTGGTTGCCATGGAGTGAGCAGCCCCCTCCTATGTATACTACTGCCTCAGTGTCTTGTCTTATTACAAGACCAACACAATGGAGCAAGGAAAAATGTGGGAGCCTCTGTAAGAAAGCTGTGAACTTTCTGTGAACTATGGAGAGTGCAGAATATTCTTCCCATAAGGTGTCCTTCTAGAAAGAAATGCATAAACTCTTTTTTTGGCCCTTTCACATGAACAAAGATGGTAAGACATAGCACCAGGTGCATTCCCTCTCTGTACTTGCATTTGCTGAAGGTAACTGTAAACATCACTTCATGTTTTGCTTGTTTTAATTAAAAAAGAGAGAGAGAGAGAAGCACTTTGTTTATACTACGCTTGAGCTCAAAAGTTACAAGTCTCCTGATCACCCTATTCAGATTATTTACATTTCCTTTGATTCAAGGAGGCTTAGCCTTGCTGGCTGGGGAAGATCAAAACAAAAACATAAACCTCTGAAATCATAACTCCAAATACAAACCCTCTTTGAGTTGCTATCTTAGTTAACTATATAATTAATACAGGATAGAACTACGGAGGATAGAGAGTAGGTTACCGGGCAGGATTCTTGAAGGATGCCATCTTCTGCCTCCCCTCCCCTGCCCCAGGCCCAAAGTGATGGATCCAAAAAACCACAGACTGAAATTTATAAAACCCGAGCCAAACACATCTCACTTCCTTTAAACTGTTTTTCTCAGGTGTCTGTCACAGTGATGAAAAGTTAGACTAACACAGTCTTGGAGCAAGAGATATAGTACTCATTTAGAATACCATGTGCCATGTCACTCAGTTAGCAAAGGCAAACTTGACTGTGAAACCAATGCACCAGGTCAGACTTACTGTCGCTCAGGAAAGTTCCCTTCATCTTCCAGTTCCGACTGTATAACTCTTCCTTTGCTTGAAATCTAAGATGCACAATCAAACTGTATACAAAGCTCGGCCGGAAGTTTGTTCCTTGGATGCAGTATGCACCAAACTCAGCGTTTTGTTTAACACTTCTCTCTGGTTTAACTGTTATAAGACTTGTCTTCAGGAGCTAGAAACTTTGTTGATAGATGAGAGAAAGTAAATCCATAGTACAAATTACTATGCCGCCACGCCTCAGTCAGTGGTATACGTTAGTACAGGCTTTTTCATCCGTGTCAATTACCTTCCTCCTATTGTAGCAAAATATTTGAGATACTCAGCTGGTAAAGATTAAGTGTTCATTTCAGCTAAAGTTTTGGCCCTGACGCTTTAAGCCAAAGACAAGGTAGGACATCAATGTGGAAGCAAATGGTAGCACAAAGCTGCTCAGCTCATGTCTAGGAAGAGAAAAAAGAAGCTCTGTGGCCGAGCCTCTCTCTATCCGTTCAAAGACATGACCCTGAAAAACTGACGGTCACCTTCTAGGTCCCATACATTAAAGTCATACTTTCAAATAGTGCCAAGGTAGAGGTTAAGATTTAATATCTGGGGCCTTGGGGAAACATTGAAGATCTAAACTGAGGCATGCTGCACCTGGTCCCCCGTGGTAAAATTTCATCTTCAAATATGAAATGAAACCAGTCTAACCCAAGGGTCACAAGGTCCCAGCTGTTCCAGTATTGCTCTAAAGTCTGCATCCAAAGTCGTCTCTGAGATACAGGGCAGACTTGCCTGTGAGCCCTGCTTTAAAAAAAAATCAAAAGCAAGTTACATATGTGCAGATAAATTGACTGAGAGGAAACATTCTTAAAGAAAAGAACAAGCTGGGAATTGAGCTTACATTTCTCAAGCATGACCAAGGCCCTGATGTGATCCTAGCATCACAAAATAAGGATACAGAAATAAGGAGAAATCGTTCCAGAGCAAGATGGAAGGGCAGCAGGAAAGGAAGTTGGTCTTATAACTGTTGGCTCCAGCCAACATGGCTACTCCTCAGACTTGCTCCATGTGAACAAGTAAATTGCCATATGATCTTCCATCTTAGGTGAAGCATTTTCTTTTAACTGAAACAACTGCTTACAATCCCTCATGTATGATTCATTAGTAGGCATCACTTTGAAGCTGGGAGAATACATGTCTCCTACAGGGCGCACAAGAACGGACCACAAAGAACCGCCATTCAAAAAAATACATTCGCACAGATGCTTAGGTTGGAGCTGTTTTAACCACTTAAGCAATGTGACTTCCATTCTTAGCCCTACTATAGGGCTAACTTGTGGTCTTAAAATCTCAGTGGTAAGTATATTTCTTTGTGCTGGAGTCATCTGAAAGGAGGGAACCTCAAATGAGAAAATGCCCCTCATAAGGTTCATCTCTAGGTCATTTTCTTAGTTAGTAATTGGTTGGGAAGGCAAAGCTCACCGTGGATGGAGTCATCCCTGGGCTGGTAGTCTTGAGTTCTATACAAAAGCAAGCTGAGCAAGCCATGTGAAGCTAAGTAAGCAGCGTCCCTCCAAAGCTTCTGCTTCAGCACCTGCCTCCAGGTTATTGTCCTGTTTGAGTTCCCGTCCTGACTTCCTTCAGTGACGAACTACAGTGTGGAAGTGTAAGACAAATGAACCCTTTACTCTCTGACTTGCTTTTAGCAACAGTGTTTTGTTGGCAATACAAACCCCTAAGTAGGACATACATCTATCTCTTCACTGCAAAATTCAACACAGACAAGCTTCTGTAGTGTTGTCTTTCCTGAGACATTTTTTCTAGCCATCTCTTTGCTGAAGTTACTACCCTTAGGCTTTATGTGGTAGTCTCTACTGTTAGTTCCTACCTTTTCATCTAAAGCTTGAGGGACTGTCAAGACACCAGCCAATCAGACTAATCACTGGCCTCACAGGTAACTGTGAGCACAGAATTTGAGGCTTTTTAGGATTTCACTTATTCTGTACCACCTATTTACCGTATTAAAAGAGCACACACATGAAAACACACACAGACAGAATTGCTAAGTGCACTGTATTGGGAAAAGATTGTGCTGGCTGATGGATTTCTAAGTGAATCTTATGCTTATTCCTATTTGAAAACCACTAAACTAACAAATGCAAATAGCTGTCAGTCCACTGGTCCCTAAGGCTTTTTAGTATCAAAATCCATTCATCTGGTCTTTTTTGATCATTCCAGCTAAATCTTGTATATATTTATCAGTGTAATTTATAAAACATTGACCACTTACTGCCTTATACTACACATATATCAGATATATTAGTAATAGGAAGTATGATTTCTGTTTTAAGCAAACAACTAGAATACACACTGTGAGGCCTTCCTTTCTAACTCTCTCCTCTCTTGAATGGGATAATTGCTGCATGAGAATTTAGGATGACTGGCTTGTTCTCTGTCATGATATTTTTCTCTGGTTAGGTCTTGTCTTTAAATGCTACAAGAAAAGACTGAAAGAAAGAAGAATATCCTGATTTACAAAAATGTTCAGCTAGTCTTAGAAAGATGATCAAGACTCTATCTTACTCTTAAAGAATTTAATTTAATGGCAGGATTATATCTTACTGCTTTTATCCTGTGTTGTGTGCCAATAAGAGAAAGTGAAATTCTTTCAAAGCTTTCAGTGGAAACCAGGGTATTGAAAAGATGGTGTGGCTTATGAAAAGTCAATTTTCTATTTAATTCAGCAAATGTTTATTGAATATTTGTTACAGGTAAGATACCATGGTAGACATGTAACCATTTGAAAGAATGTCTGTAATAAAGTACACCCACGAGTCTTTTGAAGACTCTGTGCTTTTCTTTCTCTGTGTTGTTAAAATAACTGCAAGAAAAAAAAGTAGTCATCACTTCTGCCTAACTTTAATCTAAAAGCAAAGTCTAAATCTTCATGTCCTAAGCAAACTGCCACAGGGCGATTTCTCATGCAGTGAGTGCTTTATATCGGAACTATAAACCATAAGCAAAAGAGAGAGAATCCATTTAGCTCTCTGAGACTGCCCAACCTGGGTTGGCCTTTATTTACTGCCTTTTAATGAAATTTTCCATGTACATCAAGAACAGTCTCTCAGCAAAGGAAATGTAGCTGTCAGAGGCAAGTACTGTGTAGCATGGACTGTGTGAGGGAATAGTCATATTTTTGCATGGAGTTACCTCAAAGATTGAATTTTTTTTCTTAATACTTAGGGATGAGGATTTTTAGGTCAGTGGCAATGCTAATGTGAACTTTTCTGGGAGATAAAAAGCCTTTGAAAGTGTGGCAAATATTTTAAACTTCCTTGTTTTCCATACGACTATGAAATGACTCTTAGCACTGGGATACCCCAAATGTTTCCTTCTGGAAGCGCACAAAATTTAATTTGCCACCCAAATTAAAGGTGTGTTTTAGAGAGGAGTGTTTGGGAAAGAAATCAAGGATATATAATCCTACCTGTGAAAAGCTGATTTGTTGGTTTTCATCATCTCTCTAAAGATAGACAAACCAAGTAGAAATACTCTCATTGTGCAGGATGTGTTTGGTTAGGATGGGAGAAAATCAGACTCAACCTGGCCTTCACAATAAGGAAATTTATGTCACATAATGTAACATCTAGAAAAAATATAAGCTTAGAAGTTGGTAGAGTCAACAGGACCTTTGCATTCAGTGGCCCACAGTACCGTGGGGATGACAGAAAGCTGCTTTGCCTCCATGATTATAGGCTGATCGTAGCAATCAGGTTGGCACATTTTCTTGTTTAGGTTCAACAAGAAAATGAACCTCTCACACTCCTACTAATCCTTACTTTCTGTCTGATTAGGTCAGTTTATAGTCAAGCCCATTCTCAGATTAACCAGGGTCCTTAGAAATTATCCAAGATCTGTGCCTTGTCTGCTTTCTGTTGCTCTAGCAAAATACCTGGGAGTAGGGGACTTATGCACAAAAGAGACGCATTTAGCTAATAGTTCTCAAGGCTTAGAAATTCAAGGTCGGGTGCTAGCATAGACTCAGTGTCCGGTGAGGACATGTTGCTATTCCCTTCATGGCAGGAAAGGAGACAGAACACTCACATTAACTGACCTATTCCCAAGAGAAACCCACCATCCATTACTGGGGGCTCCATGCCTGTGATTTACCCAGACACTCCATTTAGCTATACCTCCCAGTACTGCCACAGCGAGGAATTAACCCTCAACCTGACTACTCATTCCTGACACTGGGAGGAGGTGAGTGTCTGAGCAGGATCTTGTGGGGTAGACTGAGTCTGGAAGGATACCCAAAACTTCACTACAGTCATCTATTTTGATACCTTATGAAAGGCAGCCACAGAAATCCTTTACTCCATCTAGACATCTACTTAGATTGTATTTTCTGAAAGAAAATGAAAAACCTAACTCGCAGCTTAAATCAATAGTAAAAGAAAATCTGTGCAGGATTTTCTCTGAAGTCATTATAAATTGCCCAATGTCCCCAGTCCCTGTTGTTGCAAATGATAGGACGGATTGATACCGTGTGTGCTAAAGAACTGCCTGAGAAAAGAGCAAATAATAAGCCTCAAATTAGAAGACAAGAATGCTATCTTTCTCTAATGGTAATGAAAGCAGATGTGATGCTTTGGGGTTTTAGGAAAGGTGGGGCTTTTCCCAGATTTATCTCACTGGGAGTAGGATGCACAATCAGAAACACTGACTCCCTGGAACACTCTGGGGCTGGCACATAATGTAATCTTGTGAAATAAATTTCATAAAGTTGTTATGCAGTAAGACATTGGTGTTTCCCCTGGTTAAAAAACTAGAACTTGTTGGCTCTACATGTTTAAGCATTCTGGTCAAGGGAATAAGGCAGGTACCCAGGGCCCAGGTTAGAATCAACCCTTACCCAGTTTCTCCTCCTTCACACAAAGGAGTTGGGAGATGAGGCCCGTGACCTGGAAGGAGACATTAGAAAATGTAGTGATATAAAAGGGTATTGATGCTAGCACCCTTGTTAGGTTTGCAAAAGAATCGAGGTACATCAGATAACAGAAGTTTATGACAAAAAAGAAAGACACAAGACAGGCCACTGTGTCTGGTGCTTTTGAGGTTAGAAATTAGCTTGTTTTTGTTGCTACTTCTCAAGTGAAAACTCCCGAAGGCAGGATCAACTAGAGCAGTGTCCATCCCTCTGCGGTAGAGTGACCCCGCCCCTCATCTTGCTGTCCTAGCTTACCTTCCACCATTAAGGTAGCCCATGATGGGTGGGTGCCAGGAAAAAACAAGTTAAAACATACTTAGCAGTGGGCCAAAGAGAGAGATCTCTACCGTAAATAGCACCCTTTTAAGAATATTACATTCTTTCTCCCATCCAAAGAACACAGAGGACTGAGTGAGTACAGTCAGGAACACTCAAAGGAAAATGATGCAGCAAATTCAAAAACACCATCATGTCAAACATACAGCCCTTATTATGTGCTAATAATTATTCTAAATACTTCATGCTCATTTAATATAGTAAGTGAGTACCAGACTCTCCAGTCTTCGGCTGGAAACAGTGAGGTACAGAGGCAGAAAAATCTGGTCTGAGGTCTCACAGCTAGCATGACCACTTGAATTTGGAGGATATGGTGGGGATTTTGTTGTTGTTTACTACAATGTCATTTATTTAATAGAAAAAAATTATTTTGTAGGACAAAGAAACTTCTAGGGGCTGAGTATTTGAGAACAAAGCAAAACTAAACCTGAAAGGTAACCCTGATACTACATGGTTCTGGAGGCTAATGTTGCAATTCTTGTAACAGGTACAAGCAGCAAACTAGGAGGTGCATCTCCTGTGAAGAACGTGGAATTTCTGGGATATCTTGCTCACACCATGCTACTTCCTCAAAGTGATCTGAGGAAGTAGCTCTTTAGTGGAGTGCTTGCCTAGAGTATACAAGATCCTGGGTTCAGTCCCCAGCGCGTTTGCACACACATACACCAGCATGCTGCCCCCAGACAACTCTGTATAGACTCTCTGTCTCTGAGTTACTTAGAAATAAATATCTGGTTTACAAACGCATGCACATGGGTGCCTGCTTCCCCAGTAATCCCTCCAACCTTAACCCACATTCAGTTGTTTGATTCTCTGGTCTTAATCCAGAGAAATTAACAACATTGTCACCGATCAGCAGAAAACAAATTCACAGATTATAAGGGGAATCTATCGTGGCTGGGGAGACAGTCCAGTGGGTATAAATTACTTGGTGGGCGAGCATGAGGACCTGAGTTTGGATTCCCAGAATCCACATGTCATGGTTGTTTACTATTGTATGGAGGTAACAGATAGAATCACAGAAGCGTTGAGCCTCTGGGCATGTGCCAGGAATTGTCGTGAGTAGATTAGCTGAGGAGAAAAGTTTTAACCTAAGCGTGGGTGGCATCATTCCCTAGGCTTGGGTTATAGACTGTATACAAAGGAGAAAGCCACTGATGGCTCCCGGCCACAATGGACTGAGCACTCACATAACGCCCCCAAACAAACCCAACAGGAAAAGTAACTAAGATGCTCCATAAAGCTACACTCAGTTCCCCGAGTTCCAATGCCCCCCCGGAAGATAACAGGCAGAGACAGGAGAATTCCACAGAAGTCCAATGGCCGGCTAGCCTGGTGCGTACTTTTCTGTTTTAAACAAATGGAAATGAAGACTGGCATGAGAGGTTATCCGCTAACTTCCACAAAACACACACACACACACACACACACACACACACACACACAGAAAACCCTTCAGGTCACCTTCTTAGATAGTTCTGAGCAGCTGTGTTTTCCTCTAAACTTAAAACCCGGAGCCTCCCTGTTTATGGTAACAAGTGATGGCTCCTGCCTCAGAAAAATATTAGCTATTGGATTCAGGAAGAATAGGATTTTTGTTTGCTGAAACAAACAGGGGCATCTGGGGCCATGTGGATTTCCCTGCTAAAGAAAGGGCTCTTTGTTGCATCTGGGCTACTGATTACCCCATCACGTATCTTACTGGTTTACAGGAGAAAGGGCTACATTCTGTTGTCTTCTCCCCTGTTCTTTGATGAGCAAGTAGCAATAAACACATTTGTGAAGCCGTGCCTGGGAATTTATAAAGGCCAGGATAAAGAAACCATTTTGTTATAAAAATGGCAATGCTGGGTTTGAGCTACTGTTTTCAGAGTTTAGTAATCCCAGGGGTGGTGGGCTTTTTATACCCGGGACTCTCAGAAGAACCAGTTGCCAGGTTGAATTATCCATCTTAAAAAAAAAAATCCTTGTGGCTGTAAAACAGCTCCAGATTGCTTCCTCTGCATGCTGGAGGAGCTGACAGGGCCCCAGATGGAGCTGTTTCTCAGCAAGCTGTCAGGTGATCCATCCATCAGAAAAGACATAGCACCCAGCTGAGTTGCCTATTGCTGCCAAGATTTGTATTGGGTCAGGTGGGAGAGGCCAGGGTCTGACGAATCCAGAAACACAAAGGTCAGAGGTGTCTAGGCAGAAAGGAAAGCTACGTGCTCACACTGAACTTCCCAAGGTGATATTTAGCATTGTTTTACACTGACTTGACAGTTCTTCCGTCTGCTTTCTTTCATATGGATTCCGTGACATTGATACTGAGAGGTTGTTTAGTGTGGTTTTTGAGAAAACCAAAGCACAAAGCAGCATTAGGCTAAAGCTGCTCAGAACATGCCAAATTATTGTCAGCAAGCCAAGAAGGCTTTTCATTCACAGACCTGAAGAAGGTATGATGAGATCACCGAAATTGGCAAAGCTTAAGGATTGGAAGTGAGCACACAGACCTAAAATAATATCACCCTGGAGGGCTGATGCCTTCCACATTAGCCTTACCTCATCTAGGAAACTGCCATCCATTCTAAAAGGTAAAACAGTGATATAATATGTGAGTTTGTATCTTCCAACCCTGATGAAATACTGACAGTGATTCAGACTAAGAAAGAGACTGCAAGCAATCAGAGAATACCTATACCTGGCTTAAATACTTAAGGGTCAACAAAAAGCTATACTGCTTTTGTTCAAAGCACAGGAAGTGTCTTTAAAGGTTTAAAAAAGAAAAGACAGAGAAGACTAACAGGTCTTTCCTATTACTGCCATGCCTGCCACACCATTAGCAAAATGTTCAACAAACTCTTCCTTTTTTTTTTTTTTGAAGAAAAAGAAAAGGGAAAAGATGTCTGTCTTTACTCTTAAATAGTAACTCTTCCCTTCCCACCTCTTTTCTAGTGATAAACTGATAAGACTCATTCCCAAAACTGAAGAGGAAGCATCTGCAGTAAAGAGCATCTACCGCCAACTCAAGGTATCAGAGCATGCAGTTGTCCCGTGGTCAAGCCTGCGGTGTGTCTGTTACATGGCTTTGCTGGCTGGGATTGAATAATTAGATAATTAGCCAGAGGAAGCAGGTAAAGAGACATGTAGAATAACAGCAGAAGTGGTTGAAGAGAGGGAACAGGATGGAAGCCTTCCGTAGATGTCCTCTGAAAAAACTCCATCCAGCAGGAGATCAAAGCAGATGCTGGGACTCATAGCCAAACTTTGAGCAGAGCACAAGGAGTCTTGTAGATGAGTGAGGGAATAAGAGAGAACAAGAGCTCCACATGAAGAGCAACAGAGCCAATAAATCTGGGCCCATTGGGGCTGGCAGAGACTGATGCACCTACCAAGGTCCATGCATGAAGAGGACCCAGACCCCCTGCTCAGATGTAGCTGATAGGCAGTTCAGTCTACATGTGGGTCACCTAGTAAGGGACTAGGGGCTGACTCTGACATGAACTCCGTTGCCTGCTCTTTGATTACTTTCACTAGGTGAGGTGGCCTTCCCAGGTCACAGAAGAAGAGGATACAGGCAGTCCTGAAGAGACTTGATAGTCTGGGGTCAGTTGGTAAGGGAGGAGGGATCCCCCTTTTTCAGGACAGGATGGGGGAAGAGAGAAGGAGAATGGGAGTGGAAGGAGACAAGTGAGAGGCCTAAGATTAGGATGTAAAATGAATAAATTAATAAAACGAAAAGAAAAAAAAGAGACATCGTGGAGGAGCATTTAAAGGAGAGTAGAATTCAGACAAGGCATAAAATCTCCCACACACCATTTACTTACGAGTTCACTGAATATCCTTCCACCAGGTAGAGTGAACACTTCTTGAATACTGTTGTATTCCCGATGAACATCAGGAATATCCTAGAAGTGGTAAATAGTCAATGTTTTCTCTAGGGTTGTGAATTTACCTGAGAGTTTTCAGAACTTTTCCCTTTGAAATCTTCAAATATGCCTAGGCAGAACATGCCTACCTTCTTCTTTGGATTCAAACTTTTTTTTAACTTGGATTTATTTAACTTTATTTTATGTGCATTAGTGTGAAGGTGTCAGATCCCATGGAATGGGCATTACAGACAGTTGTAAGCTGCCATGTCGATGCTGGGAACTGAACCTGGGTCCTTTAGGAAGAGCAGACAATGCTCTTAAACACTGAGCCATCTCGCCAGCCCCCGGATTCAAACTTTTAGGTAGGAATCTGTTGGGCAAGATGAACAAGGCTGTCAGTCATTACCCTGCTGTATTTCAAGGGTTTTTTTTTTTCTCAACAAAGGCTAAAGGTGCTGCCTATTCACTCTCTGGTGGGTTGTGTGGATTTGGACCGAGAGTCACTCATTTTGTCAGCTTACAGTTATCAGCTTCAACTAAAACCTTAAGTCTGGCTATTAACTCTCCTTCATGAGACTGAAGGGTGGAAGAGCAGCAGTAAGGAATGGCATCAGGAACTCAGTGATTTCCGTGAGGCCTCATGTGACTCATGGTGAAAACTGCTCACAGCTGTGAGGTGCACTGTGAGAAGATGGAAAGCAGAATCAGCAGAGGGGAACAGTGCATGAGCCAATGGAGAGGGATCCAGGCTCAGGCTCCCCAGGGTGTTTTTAGTAGCACCAGATAGAGCTTGCCTAACTCCCACAGCAATGGGCTGTGACAGCATTCTTACAATGATGGCTGCCAAGAAGGCTCCCTAGAGACTTGGTGTCCATAGCTCTTACACGGACCTGATTATGCCATGCTCTTCCTAACACGTGTCAACATTCCAGATTCTCAGAAGAAAGCCATGTATTTGGCATGAACCGTGCTGTTTCCACATACAGCATAGGCACACTGAGCTGCTCTTATCTGTGGCAATGCTAGGAACCCTCCAAAAATCTAAGTTCCCAGATGCCAGCCCTAGGAAAGCTATGCAAACAGGCCCTTCTAAAGACAGCATGTCAGGCTGCTCTGTTGAGTGTCTTCTACACATTTCTTCATTTCCTTTTTCGAGTGATGTAGCTTTCCTCACCTAGAGCTTGAGGTATGGAGTTGAGATAACTTCCTGCCTAGAAGCATCTTCCCACCTTGATGACATTTTAAATTTGAATTATTTCACCAAGTGATCCTTTCACACTGCAGAGCAGAGATCCCAGCCAGCTACAGAAAGCAGTCTGTAGAGGAGAAAGCACTGGAGATCACAGGACCGGATCAGGGCCACCACAAGCAGCTTCCTTGCCTCTGGGCAGTGTTCTTGAGGGGAAGGAGAAGGAATAAGATATAGTTGACAGAATTCTAATATGGCTGCAGATCTCTGTACCCTACTTCTCCCACCCTGTAGGATAGCTTCCCTGTGAATAGGATGGCCATTCCCTTGTTGATGGCACAGTATACAGCAGAGGGAGGCTATCTGGGGTAGGTAGGCTTGAGCAAATCAGAAGACCTTTTAGAAGCAAAGAGTTTTTCTCTGGCTGTTCACAGAGGAATGTTCCTCATTGTTCTACAGAAAGCAGTCCACCAACTGCTATGCTGGGAACCATTCTTGGGAGTCACATGATCAGGAATGACAGTGGCCTCTGGGATATGAAAATGATCCCTAGCTGAACAATGAAATGGTGACCTCAATCCTACAGATCACAGGACCTTGAGGCCCAAATGAGAACGTATCCAAGCCCATTCCTGGATATTCTGATTTTAGCCCATTCAGACCCTGAGGAGAATCCAACAAGCTGGATCTGGACCACTGATCTTCAGGACTGTGAGATAATAAGTGGGCTCTGTTTTAAACAGGCAAGCTTATGTTGATTTATTCCAGCAATGGAAAACAGGCTTGTAGTACAGTAACAACCTACATCCTGTCCGTTGGCTCTCATTTTCCTATGTGACGGCTCTAAGTTAATTTTCCTGATTTCACTGGCTATAACAAAGCCTCCTAGGGAAAGTGAAAAGTGATTCACTGACATGCTTAGGCTGTAAATTCACAATGCCTTATCTGAAACATGATCAAATGTAAAATGGCCATACAATACTGAGTGTAATCTGAGCGCGTACAGTCAACACATAGCTAATTAGACATAGGACTGCTGTTCCAAGGCTGCCTGCTTTCTTAATTAAATTTTATAGTTTTGTTGAAGAATTGAAACAAGAAAGTTACACAGAAAAACCGTGCCCCCAGAGAACTGGATTGAGAAAGCACTAGCCAATTAAATTGTTAATTAAGACCATAACTGTGGCTTAAATCAAGTTATGATGGAGGAGGAGCAGTCTGCAGGTGAGCAAAATTAGAATCCACTTTGTTTCGTCTGCAGTTCCTCAACAGTTCTTTGTGCTGAGAAGGAAGGGCAGTGGCTTCCTGTGAGGCCACAAAGCATCTGCTATGTAATCGGCGAGTCCTCGCTGAAGGAAAACAAATGTTATCGCTGTTTCCAGATTCCTCATCAGAAGCAGGATAGGTCAGGACAGGACAGGAGATTGTCCTGTTGACAGAAGACTCAGCCACATGTTTTCACAGTGGGTCCCAAGCCCAAAGGTATCAGTTGGTTGGTCAGTCAGATATCAAGGACAACCATACCAAGAATCTTAAGATGCTGTCCTGGAAAGCCACACTCCGTGAGGAACACTACATCCAAGGTGTGTGTGTGTGTGCAGGGGGCGGGGGCGGTGGTGCTGTGTCATCTGGAGTGCAGGTTCCCATTTTCTAGTTCTTCGCTGTTGTGTATAGTCTAATCCTCACAGGTGTGCTGAAAGTCATATGGCTGGGCTGTAGGAGCTCCAGAGGCCCTGTGATTGCCGAAAGTTTACACATTCAGACACCCATCTAGATGGCATTATCAGCTGGGAGACTTGTAAGGAAGAAGATGGATGGCACAGCTCCTACTATGGAAGTTGTGGGGCCCCAACTTTATTAGAAACTGGTTGTCTGCTCATAGAATCAAGGAAGATCCGTTTCTCTCTGTTTTTTTCTCTCTCCTCTTTTCCTCTCTCCCTCTGTCTCCCTCCCTTTTTCTCTTTCTATTTCATCCTCTCTGTCTCTTTCTTTCTCCCCCTCTCCCTCCACCTCTGCTCCCTCCAGACAAAGTCTTTCTACGTCAAATTGTGGCTTCCCTCTAACAGGCAATCCTCCTGCCGTAGGTTCTCAAGCGCTAGGGTTACAGGCATGTGACACCATGACCAGATGTTCATAAAATCTCCTACTCATTCCTGTGGGAAAGAGGATTCGAGGACTGTCCCCAGGATTCTTGGTTTTAATGTGTCCACATCTCCTCCTAGACACAGTAATCTAGACATTTCTATGAAAGCACTTTGTAAGCACAATTGCATTCCCAAATTAGATGATCATGAAGTATGGAGAGTGACCCTGACCCAATCATGTGAACCCTTCAAAAGGGTGAGGTGTGGGAGAGGAAATGAAAAAGGCCCACTTCCACCTGGAGGAAATCAAATGCTGGGCGTGGCCATGTGGCAAAAATTGCAAGTGACTAGTAGTTATTGAGAGTTATCCTTAGCTTACTAAAGGGAACATAGAACCTCATTTCTACAACCTCCCAGAAATATATTTTACCAATACATTTTATATTACAAATACAGTTTACCGATAACTGTGAGAATAGAGCACTCTGCCTCCACAGGAGACCACAGCAAAGCTGACACGTTGATTTCAGCCCAGAGACACCCTGAGCAGAGACCGCTGCCTCACCATACCCAGACTTCTGACCTACAGAAATGGTGAATCTGAGTGAGGCTAGTGAATCTGAGATAACTCATCAAGACGCATCCAACCCAGTGGCCGTAAACAGCCACGAACTGGTGCTCCAGCTGAAGATGCTTTTCAGTAGAAAGCAAGAAAAACAACTGTTCATTTTTCTGACAAAGGCTTTGTAAAGCACTCTTGTTTCCTCTGGTATGAGTTTTGAAAGAGAGGGAAGCACTAAGAATATAGGCAAGTCATCAAATGTGGTTGTGGATTCAAGTCCAGGTGTACAATCTTGACATGTTTCTCGCACTCTCCTCCGTCCTTGTGGCCGTTAACAATTAGTAAACCCAACAGTGCCAGTGTAGGGAGAGAAAATACAGTATATGAAGAAAGAGGATCTCACAAGAAGCGTTCTTTCAGAAGCTTTCCTCGGCATCATGGGGATGGTGATTCTAGGGACCCTCGAGATCGTGAATGATGCAACTAGGTTGGTGGTTCGACCTCAGGCTGGTGCCAGCACCATGTTTCCTTCCTATTTGTAAGACTTGGTACTTTGGCTGTGCAAACAACCTCTTTTAAGATGAGTTTTTTAAAATGTTCTTCTTGGGTAGGAGAAGCTGTCTTTTCTGAGGTGCTTGGCAGAAAAGTTAGAGAGGTCAGCCCAGCAGGGTCTCAGCCCAGCAGGGTCTCACAGAAGATGATCTTGGCAGGGCTTTGCAGCACAATCCTCACCTCTCATGACCTCCCATGCAGTTAGTGCTCCGAAGGCTGAAGGCTGGGATAAAAGGACACGTGGGTGATGTGCCTCATTATCTACATGGCTAACCCAAAGTGACTTGTTGTGGAGTCACAGAGCTCTGAAAGAGAGGGAACAGGCTTGTGCAAGACTTCACTGCTGCCACAGGACAAGGTCAGCCCAGACTTAAAGGGTGGGAGCAAACCACAGTGCTCGATAAAAGAATTAGAAAGTGTCAGCCCAGACAAGAATGTGTGGTGATTGCAGTCCACTATTCCGCCATCCATCCCCACCCCATGCACATTCCAAGATCCAAATCCCAGAAGGAAGATGCCCACTGCCTAAGTCTATCCTTATTACCACTTTCCCCATCATGGCCCTGGTCCTCTTCATAACAAGATATTCCAGGCTCCCAGGCATCTTCCTGTTGTTTGTTGTTCTCTCTCTCTCTCTCTCTCTCTCTCTCTCTCTCTCTCTCTCTCTCTCTCTCTCTCTCTCTCTCTCTCTGTTGCTCTTGCTGTCGCTCTCGCTGTCTCTGTCTGTCTATCTCTCCCCGTATTTTCAATACTGTGAGGAAATAAAAACCTGAACAAATTACCTCGACTTAACACCATCTACGTGTTCTCCATGGTTGACAGATGATGACAGGAGTAATTTACAGTCCTGGACACACACAGAAATTCCTGTAAAGATTTTGTTTTGTTTGAGGTACTGAGGATTAACCTAGGACCAGTGGGTAGTAGACAGTGCTCTGCTACCTAGCTACATCCCTACATCCCTAACACATTTTTATTTTGAGATCCAGTCTCACTAAATTTTTCAACTTGGCTTTGAACTCACAGGGTAGCCCCTCAATAACCCTCTTGCCTCAAATTCCCAAGTATCTCAGAGTACAGTCATGTACCATCATGCTTGGATATGGGAAACATTTTATAAAAGGCTAACACCTGGCCTAGTCTCAGAGATTTTGAATCTTTGCTCAAATGATGCTTGGCTATTAGTATTTGTTAAGTATTCTAGGAGATCCAACATGTAGTCAAGGTAACAGACTCTCAGTCCGTTGCATAGATCCTTTGATGTAACATATCAGCCCTTCAAGATGACAGCTGTCTGTCTGTCTAATATTTTTCAGTATCTGTCCCTACCTAGTCTTATTGCACCAACTGTAGTTTCTCACCCAACTGCTTTTCTCAAGCTCCCTGTATGGTAAGTACCACTGATCTTTAAAGCTGAGGCTAAAGCACCAGGTTCCCCTTTAAATCTTTGACTGGCACTGGATTCTGTTGATGGCTGCATCCTAGCCCCATATCAGTTTGTGTTTTCCCCCTGAATTCAACTCTGTTAGAGTGGTTAGGTCTTACAGATCTGAAACACAGGGTTTCTGTGGATGTAGATAGTAGATAGGGAGGCATCTATGAAGGAAAGGATTCTAAAAAGAGTTTACCTATCTTGTCTCCAGCAACACAGCCCAGGCGTGGCTCCGAAGGCTCCTTAGTATTTCTCCCCCTGTGTTTCATGCTGTACATGTTCCTGTTGGTCATGTAGGGCAGCATTTATATTTGTCCTTACATTTTCACCTGCAAATGTAGAGCTAATGGATTCAGTGATATTGTGTGATGGGCGAGAGTATGAGGTTCAGAATATTGTTCATTTCTTCAGTTACCAAGAAGAGTTTATGGAGGAAGTAGGATTCCTTCAAAGGCTTGATATGAAGTTTCCTGAGAAAGCCACCTATGAGATCTACAATCTGTCGTTTGAGATTCTTGCCTTTGGGAATTAACAGTGAATACAACAATGCTGATTATCAGAGCATTTGAATTTGAAAATCAGAACTCAGCTGTTTTGCCTAGAAGTCAATCTGTGGTTTTATATAATCAAAAAGATCTTACCTGTTTAATTCTTTGACATACTTGATTAGCAAACTCATTCCTTAGAACACAAAAATAGCTCTTCCGGATACATATGTGGTGGGTTTGTGCTCTAAAACATCCAAAGCAGCTTTGACATATTCAACCTTCACAAAGACTTCACTTCATTGAAGGAGTTTCCTGTTTTCTCCCATTTTCAATTTTTTTTAGTTGCATAAATGTGGAGGGATTAAACATTGCTAAGACATTTTCTTGATAATTACATTTACTTTATGGTTATCTAGTCATCACTGTTCCTCCTATTCTCTCACTGTTTGCCCACCTTTTGAGTACTGTGATCTAAAAATCAATATGGTGTTATTACAAAATATTAAAGAAGATAGCACAGAGCATGTAGCATAACTAATAAACAAAAATATACTGATCTAGTGCAGGGATTCTGAGAAGTTGAGATGCTACATCACAAATCTTAATTTGTTTTCCCCATTAGAGACACAACACTGAGTGCAGGGAAGGAAAATGCCTCTGTGTGTGCAACTAGGGTAAAGTGTTTTATGATAGTTACAACCTTTGATGATACACAGAGCAGGTCTTGAGTCTTTGTAAAAGGAATAAGTAGAATAAACAAGGGAAGGATAAGATGTGGTCTGGAGCCTTCCTCCCTTCTTCAATATTACTGTTTCTTCTGAAAATGAAACTCAGTTACTGTATCCAGAGCTTTACTTGAAACAGATAGCCATCCATTAGGCCAACAAATTGTCTTGGGTAACAGAATTCACTAAAGTATAATCAGGACTCAGAAGCCATGGGCATATGTACACACTAGTTTTTATGTCAACTTGACAGAAAGCTGGACTTATCTAAGAAGAGGAATCTTTTGAGGATCTCTCTCTAGAGACCAGGCTGGCCTCAGACTTATAAAGATCCATCTGCCTCTGCCTCCCAGTGCCAGGATTAAAGGTAGAGGGAATCCTGATTGAGAAAATGCCTCCATAAGACTGGCCTAAATGCAAGTGTGTGGTGTGTTTTCTTGGTTGGTGATTGAGGTAGGGGACCACCCTGGGAAGAAGTGTACTGTCCTTGCGAGGTGGTCCTGAGCTGTATAAGAAGCCAGGAAGAACAAGCCATGAGGAATAAGCCAGACAATCATATTTCTACATGGCTTCTGCTTGAGTTTTTTTCTATCATGAACTTTGATATGGAAGTAAACTCTTTCCTCCCCAAATTGCTTTTAGTCATGGTATTTTACCATTGCAATAGAAATCTTGACTAAGATACTATGCTATTAATTTGATACTAAATTTCAATAAAAAGTGATTTGAGGGTTTGAATATGGTTTATGCCCTCTTAAATTTATGTTGAAATATGGTCCCCAGGGAAATAACACTGAAAAGTGGTGGGTCCTTTATGTGATTAGGTCATTAGGCAAGATTTTTGCAGTTCTCATATTTGACTAGTTGGCTATATTCTAGGAGCAGACTTCTTTTTTTTATGCTGTATGTTATAATTTTTTTATTAATTACACTTTATTCATTTTGTATCCCCCATAAGCTCCTCCTCCTCCTCTCCCAGTCCCACCTTCCTTCCCCCTTCTCCACACATGCCCCTCCCCTAGTCTACTGATAGGGGAGGTCTTCCTCTCCTTATTTCTGATCCTAGTTTATCAGCTCTCATCATTGTCTTCCTCTGTTGCCTGGTAAGGCTGCTCCCCCATCTGGGTGAAGTGATCAAAGAGCAGGCCAATCAGTTCATGTCAGAGGCAGTCCCTGTTCCCATTACTATGGAACCCACTTGGACACTGAACTGCCATGGGCTACATCTGTGCAGGGATTCTAGGTTTTCTCCTTGCATGGTACATGGTTGGAGTATCAATCTCAGGAAAGACCCCTATGCTCAGATTTTTGGTTCTGTTGCTCTCCTTGTGGAGCTCCTGTCCTCTCCCTATCTTTCATGAGATTCCATGCACTCTGCCCAACCGTTGACCATAAGCCTCAGCATCTGCTTTGATAGTCTGCACGGCAGAGCCTTTCAGAGGCCCTCTGTGACAGGCTCCTAACTTGTTTCCTGTTTTCTTCTTCTGATGTCCATCTGCTTTGCCTTTCTGGTTGCGGATTGAGCATTTTAGCCAGAGTCCTCCCTCTTGATTAGTTTCTTTAGGTGTACAGACTTTAGTAGGTTCATCCTATGTTATATATCTATATGAGTGAATATATACCGTGTGTGTCTTTCTGCTTCTGGGATACCTCACTCAGGATGATCCTGTCCAGTTCCCACCATTTACCTGCAAATTTCATGATATCCTTGTTTTTTATTGCTGAGTAATATTCCATTGTGTAGATGAACCACAATTTCTGTATCCCTTCCTCGGTTGAGGGGCATCTGGGTTGTTTCCAGCTTCTGACTATTACAAATAAAGCTGCTATAAACATGGTTGAGCAAATGTCCTTATTGTGTATTTGAGCTTCTTTTGGATATATGCCTAGGAGTGGTATAGCTGGATCTTGAGGAAGCGTTATTCCTAGTTGTCTGAGAAAGCGCCAGATTGACTTCCAGAGTGGTTGTACAAGTTTACATTCCCACCAGCAATGGAGGAGGGTTCTCCTTTCTCCACAACCTCTCCAGCATGTGTTGTCACTTGAGTTTTTGATCTTAGCCATTCTGATGTGTATGAGGTGAAATCTCAGGGTTGTTTTGATTTGCATTTCCCTGATGGCTAAGGACGTTGAGCATTTCTTTAAGTGTTTCTCGGGAGCAGACTTCTTTAAAGCTGAGATGTTCAGTTCTCTTCCATGGGTCCCTACTGGTATTTCAGTTTCCCTGACACATTGTGGTATAACATGAGGCCCTTACCCATCTCTATCTCCACCAGAAAAGGAAAAAAGAAGGAATTTCACTATCCACACCTAAACTATATGATTAGCACTCTGTTATTTGTCCAATACACATTACTTTATGTAATCATTCTCATAACATACAGAGCTACTGGCATTAAATGTCTCAGTTTTATAGATGAAAGTGGCGCTCCATTCTATAGAAGAGTCTTCCAATTTAAGGAATTCTTTTGAACACGATTTAAGAAAAAGTTTGCTCTGAAATATTTTTCAGATGGATAGCTGAGAAACCCACATAGACTGAGGCAGGATATCTGGAGGAGAGAGCCAGGGATTGCCACAGGAGACATGGCTTCCTTCACAATACTGTCTATCAGCAATATGACCCTGAGCCATTAGTCGTGTCTCCTGCCCAGTCCTTTAAATTCTTCCTTGGTTAACAATGGGATTCATCCCCTTAAGTATGTGACATCTCAGCATAGCTAAAAGATTGCCAGCAAGAATTAGAGTTTGTGTTTTCAAGGTATAAGAGTATAACTAACTGAGGGCGTACTCAGAGACTAGGAAAGGAAGGATGGTAATGGGCATGAAATTTGTACTTAAATCTACATACCATAGAGCTCACTGTTTAGTGTAAATATTTGCCAACACTGGAAGAAATATTTGCAAACTACGAAGGCAGCCCAGAACTGATTTTAAAATAGCAAAATCTCTCGGGGTCACCCCAGTTTCCTCAGAGTCCTTACTAGAGTGAATGCTTGACTAAGGTAGCCAAAATAAATTGTAAATATTGACATTCACAGGGCTTAAGTATCGCCTTACATAATTTATTTCTTAATAACTTGTATAACTGTGTTATGCAACAGAACCGTAAGTGGAATGGACCTTCACAGGAGATATGAAAATGCAAGCCTTAGAAGTTAATCCTCTGACCAGTAATGTTTAACCCCCTCTTCTTCATCAAATCTTTGAACAATGCTCTCTGGGGAGGATCCATCCAGCACGAAGGCAGCATCAACTGCTAATACATGAGCAGCTATAGGAGAAGGTGTTAGTCAAGATTTTAGAAAAATTTAATATAGCAGTAAGAGGTTCAGAAGCCCAGGAATGTAAGTTCTGGCAAGGAAAATCATAAACAATGGGGAGGAGTCAATATATATATATGAGACATATATATGTCATGCATCTGAGTCAAGGGTTCCAGGCTCTCCAGGACTCCTAGATTGATCTCCATTCATATAGTAGACTGTCAGTGAGGCAACACATCCTATTCTCTCTCCTTCCTGAACACTGCATTTTACAGTCTCCCCAGTGTCTAGTTAGTTGCTTTATAACTAAGCATAGCCAACAGGACATATCCACAAAGAGACAAGGGTCATTTCTGAAATAAGACCTTAAAGAATGGAGGTTCTTCCTCCATGCCTCCTGCTGCTTTCTGAATGACAGAGAAGCCAGAGGTCAAGGGAACAACGAAGCCTGTGGATGTGAGAAATATTATACGAGGAAAAGTTCACAAGAAATACCCGCACTTATCTGATACATGACCAAGAAATATTCCTCTTCTGCATTTTAGACATACTGCTTTTTAAGTACAAACGATACAGAAAATGACACACTGAAGAAGAGCTGAGCACAGGTTAGAAGTAAAAGGTATCAGGGTTCTGCAAGGGCAGCATGATTGGACAGATTCTAGACATTAATGTAAAAAAAAATAAGATTGAAAATTTTCAGCACACAGAAGACCCATTTATAGTGTTCATGTTTGCAAAGTGAGGGGTATTAAGGGTTGTGCACCGCCTCTTCCTGGCCCCCCCATTTCAGATGTTCTTAGAGTGGCATCCAGTGAGTTCCAGAGAAGGCACAGGATAGGGGCTAGAAAGAAAAAACAAGCAGAGTATTCTCTTTAGAAAAGAACTTAGCAAGTGAACATGTGGTGAAGCTTCATGGGAGGAAATTAAGTATGGCCTAAGAGATCAAACTTGACCACAAGTAAAATGTAGCCACATGATACCTCATACAACTGCCACAGCCCAGACTGGAAACAGGGTCAGACCGAGAAACCGGCTTGCAAAAGCTGCTTGCCCCCTGAGGTACACTGACCAGCATCTGCCTCAGCTGCGGCTCCGGAGAAAACTAACAGATAAGCTCCTACACAGGGCAAGAGAGGACGGCGGACAGACACCTGCTTCCTGGAGTGCAGTGTCCTGAGGCCAGCTAATGGTGTTCTGTGTTATCAGAGCTGGAAGCTTTTCACATCCTGACATGGGGAAGATCCAAAAAGCAGAACTGGCTCTGAGTTAGTAATCTCAGAGCAAAAAAGAGGCATGATTGGACATATTGGAGAACAAAAGGACATTTTGGAAACTTAAGGGGCTCTCAATGCCCCCCACATATATAGAATTACGGGAACACTGACAAGGCATCACAATCATTTTTCTCTGGGCTCCTGTTTTAGCACAACCTCCTTGTGTGTTGGGGCAATTGTCTGTGTTTTATCTAATGAAGCTGAGGCAGAACAGATGAGTAGATCTGAGGCTGAGCCTGTATAAACTCCCCCCCCCCCATTCTCTTCCTAGTCCACTGGCTGTGAAAGGCCTCTTATAATGCTGGAAAGCATGTTAGAACTGTGTGGGGGATGGGCCTCTCCTCAAATCACATAGTGGAAAGTCTACAGCAAAAATCTACTGTCCTCAAAATGAAGGAAAGTACTTAGTTGGAACCAGTGTACATTCTGGTCCAGATGTTGCCAGAGCTCAAGCTGCCAAAACAGATAAAAACGACTAAAACCTCACCGCTCTGACAAGCAGCTCCAAGCTCTATGCTTCCGCTGACCATCCTAGAAGCTTTGAATGACCACAGTTGAGAAGACCAATCAGGGCCACAGAGGCCAGTAGCTAAAAGCACACGGCTGAGAGCATGTCCTGCTCTTGCAGAGGACCTGAGCTTAGTTTCCAGCACCCTTATCTGACAGCTCACAACTGCCTGGAACTTCAGCTCCTGGGAGTCCACTGCTCTCTTCTGGTTCCTGCAGGCACAGAAATACTCAGACCTGTAAATCTAAAATAAGAAATAAAGGAGTTTTTTTAAAGTTGACACAAAAGTTCTCATTCTTTCAACAAACCTAAACTTAATATTTTATTTGGGGAATTATGATCTATGTGATGATATAGCAATGAGTGGAAACTGAACCTTTGCACAAAGCACTCAGGGATGTTCACTGTGTCATCAAGACAGGGATGGACTGGTAGAACCCCACATATTTATTCTAATTTTATCCCTTACACATATTCAAAGGTATATGAAGCATGGCTACTCTCTGTTCTCCAAATACATCGTATCTTTCCAGTCTCTAAGCCTTTATATATGAAACAATCTTTTCCACAAGGGTTTATTAAGTGACCACTATGTTTTGAGTGTTGGTTTAGATCCTGAGAGCAAAAGAAGTAAAGAAAACAGCAGTTTTTCCCTTCCTTGAGAAATGGACTCTAGTTGAGGAAGACTGATAAAAAGCCAGGGATATGTGTGTGTGGAGGGGGGTTTCCAGGTCACTGTGTTAAAAGGAAGAAGGTTGGGCATCAGGGAGAACAATGTTAAGTGGAAAGGCTAAGAAATACATCACTGAAAGAGGGTGTTTGTGCAAAAGAGAAGGCTGGAGAAAGTGAGGGTGAGGCCATTCCTCACCTGCCTGTCAGAAGGTCGTGTATCTAGCACTGACTCATCAGGAAGCTGTGTTCAATCAGTTTCCAGAACTAGGTGTATTCTGTCCCTTTCTGTCTAATGACGAAACGTGTTATTCTCCTATTAGTCTGTTCTCAGATTCTTCCTTAAAGAAGCTCTTGTTCTCATTCACTCCAGAGTGCTAAGGAACGACCAATCGATTGGGTTAGGAGAAGCCAAGGTCAACAAGTAGTGTCGCTCCCTTTGCCTTCACCCCACACAACCTCCATCACCAGCTAATGTACTTTGAAATTGGCTATTGACATTTTTCTCAGCATCATTTCACCTTTCCTAGCAATATTTCTTTGCACACACCCCTTCCACATAGAAATTCCACCTTCCATATCTCCCAGATAAGGCATTGCTGTGAATGTTTTAAAGTTGGGTATTATTATTTTATTATCAGAAGGATGAGAAGCATTAATGGTACTCATAGGTTTAACTAGGGTCCAAGGTACTGGACAGTGCTGAGACAGGAAGAGACATGGGGACAGACCTAAAAGAGAATTTGGAGACAAAAGTGGAAAAAAAAAAAACAGTCACAGAATTACCAGCTCAGTGTGACCCTCACAAGCTGTGGGAGTAGGTTGTCTCAGAATGGTCCAAGCAACACCTTGGTTATTCTCAAAGAAAGGATATGAAGGAAACTATTCATAGTAGATACACAACAGATCTGAGCATTTCCAGGACTCTTCAATGAGTCTACAATGATTTCACTTTATTTTGAATAAAAATCCATGGACATGCTTCAGGGGCTGTCGAGTTTTTTAAGTATCTACTGTAGGTGTAAACCACTTCCTCCTTTTAGACAACCACAATCCTGAAGTATAATGAAGGACAGAACTCATAAAAGAACAAACATGTTTGTTATTTAAGAAAAAGTTAAACAATTTTTTTAATTTTCTCATCAAAGGAAAAAATTTAATTGTTAAAATTAAAACAGTTTGGGGAAAACACTGTATTCCTCTTCTTTTGGGAACTATATATGACTGAAAGATAAAAGTGACCCTGAAGTAAGAAATATTTCAATAATTAAGTTCACATACCACATGGAACAATTCATATACACCGAAGGGTCCTTCTTACTATTCTAAGAATATAATAGACAAATGCCAGATCAAACCTCAAAATAGAATCCTTCCAGTTGGCCTCCACAAATCTGTTTTGTCATACTTAATCTCCTGATTGTAATGAGACATCCATTGGCTTTTGAGGATTCTTTTTAAGGAAGATATACAAAACACAAGATCATTAAAATGTACTTATACTTGCTACCAAGGGATTCAAACTTCTTTGTAATATGTTAACTCCTATAATTCTCATAGTTCCCAGGCAGGTAGAGAAATACCAAATGGTGTTTTTTGTTTTTGTTTTTTGATGGGCTTTCTGTCATTTTCTACTAGGGAACATGAGTCACCATCTGTACTGGGTAGTTTTATGTCAACTTGACACAAGCTTAAGTCATCTGAGAGGAGGAAACCTTAATTAAGAAAAGGCCTCCATAATATACGGGTGTATGCAAAACTATAGAGCATTTTCTTAACTGGTGATTGATGGGGAATCACATACCCATGTCCATTGTTGGTGTTGTCATGTCTGGGCGGATTGTCCTGGGTTCTACAAGAAGGCAGGCTGAGCAAGGCAAAGGGAACAAGCCAGTAAGCAGCACTGCTCTGTGGCCTCTGCATAAGCTCCTGCCTCCAGGTTCCTGACCTGTTTGAGTTCCTGTTCTGACTTCCTTTGATGATGAACAGTGATGTAGAAGTGTGAGACATATAACCCTTTTCCTCCCCAAGTTGTTTTGACCACGTCTTACCACAGCAATGATGACACTGAGTAGAACACCATTGCTCTTGAAGTTGAACTGGGGTGTATCATTGCCTAAGAATTGGTTGAGAAGCTAATCCATCTCATTCCAGCTCTGCCTCTAGTTTGAGCACTAAGTTTGTTTTTGTTTTTGTTTCTCTGAGATCTGGCTATGAGCTGACACAGGCCACATCTTCTTGCAGAATTTGATAAGCTAAAGCACCAGAAGAAAGACTAAGTGGACGCCAGACTTTATACTTCAAGGAAAGCAAACCTTGTGCTGGTTATTTGCCAACAAACAAGGTTTGTCTCCCCAAAGTAATTCCTTTTGGGTATACCATACACAAGGCCCAAAGGGGCTAACAAAAAGTAAGACTATTTTTGGAAAGGTGGTGATACATTTCAAATTCTCAAAATAAAAACATTTAAATGATATGCAATTAAGAAGCTAAGCAAGGAGGACCCTGGGTAAGATGATCAATCCTCATTCAGAAAGGCAAATGGGATAGACATTGGAAGAGGAAGAAAACAGGGAACAGGACAGAAGCCTACCACAGAGCAACTCTGAAAGACTCTTCCCAGCAGGTTATCAAAGCAGAGGCTGAGACTCATAGCCAAACTTTGGGCAGAATGTAGGGAATCTTATGAAAGAAGGAGGAGATGAAAGACCTGGAGGGGGACAGGAGCTCCACAAGGAGAGCAACAGAACCAAAAAATCTGGCCACAGGGGTCTTTTCTGAGACTGATACTCCAACCGAGGACTATGCATGGAAATAACCTAGAATGCCTGCACAGATGTTACCCATGGCAGTTCAGTGTCCAAGTAGCTATCCTAGTAAGGGGAACAGGGACTTTTTCTGACATGAACTCAGTGGCTGGCTCTTTGATCACCGCCCCATGAGGCAGAGCGGGGAAGTGGGGGAGGAGGGCAGCCTTACCAGGCCACAGAGGAAGACAAAGCAGCCAGTCCTGATGAGACCTGATAGGCTAGGGTCAGATGGAAGGGGAGGAGGACCTCCCCATCAATGGACTGGGGGAGGGGCATGAGAGGAGAAGAGAGTGGAAAGGTGGGATTGGGAGGGAATGAGGAAGGGAGCTACAGCTGGGATACAAAACGAATAAATTGTAATTGATAAAAAACATAAATTAATAAAAACCCAAATTCTGCTTCCCACCTCTGGTTACCTAATTCTGCCCACAGGCAACTCAAGTTCATAGCTTCTTACAGAATATTTTTATATAAATCCAAGAAGGCAAATAGATATATAAATATGGACACATGTATTAACATAGGTGTATATAATACTTAGGTATTTCTAATTGGAAATATGTTTATTATATCTTTATATGTATGTATACATATGTAGGTATAAGTTTCTCTTCTTTTTTCATAAATTATAACAAATTACGGATTCAGGTTTACTGGTTGCTTCCATCACTTAGGATTTCTTGGTAGTCATTCCACAGCAAGACATAAAAAGTTTCCTTATTCTTTTTTAATAGTTGTATGGTCTTACAGTGTATTGGCATGCACTGTTTCTTTAATCAGCCTTCTAATTATATTATTTTTATCAAAGATGCCAGTCTTGTGTTATTCCAACTAATGACCTGATAAAAGTCAATTCATATATAATAGGAGACTAAGCTCTCAAAATGGAATTTACATTGGAATGGAATATACAACAAAGAGTTTGTATATTTTAATTTTTGGATGCTTCTCAGTTTGCCCTCCAGATTTTGTCTGTTCATACTCCAAACAGAAATGTCTAAGAATTCTGTTTCTCTACACTTTTGCCAACTCACTATACAATCGAGTTGCCTAACTCAGAGACAACGTGGATCAAACAGTTACTTTTCTAGTTTTTTTTATGACATTTGTGCATCAAATGATTTATGTTTTCACAGGCCCACAAATTAAAATGACTTTCATATATCATCAAAACTGATGTTTAATATTTAACCTTGGTACAAAACTATTTTAAAATGTGGGTCATACCAGTCACTATAAGCTTGTGAAAATTATTCTGTGTGATAGGTATTTCAATAAATATTTGATTCCAAACAGTTCTGACACCACCAAAGAGTCTAAAGCATTTGAGTTCGTATACTATCATGTGGTAACCATTGGAAAAACTGGGAAATGAGGTAGATAAATATGTATAAAATATTATTTATATATTTTACTTAAAAACATGTATCTAAGGCAGGGATGGTGGTACATGCATTTAATCCTAGCAATCGGGAGGAAAGAATGGGTGGATCCCTATGAGTGCAAGGCCAGCCTGCTTTATAGAGCAAACTCCAGGACCGTGCCTCAACAAGTATTGTTAAGAATCTACCTCAGTTGACCTTTGTGGAGGTTTTACCTATAGCTCTTTGCCTTGTCATAACCTTATTAGGGTTTGGGGTTTTGTTGTTTTCTTGTCTTTCTCTCACTATTTAAAGTGGACTAGCAGAAAAGAGTTGTGTGTGGAGGCTACGCTGG
>CM053750.1:40424098-40483019 GCA_028658305.1 Pachyuromys duprasi
CTTCCTCTGTGGCTTGTTCAGGCTGCTCCCTCCTCAGGGGGAGGTGATCTAAGAGCCAGCCACTGAGTTCATGTCAGAGACAGCCCCTGCTCCCCTTATTAGGGAGCTCATTTGGAGACTGAGCTGCCACGGGCTACATCTGTGCACGGGGTCCAGGTCATCTCCATGCATGGTCCTTGGTTGGAGTATCAGTCTTAGAAAAGACCCCTGGGACCATATTTTTTGGTTCTGTTGCTCTCCGTGTAGAGCTCCAGCCTCTTCCAGGTCTTTCTCTCTCCCCCTTCTTTCATTAGATTCCCTACACTCTACCCAAAGTTTGGTTATGAGTCTCAGCATCTGCTTTAATACACTGCTGGGTAGAGTCTTGCAGAGTCCCCCTGTGGTAGGCTCCTGTCTTGTTCCTTATTTTCACCTTCTTCCGATTTTTTCCTTAGGGTTGTTGAAGCCTAGGCAGCCAATGCAGAAATGTAACTGGGAAAAAAGGATATGAACCCCACAACTAATAGAAGAGTGGGGCCCCAAAAGGTTGTCTGTTAAGAGTCTTCTTGGCCTCTGTACAGCATTCTGTCCTAGAATCAGGGCAAAGCTCTATAGGATTGAGGGTCGTGTGATTTGCACTCAAGCAAGGTAGGCCAAAGAATGGCTTTAAAGCCAGTTTTCTTCCAGGAAGGCAGAAAAGGCCAGAGCATTACTTTTGCATTGTATCTAGCTTTGTGCACATAGGTCTGGCTTCTAAAACATTAGGAAAGAGAAACTCTAGACTTGCTGACTTGTCGTAGTGAGAATAAGGAGTGAGAGAAGAGAATAGAAGGCCAGATGCTGTTCCTCTAAGGCCTTCGCTTAGAGGTTACCATTTCATTGATCCCCACAAAATGCACCAGGTGAAAAAGCCATGGCTATAGCCTACTTCTAACCCCAGATGATCTGAGGTGAGTTATAGCCAGGATTGAAAACATCCAGTGTGGTGCTGCCTGGCAGAGAAAGGCATCTCTGTAGTATTTCGGTGGCGTTACTCTCCTGGAGTGAGTTGCTGTCCGGAAGAGTTCTCTTCCCTTAGCTTGTCTGTAGCTCTTCTTCTCTTTCTTGAGACTAGTGTCTCATGTCGCACCAGCCTGCTCTCCATCCCTAACGTCCCCTTGTCTTAGAGAAGCTGTGGGTATTTGAAGAATATTGGGATATATTTTCTTCTAGGGATTAAATGGGACTAAGAAAAGTGGAAATTGGAAGATACCTAGTTTGAGTTAAACGGGCTTGTGTCCTCATGGCTCTGAGTCAGCTGGCCTGTAGTGATGATTAGCTCCTATTCCACTCCCCTTGTCAACTCAGCAGGGTTCTATAGCAAGGACAAGAAACCACAACGCTGGGAGAATGTGCCATATAACACTAGTGACAGAAAAACTGTCCAAGAAACCAGAGTTACAATTTATGAAAAGGTTATTTGTATCATCATCTGTAGATATATAGAAAGACAACGCATTTATATATATATAGAGAGAGAGAGAGAGAATTGTAATAAAAAGCTTTATTTCTCTTGCTATATTGGACATAACTGTCAAGAATGTGCTTGACAGTAAAACACATACACTCAAGAATATGCCATGTATATTTTATAGAGATAATTCCACATGAACTCTGTTCTAAAATTTTGTGTTATTTAAGTTCATCAGCCTGTGCCACAAGTATTTCAGCATATCAGTGTGAGAGGTCATGCGTTTCAAGAATTCCAGTGTATCTTATGAAAACTGTGTGTGCACCTAGCACACCATGGCCAGATTGATTTACATAATTTCATGAAAAATAATGTTTTGCTAAACTACCACTGACTCACCACACTGTCCTGAAGAACAAAAGTCTCCTGGCTTTTATTGTCAGTGGTTGGTCTGTAGTAGTGACTTGATAATACAATTACAGAACTCAGTACAAAGTAGCAGCAGTTTTTAGGGGAGAAAGAGGTTTATTTCATTTTACAATCCCTGGCTACATTCCATCACTGGAAAGAAGTCAAGGCGGGAACTTCACATAGCTAGTCACAGCTCCTCCACAGTTTAGAGCAGAAAGAAACACACACGGTGTTGGGTGTTCGCGAGTTTTTGTGTTCGGCTTGCTCTCTCCTCTCATACGATCAGGAACCCCTGGCTAGGGAAAAGAGGTACCCACATAAATTACCTGGAGCTTCCCACATAAATTAAGAAAATCCCCATATGGGGTAGTGGTGGTACACACCTTTAATGCAAGTACTCGGGAGGTGGAGACAGTGGGTCTCTGTGAATTTGAGGCCACCCTGGTCTATAGAGTGAATTCCAGGACACCAGGGCTACAGAGAGAAACCTTGTCTTGGAAGAAGAAGAAGGAAGGAAGGAAGGAAGCAAGCAAGCAAGGAAAGAAGCAAGGAAGAAAGGAAATCCCCCACAAACATGTCCACAGGCCATCTCAAAGAAGACAATCCTTTCCTGAAGTCTCTGTTCCAGTGATTACATGTTATGTCAAGGTAACAATTAAAGCTGACCATCATACTATCAATGGGTCAGGCAGAGTCCAGTGGCGCCATCTGCCCAGAGTCAGCCCCTCTGTTGGTAACACTGAGCTATCCGCACTAGCTGGTCTGCAGTTAACTCAGAGAAGGGCACTCTTGACCATACTATCTCTTTTTCTTTTACTCAAACCATTTTTTTGCACTTTCTTTTAAATTAAAATATAATTGTATCATTTCCTCCCTTCAGTCCCTCTCAAATTCATGGCCTTTAAAAAAAGTCATTATTATTACATGCACACACATGTGTGTATATGTGTACGCATATGTGTGTATATATATACATATGTATATGTATATATATTATTTGGATGGGTTTCTATGTCCACTTAGCATTGTTTGTATGCATATAATTTCAGGCTAGACGATTAGATATTAGAAAACCAACAAAGGAGCTAATTCTTCCCTTCATAGCAGGTACTAATTGCGTGTAGATCTTTGTCTACAGGTAGTGTCCTCTGAGGTTTCCTTTTCCACATTAGCATGTGTTATCACATATTATATATTACATGTTATATATTATATTATATAACACATTAGCATGTGTTATCATTGTTTGTTTCTTATTAGTGAGCCATAGTGTTGCGACATCGTGGGTCTGGCTTCCCTATCATTTCTAGAACACACTGTTTTGTGGCAGACTTCCTGGTCCTCTGGTTCATAAGCTATTTCTGCCACCCCTTTTCTGATGTTTCTTGAGCCCTGGGTGTGGGAGTTGTGAAAGGTGGAAGTTCAGCTACCAGATGGACATTGGTAGTTTGTACGGTGTTGCTTGTTGTCAAGGAACTGTGAAGAGGTTCCTCACCTCAGTGTATAAAGAGCAGATGCCTGAACACTCAAAGGGGGAAAGGCAGTGAGTGAGGGCAGATGTGGTATATCCAAGCAGCAGCATCTCCAGTGACAGGCTTTTCTGAAGGAAATAAGTCACAGCATTGAAGCAACAATCAGGGAGAGAAGAAGCCCCAGGTGGACAACTGTGGAGCACTGGCCGTGGCCCCTCCCCTGAGGCTGGCTATTCATCTGGAAGCACCCATGTACTTTTTTGCCTTGTAAACTTCTTCCAAAGGCTTGTGGGTACCTGATAAAGAAACGAAAGGCATGAATCAGCCAAGACCATGTAGGAATAGAATTCTCTCTGAAGAATTTAATTTGGCGTCGGCAACTACACAGGAGTGCTTGATTGCTGTGGTGAACCTTGTTATCCAAGTATGTGGCAGGAGACATTCTCAAGATGTTGCACAAAGAAGCTGATATTTTCTGAAACATCATCAAGGAAGCACAGGGAACTAGCCAGGATCAGCAGATCTGCTACAACATACAAAACAAATTGTAGTAGTCACCATGATAAAATAGCTGAAAGAAGTGAGGTAAGGGTTAGGCTTATTTTGGCTCATGGTTTGAGACAGTGCAGTGAACCCCACCATGGAAGGTGTGGCAGAGTTCATGGAAGCCACGAGCTGTAGTGATGGTAGCATGAAGCTGCCTGCACACAACTCCGGTTCAGGGAACAGAATGACTAGTCAGGAAATAATCCAGAAAGCCATCTTCCAGCAACGTATTTGGTTTTTGTTGTTGTTGTTGTTGTTGTTGTTTTCAGTGATGTCTTGCCTCCAAAGGAGCCCACAACCTAGAACAGCTGGAGACAAATTTTTCAAACAGGCAAGCCTGTGGTAGACATTCACCTCCAAGCCATAACACAAATCAAGCTACATTTTCAGAATATACCCCACATAATCGGTTAATAGCAACTACTTGTTTCTTCTGTTTCTTTTGGAAGAACTAAACAACGTGGCAAGCAGCCACGATTGACGAGAAAGTCCTCAATAGCCTGTACTAAGTAACTTCTCTTTTGGAAAAACAAAAATGCGGTGCCTGCGTGAATGTGACATGGGCTGCCCATGCCTGTCTAGTGGATGCTCTGCTAACCAGTGCTACTTTGGCATACAACAGTCAGATACCAGCTATCCCACAAGGTGCTTTATTTGATCCATCATGTCAACAGCAAGAGAGGTTCTTAGCCTAGCAGAGGTCTGACTGAAAGAACAGGCTTCAAAGTGAGAGTTATTTTTCAGACATGAATTGAGTTCACCCAGTCCGTGTAGAGGTGTTTAATCACATGCTGCTAACAGAACCGGCTTTGGTTTTGGTTTGCTATATTTCATTACTGTTCTTCCTTCCCTTATGAAGTGTTCATGTAATCTCAATCTACGTCTGGATGTTGAAGGATCTTATGGCATACCCCACAATGGAGCCAAATCCTACCAAAAATATGTAAACAAAGCAAAATTGTCAGGAGAGTCCCAGATTCTCTCCCTAATTGTGTCCTATCTGGTCATCACTGTACTGTATTTTTAACTGCAGTTTCCGCAGTCTGAGATACACATTTCTATCTTTAATTCAGATGGTCTAACTGAGCCAATCAAGTGTTATAGACAGCATGACTTAGAAAATGCTGTGGCTCTCAATTTATCTCTCCTTGAACACATCATTGAGTCAAATATTCCTTATGAAATTCTCTCTTAAGGATTATTCATCAGAGAAGCAGTGTTAGTTCCTTTGCTAATAGATGATTGTTCTGATGGTTGTTTAAGCAGATGTTATCAACCTGATGGGCAGATTGTCATACCATGAATTACTCTACATAAAAAATGCAGTTCTATTGCAACTTTAACTTCTAATTCAATAACACTGACATGATACTCAAGGCCCAAAATGACCTTAACTGACCCTTTAACATTAGAAAATTCACTTTAGACAAAAATAGTGGTTGAAAACATGGAAGTTTCTCCTAACAGACAGTAATGGTGTAACCATTTTTCTCAGAGGACAGCTGCAAGAATGTTCTATTCCTTTGATTCAGCTCTTCTGCTGACCTTGGGGACTCATTCACTTGGTAGAACACTTGGTTTAATTTTTACAAAAAGATTTATCCTTTTGAAACAAGTCAGATATGTGAACTAAATAAACTAGCATCCTGGATGTGGTTCTTATCTCATAGGGAAATCATAGGGAAACAAACATCCCATAATGGCATCATCTTGATTGTTACTTCTCTCAGATCACATCCAGGAAAAAAAATGGAAATAAAGGTGTCAAAAAAGGTAAATAAAATAAAATAAAATAAATACAGAAGAAAATAAAGCACTAAGAGTCACAGATATGGAAAAAAATCAGCTTGACCACACACACCTCTCCAACAGATGTCAAGCTTGAACCCTAGAGCCAGAGACCAATCGCATGGAACACTGTTTCTTCTGTTGTTATTTTGACTCTCTCAAGAGGTAATTAACTCTCCTGGGGCAGTAATGTCATTTTCCCAATACTGAATACCTTCCCTGCAGCACACAGTGAATCGCCTGTGCAAGTCCCTGCCCCAGGACCCCTAAATTTCTATAAAAGAAATATCTGAATCAATAGAAGAGTGCTATAAAATGCTTTCTGTGCTAAACAGCATTGGAGAAGTGAATTACTGATGAGCCCTCCATGCTTCAAAATATGGATTAATGTTCCAACCTAAGATGCCTGTTTCAGTTATGAATACTGGTGGAGGGTGGATAAACCTTCTAATGCACTTCCAAAGAGTGTCATAAAAATCTATCAATATTAGTCTTGAAAGAGAGAGACTGAACAGGAAATATGGCTTTATGGGGGAAATATTCTACTGTTTAAATCTGGAATGCCCCTTGAAGTCCCATGTGAAGCTAAAGACTTGGTCCCGGACTTTGAAACCATTAGGAAGTGGTAGAACAAAGACACAGGACCAAGTGGAAGTGTTTAGTTAATTAGAGGCATGCCTTTGCAGGGAATTGCAGAACCCTGGTCTTGTTCCTCTTAACCTTCACTCTTACTTTCCTGATGTGAAGTAAATGGCTTGGTTCTACAACATTCCGTGTGCCACGGTATTCTGCCCTGCCGCAGACACAAAAGCAACAATGCCAAGTAGCCGTGAACTGAAACATGAACCCCAGTGAACCTTCCCCTTATGTGCTGATTTTCGCAGAGATTGTGTCCTTCCCAGAACCAGAAATTGTCAACACTGAGAATGATAATTTGAGGGAAAGAGGTCTCACGGGGGAGAAGAGGACATTGTAAAGCTACAGATCTCAAGTCTTTTGGCACTAGTTCTTCCTAGCCCCACAGGCTTCTGTGTGAGGGTAGTCAGGGAGGAAATGATATGGGAGACTCCTTTTTCCTACCCAGCCCAAGCCGCTTACTGATTTCTCTGAATGAAAACCAGGGCTATCTATTCCCATACTCTAGCCTAAACTTTCAGGAAAAAGATAATCATAAAAGTTAACTTTTCTTCATCATTCCTATTTGCCAGACACTATATATTCTCACATATGTGATCTCATTCGCTACAAAACCCTTAGCCAGCAAGTACTACTAATAATCCCAAAATTAACAAGACTAGAAAGTAGCAGAAGGACAATTCAGTGCTGCCCAGGCAACAGTCTGAGGGCCTGTGTTCTCTTAGCACCGTGCCTAATTTCTGAACGGACAGTTACATCATTTTTGTTCATAGCAAATGATATATTTTTAGGCTTGCTACTTTAAATGAAGTTAGCATGGTTTGATTGGCTTGTTGTCCTCATTATAATTTTTCATTCAATTCAGTTCTCTAAACATCCATTGAGCAACTATTTTATGCTCATCAATGTGTTAATTACTATGAAGACTCAGCATTTTTCTCTGGAAAAAAAATGCCATTGGATGAATAGAGCAAATGTATGTGGAAAGTAAAAACACTATTAAGCTGGATATACTTTTATTCTGAGCATTTGGGAAGCAGAGGCAGGCTAGCCTTCCTCATAGGGTGAGTTCCAAGACACCCAGGGATACTCTGTATTGAAACACCAAAGAAGAAAAAGAGAAAGACAGACAGACAGACACACACACACACACACACACACACAGAGAGAGAGAGAGAGAGAGAGAGAGAGAGAGAACAGAAAAGAAAAAGCCTAATCTCGTATCAGGAAGTACCAGAAGGTGTTGTCCCACCTGCCGCAGTCTGTTTGGACAATGATAACAAAAATGCCACCACGTGAGTGTTTTACACAGAAATATCTATTCCTTACAATTCTGGATCCTGAGACATGTGAGATCAAGGAAGGTGTAGTGTCTGAGGAGTCATTTCCTGACTTCTCAGAGTGAATCTTCTTCCTGCACCCTCATAAGGCAGAAGGGAAAGAACTCTCTGGAGGCTTTTTATGTGGCACTGATTAAATTCATGAAGCTTCTACCCTTGTGACATAATCACCTTACAAAGTTCCCCTTCTACTGTGACCACACTGGAGTTAAGATTTCAACATATGATCTTCTAGATTCATATCTTGTATTGTAAATCAGCAGATTCACATCTGGTATTGTGAACCTGGTCAAAAATCCATGGCTGAGAGGTCATAAATCCTAAGTGAACAGGTGACTTGGTGTGATATACCTGTCAAATTTCCTTCCAAATGTATGCGCCTGTACATTAGTACTACAGCCCACTTTGGCCAGAAAAGCTACGGTTTGGAAGGGTAGTTGTAGCTACATAGACTCATAACTGGTTAAAATGCTGAGAATAAGTGACTGTTGAATACTCAGTCATGAACTATGTGCATCAACGCCTCTAAGGTGTAGGGAATGTCATGGAGAAGAAGGGAATAGGATGTAAGAGCTAGAGAAAAAAGCAGTGTTGTGGAACAGGCATGCAGAATTGCATGGCCACTGCACTTTGGAACTCACAGCAGCTCCATTACCTGAGCCAGACTCAGGTAAGACTGGGACTATCATCATCTTGTCATGGAGTGGGATGGGTTCATAAGGCCACACTTGAAGGTAGTTACGGGGAGGAGGTACTTTTGAGAGGGGAGGAGAAGACATTGATCTTCAATGGTGTGGTCAATGGTAATGTTCTCATGTTCCCATTCATAATCCTCTCACACATGTTTCTATAAGCAACCTTAACCAATTCATTGGCGCACACACACACACACACACACAAACACACACACACACACAAACACGTCAAACCATCATGTGGTTGTATGGAGGTCCTGAGTAGGGAGAACTGCCCCTAAAGCTTTTCTTCAGAGTTCCTGACTTTTGGGCACACTGATGAGGGTTGGCAGTGCTCTGTAGGCATAAGGTTATTGGAATAAGGAATTCAAATGCTGATTTCTGTACTCTTCCCCACCCCCATCTGGTTGCAATCCTTGTTCTCGTTGTCTCGTTGTGTAAACAGTTTCCCAATTGTCCCCAAATATGCCAATAAAACAGTTTACAGCCAATTACTGAGCAGGAGAGAGAATATGGCTGGACTTTCTGCCAGCCAGGGGAGGAGTGAGAAGAGGAAGTAGGGATTCAGCCATGGGCGGAAGGCCAGGAGACAGCAGGAGAGAAGAGGTTGAGCAGAAAAGTTACATAGTACAAGTATTCCTGGAATGCGCCCTGGGAGAAAGCCAGATTTAGCTTAGAATTAGATTTGAATAGAGTAATAACTGCCCAGTTATTGCATTGTAGAGCTTATTAAAATAATATAATGGAGTCTCAGTTATTTGTGTAAGAGTCGAGTTAGGAGAGAAACTGAGAAAGAAACATTGTTTTGTAAAAATAACTTAGCAATGCTCCTCTCTGCTGAGAACTGAAGCTCAGAACAGTCTCCAGCTCCTTAGGGATCATTCTGAACATTCATCCAACTTTGAACCTGTAGCATTTACCCTTGTAAACCCCTATCTACCAGCTGAGTAGATAACCAAGGATAAAACGTTCCTCTTCTCTCATCACTTCCTGTTCTCGTTTGGACAACTGCTGAGTGCTGAGGCTGTTGAACCTTCATTCAGAGTCTTTCTCAACCAGTGACTCCAACACCATACATAGGACCTTCACATCGCAATTCGGATCCCCACTGCTGTAAAGCTACATTATAACTGCTGGCATTGCTGGTAGAAAAAAAACAAAACAAAACCAAACCAACCAAGCAACCAAAAAAAAAAAATGCTAGCCTTTTACATACATAATCTCAATTTTCATTTTAAGTCAGTTTTATTTCCACCTTACTGATGGCCAAGGTCACATAGATGGTTGAGTATGAAAATCACTATTTGAATTCTCATCTAACTTACCTGACTCAGCTGTCCATCTTAACCATACTTTCTGTGGTACCTCTGTTTCCTCGTATGATGAAGAAGCATTAATAGGTCTTAGATAATATATTTATATACACACATATACATATATACATACACTATTATGCATATATGTGTGTATAATATATATACAAAAATATAAATATACATATATATAAATATATTCTGTCTAAATTCTCCCCAACTTTTACTTCTTCCCTGAAAACGTTTTTAAAGATACCTAAAGCCTGTGTTTGTCCAGGTGGCCGTAGCCTGTCAGGGTTACCATGCTTTTTTTTTTTTAATATTAATTACAACCATGCTTCTATAAGAGAATAATATAAGGAAAAAGCATCCTCCCAGTAAGTTATTTGGAAACAATGCCACACATACAGAAAAGTGAAACTACTGCATTAAAAACTTTGTCCCCGAGCCGCTTTGACAGGAAGTGGTCCCTCACCCTCAATTCTTCAGGGTTCATTTTCTTCAAACAAAGACATTTCCCCAGTAACCACAATAGGACTCTTGGAATCATTATCAGCACTGCCACACACCCTCAGACCTCACTTAGTTTCACCAGTTCTTCCCATCACAGCTTTGTATAGTAAAACCAGTTAGTACAGAATCCCATGGTTTGATTCCTTTAGTTTTGCTCAACCTCTCAACTTTCAGGATTTTGATATTTTTAAAGATCTCATGCCAGCTACTTTATAGAATAGCTCAGTAGGGTTTGTCTGCTGTTTCCTCATTCCCGGAGTTTCATTAGTTTCCTTTGGCAAGAACAAAGAACCAGGCTGTGTCCTCATTGATCCTATCAATGGGTACAAGCTTCAGGGTGTCCATGATTGATAATTAAGAAAGTCCTGCCAGAGAGAAAAAGACACTGGGGGCCACTCAGCCGTAAATGGGGGTTTATTACATCCGTATTACATCCTTTCCTCCTGAGGCACAGAAATCAGTGTGGAAGAGAAAGATGGGAAAACTTCAAGAGCCAGAGGTAGTGGGGGCCACTGCAAAAAGTGTTTTCCAGACAGGACAAGGCCATGGCACACAGGAACCTCACAACAGCTATAACTTCATGCACAAGAGGAAGCCGGACAAAACCAAGCCAAGACAGAGGAGGCGATCACAATTGATAGGTGCTTGGAGAAAGCGAGAGAGAGCCAGTTTTATTCAGGGAGGCGACCCATGCTGCAGTAGACGGCCCAATGCCCACATAAATACAGGCAGCACCAGATGGACTCAGTGGATCTATTAAAAAAAAAGAGCACATGAAGTTGGGAGGATAAAATAGTAGGAAGGGATATGAGGAAAGTTGGAGGGGAGGGGGGAGGAGGCTGGATTTGCTTAAAACAAATGATATATAGGTGTTCTCAATAAAGTAGAGTTGTTTTAAGTACCTGCCAGGACACAATTCTCTGTTGCTCTTTCTTCACAGGCTTTGCAGAGATATTGGAAACTATATGACATCTCAACGATCATTTTGTAAGCCTAGCAAAGCCAGTGGGGTCCTAGCATTTTTTTCCATATTCCTGTTTGTTCTATGAGAAGTTTTGTAGTGTTTATAGACCTGAGAGCACAGTGAAGATGTAAGATGTGTTACAATAAAAGTATTGGATGATTCTGCCCATGTTGATTGAGAAACAGAGTTAAAGGTGGAGATTTCGAAGTTGTCTGTTTGTTTGATCCACCATATGATATCGTCCGTGTGGACATGTTTGTGACGTGGTTTTGTGTGTGTAGTGCTGAAGGTTGCGCCCAGGGTCTGTCATGCATGCTTCTCAAGTCCTCTACCCACACACTGGCTTCCCCAGGCCAGCAACAGTGCAAACTCTAATAGTCAGGGCTTGGTCCTTAACAATTCATTCATTATCCAGATGGTAAGTATTCTTTTTAAACATTGGTAGGAAACTTGCTTTTAGTGACATCTAGGGAATATTGGAATGAGAATAGGACTACAAGGGGGTACCATAAGGGTGCTGAGTCACAAAACAGGTAGGGGAGCAGCTCTAAGCGGGTGGTGACTTTTCCATTTGGCACATGGTCCCGCCTTTCGTCAAAATCCCATTTGTAGTATGAACCCTCAAGTTAAAAAGTAAGGAACAACTGAAAAGTCAGAAACCCCAGATCCCTGCAAACTGTTAACAGAGCTGTCCTACCTGCTGTAATAAACAGTGCTGGGTCGCCATTCTCGACAGGTAAATTTAAACAAGAGTAAAAAGCATAAAATGATTTATTCTATGTGGCCACACTTAAAAGGAACAAAGAGGTAGCGTAAACCTCCAAGTCTGTCTTCCAGGGTCCTGAAATGAAGTGCAGGTTTAAATAAAAGGCAAGAGGTGTGCTCGGCTGAGCAGATCCTGGGAAGGAGTGGCCCAGCTCATCATCACGGTCTCAGCTCCAACCTCACTCAGCTTGACAAGTTCTGGGACAAGCCTCCTCAACCCCACCTGCCCACACACCTGCCGACTGACACATTACTTCAACTTTTCCTTCTCTCATCATGAAAATTTTCCAATTTTCTTTCTTTCTTTTTTGGTGGTATTTTGGTTTTTTGTTTTGTTTTGTTTTCTCCCAAGACAAGAGTTTCTCCGTGTAGCCCTGGCTGTCCTGTACTTACTTTTTAGACCAGGCTGGCCTTGAACTCAGAGATTGGCCTGCCTCTGCCTCCCTGAGGGCTTGGACAAAAGGGCCACCACGCCCACCACTGTTTCTGAGTCTGATGGGAAAGGGGGAAAGGTAAAGATTTCTAGAATATCCTCACCTAGGCAGAATGGTTAAAAATTCAACCCTCTTTTCCCTTTTCCCAGCCTCTTCTGTTAGAGAGAGAGAGACTGAGCAACAATCCTGAGCCCCTTGACACGCCTCTTCCTCCCTCCCCTCTGTAATCAACACAATTCACAGCATGATACAAAAACTCCATCTCCACTGGAGTCCCCAAGCACTCTGCAACCCTACAAAGATACAAGACCTTGCAAAAGACTGTTAAAGCCCTAGTTTTGAAAGTTTTTTTTTTCCCCCAGTGCCTGTAATAAATGGTGGAAAGTCTGGGAAAGTGTAGCTTTGCCCCATCAAGGGATGCTCTGAAGCTGGTTTGCCCCAGCAGATGTCATAAATGACAGGCTGGCATCTCTGGGGAAGCAACATCTCTTCCCTTCAGTAGCTTCAGTTTTTCTCTTCAATTCATTGCACAGTGGTTTAGAACCTCACCCCTGCCAACATATCCATTTGGGAAATATGATTTTTGATTATTGGGGTTTTTTGTTTGTTTTGTTCAAACATCTGCAATACAAATTACTGCATAGGATCCTATTTTATGAGGCTATAAATCTCTCATTTCTCCACCTTCTCTGGCTGACTCAGAGATGGTACGTATGACTGTAAGCCAAGGTTCATCACGGCCTGGGGACAGTGTAGAATAATGAGGAAGCTTTGATGTGCCTTTACACCAACAACATTTGAATGAACTTGGGGTGCTGATAGGGCAAAGTTCTTCATCTCTTGTAAAACAAGCAAGACAAAAATGTGTGTTGAATATGAAAGGTGCAGATTTATTAGTCTTCTTTCTCAGAAGGGAGCGGTGGTAGCATGGGATGATGTTGGAACACAGACCAGGAATGGAGTCCTGTGAGGAGAATTCTGAGTGCTTGCAAGAACACTTCAAGGAAAGAAGACAAGTGGCTTTGTTTGTTTGTTTGTTTCTATTTGGTGTTTTGTGGTTTTTTGTTTATTTGTTTTTTTCTGATCTCAGTCTCTTCAAAACACAGAGTTGTTCTTGGAATTTGTTTTCATGCCCTTCCCCGGTGCAGTGGATAGGAGGGAGTTTACTTCAGATTATTCATTATTGTGTGCTGTTGCTACTCAATTAAATGTTTAAACTACCCTTTATGGAAAGAGAAAACATGGGTTTTGCCACTTGCATCTTGTCCGTGTGATTGTATACAAGCTTGAACTCATGAGAAATTTACTCATGTGATCCTCATGAGGATAAGTTGTTTGAGGCTCTGAATAAAGTTGGTTACAGCAGGAGACTTTAGATCGGCCCATTTATCCACTCTATTCTCCCAGATCTCACTGCCTCTAGAGCATTGTGAGGTAGTGTGGGGCTGTGGGCAGTTGGAATCACTGCTGCAAGGCAGAATTCCCAGATGACTCTGGTATTGGGACACACATCCACCCAGTTCCCACTATAAGTATATCTGTACAAGAAGGAAGCATATTAAACGTTCCATATTGATCTTCATAGGTCTCATGGATATAAATATCAAGTGTCTTTAAAAAAAAACAATACTGTTGATCATATCATTGTTGGATAACAGAAGAATAACCAGTGTATGGAGCAAAGAGAATTTCCAGGAGACTCTAATGCAATACAATGCTCCAAAAGTTGGAATATATTAAATCTGACTCTATACACAAGAGCTACAGCCCTAAATAGCCAGACCTCTGATTCATATGGACCTCAGTGCATTTCAAGACACAGTATGAGTCAGCAATAAACAGAAAACTTATGCAACCAATATCATTTAATGATTTCCTTTGTTAGAAGGAAATTTCATTTATTTTACACATACTTTGCCTTAAATTATGGCTTACTTGACAGAGTTGTTCCTTTTTTTTTTCTTTTGAGACAGTGTTGACTGGATATTTGCTGCAAGATTGATAGTGTGGATTTGCTTGAGCCACACACATCAGCAAATGGTTTGCAGCAGCCCTTCTTCCCCCTGATGGTATCTGTCTTGCTTTGATAGTGTGTTGAATCAGAACTGCAAAACCCTTTGGTAGCCCAGTCTTCTTTCCCAGATGAATTACTGTGGTATATTAATGGTACAGCCAATGAAAACTGCTATCTACTTGCTCTGAGTGAGCTTGAAACAGTGAAGTTATATACTTCATTGTGTTTTGTGTTTCTGGATTCCTTTGTAGGATAAAAGTAGTCCATTTGCATTGATTTATATATTTTAGAGCTGGTTAAAGCTAAATTCATTCTTTATTCAAAGAACAAAAGGGATCGGAGAGTGAATAAGACAGAGGAGACAGACGGAGTTTATAAGGAGGAAAATCAGCAAATGTTAGCCAGGTAGTTGCAAATGTTAACAAATTACAGGAAAGAAATGAACACGGTTATAGAGAAAGAATGCACTTCTGGGATGTTGCTCCAAAATGGGAAAGGGCCAATTTTGGGGGAATAGGCTAGAACTTGAAGGATAATGAATTAGCCATGCAGAGATCTCAAGAGAGCCTTTGGGACAGAAACACAGGCAGTATGACAGGAGGGTGGGAGGGACTCTGTGGGGGAGTCTTTCTAAGATCCCCACTGAATGCTTGAAATTCCCTGCAGTTCCACATATACTAGTACTTCCCTATGCAAACATACTTAAAATTTAGTTTACACATTAGGCATCAGAAAAGTGAGCTACAATAACTTACCATAGATCTTAGTGCCTTCAAATACAACTCTTTTCTATTATCTATTACGTTAGTGGCTTTCAATTCTTGGAAAGTAATTTATGTTTTTTGTGCTATCTCCAGATTTCCTTTGATGTCATTATTAAATAAGTAAGGATTACTACAATGTGATAAGTCAATATGATAACTCATATAATTACTGTGAGATGAATGGGCACACAGCATGGCCATCTGGATAGATGGCAATCTGTATCCTCAGTAACACAGAGGGAGAAGGCACAAGATTTCTTTCCCCTACTAAGAACAGCACACAACTTAGAACTTATGAATGATTTTTGTAATTTTCCGTCTAATATTTTTCAGATAGTAGTTGACCTCTGGTGATTGAAAGTACAGAAGGTGATGAGAAGAGACTTCTGTATATGCAAGGGAGAGTATTAAGATAGGAAGGCAGAGAGATATAACCAGAGAGACACAACCTAGGGCAGCGTCATAGAGTAGGGTTTTATTGTAAGGGCCGTGGGAGTCCATGAGAACTCCAGTACTTAAGCAGAGAGGTGATGTGCCTGGATAGTCTTGCTTCTAGGAATGGGCAGTCTTGCTGGGGTGTTCTATCTTGAGACTCAATATTGATTAGAAGCCTACTTCTTTTTGAAAATTTAGTACAACCAGGATTCTGCCTGTTTCATATTTGATTCTGGGCTCGTGAACAAAGAGAATATGTTAGGTCTATTAGAATTCAGAAGCTTGTGTGAAGGCTCCTGTAGAGCCAGAATTCACCCCTGAGGAGTGACCCGGTGATAATTGTGCCCCAGGGATTCCTGGCAGACACCTTGTCCAGCTGAAATGAGACTTCTGAGGATGGAGGGGCCAGATGGTGCTGGTCTCTCGGAAGCTGCTAGTTCTGATAAAACAGAAAATACCGCAAACTGGATCCAGCTGCTGTAGCCAACTGATACAGAAACAGATGTATCCGAGGCAACAGCAGGACAACTTCATTTCTATGAAGCGAAATACAAGCTACATATATTACTTCCACCTATATCAAATTGGTTTAACAGGTATAAACTGGTTCGGGAATAAATGCAGATATCTCTTGGTAAACATGCATCTCAATGAGTGGGAGTAGATGTGCACAAATCCTCCACAGAGATGAATGTATAGACTTCAGCTATCCAAGACACCTGGACACTACTCAATTTCCTTTACAGAGAACATAGAAAGTATTGCGTAATGTGACTTATCAGTTGGGTAGAGATTGATGTAACTTCTGGTGGTATTCCAGCCTCCTCACTTGACTCTCTCTCAAAGCAAAGGACTGTGCTTGAGGACTAAGTGTAAAATATAGCCTTAAAAAGAAGCACAAAGTTCTAAGATAAATTAAGATCCATACAGGAGGACACACACAGTACATGCTCACTTATAATATGCAGATATTAGCCATATAATATAGGATAAACATACTAAAGTCTACAAACCTAAAGAAGCTAAACATTAAGGAGGACCCTACGGAGGATGCTTAAATCTCATTCAGAATGGCAAACAGCATAGACACCAGAAGCGGTTTCAGAAGAGAGGAAACAGGATGGAAGCCTACTATAAAGTGTCCTCTTAAAGGCTCCACCCAATAGAGGATTAAAGCAGATACTAAGACTCACAGCCAAATTTTGGGCAGAGCTCAGGGAGTCTCATGGAAGAAGAGGCGGGTGGATAGAAGGACATGGAGGGGACAGGAACCCCACAAAGAGACCAACAAAGTTAAAGAATCTGAGTCCAGAAAGTCCTGTAGAGACTGATGCACCAACCAAGGACCATGGGTGGAGAGGACCTAGACCTCGTGCTCAGATGTGGCTGATTGGCAGCTCAGTCTCCATGTAGATTCCTGAGTAAGGGAGCAGGGGCTGCCTGTCATGAGCTCAGTTGGCTGCTCTTTGATCACTTGTCCCTGGTGATGCGGCCTTGCCAGGCTACAAAGGAAGAGGATTCAGTCAGTCCTGATGAGGCTTGACAAGCTATGAGCAGATAGCAAAGGAGAACTCCCCCTTTCAGTGGAATAGGGAGGAGGGGGAGATAGAGAGAGGGAGGGAGGAAAGGTGGGGACTGGGAGAGGTTGAGGGAGGGGTCTTCAATTGGAATATATAATGAATAAATTGTAGGAAAATAATAAAAAGAAAAAGAAGAAGGAAAAAGAACCACAGGAGATGGGAAGAGGTGTCTCAGTATAACTCAGCTTCAGGGCTCAAAAAGAAAGGGTTGGACTTTCATCTCAAAGTTCTAGATCGGATAAATGCTTGATCTTAGTAGGTCTTGGTCTTAGTAGGTTTTGGCTGAAGAAAGCAAAAGGAGCGTGATAGTTGTAACTATCTCCTCTCGGTTCACCAGAGTTTGAATGCAGGTAGAGGCTTAGTTGCCAAGCGCTATCTCATAGTGGAGCATGGGGGTAAGTGGTGCCGTTATTTCTGTTTCTGATTTGTCACTGTTGCCTGGTTGGTTTGGTTCGGTTTTTCTGGAATGCAATCAGAGCAATGATTGTATCTGTCAGTTCCCAGGAGTCTCATCCAGTTCTGAGTTCGGGATTGCCCAAGAGAAACTGTTACAGTTAAGGGTAAGATAGCAGCCTGCCTCAGTTGATTAGCCTCATCCTACTTCCCACTAAGTCTCTGACCCCCTCGTCCATGTGCGCATGCCGTTCTTAGCCCAGGGTGTCGCCATGATGAGGTCTAAATGGGGAGAGAAGCAGATCCACTTGTTCCCTACCCCCACCTCTCCTACAGCTCTGGTGCCCCTCAATGACTCTGCTTCCACCGTCCTACCAGAGGCAACACCCCTTTCCACCATAGACTTGTTCACTAATTCTCAAAATAAATCCCTAATTCCGTATCACGTAAGCCTTAACTAATGCAGGGAGCTAGATTATTCATGAAGGCAGGTTAAGCCTGAAGCTCTCTAGTAAGACAGACACCAAATATGTCCGTTTTTGTACCAGTAAGGCTGTTCTGCAACACCCACTGCCTATCCAAATGACTCAACTCTGACTAGAGACGGTGAGCCCAGAAGTTCAAAGTTCAGCCCTGCAAGACTGCCTCCACCTCAAACAACAGCTACAAATGGATGCCCAGGCATCTCTGCCCAGTTCAGTGCCCTTTCAAGATGTCTGTCCCCCACCTTGGATTCCATAAGTTGCTAGAATGAATGATTCACAGACCTCTGAGAGTTGTTTTGCTTATAGTTAATTTTTTTTACTGTAAATAATCTATCTCAAGAAAAATATGTCTCAGGAACAGCCAGATAAGAAACACATGGAACAAAATACTGAGGTCTGTGGGAGAAGGGTGCACGGACTTCCATATCTTGGCAGTGTGTCATCCTTCCAGTGACTCAGTAGGTTCACCAACTCTAACATCCCTGAACGTTGTCCTTCAGAAGTCTTTATAAAGGTTTCATTATATGGACATGGTTCGTTAAGTCACTGGCCATTGGTGGCTGATCTCTAATTCTGGCCACTCTCTTCCTTTCTTGGAGCCATACGCTGTAACCTCAGATCACATGGTTGATTTTCCTGATGACAAACCTCATCTTGAAGCTCTCTAGCATGCACCCTCTACCTCTCAAGCATACAAAACACAATCCCCAAGGTTTATAGAGTTCTGTCAGGGATGGGGAACCAAAAACAAATAGCTTGCTGGCTCATTTAGGGTGCTCTTTGGCCGAGTAAGAGAGAGTGGGATCGCTGGTAAAGCATTGTTATACTCCATGCTTTGGCAAACACTGTCCCAGGTCTCTTTTGACAAATGGGTGGTTTCGTATAAGTTTGTAGCAACTTGAACTGCTTTAGATATGTCTGGAAGGTGTTTTCAGAGAGTTTGTGTATTTAATGAGGAAGAAAGGCACCAGCCAATCAGATTCCAGCCAGGGCAGAATAAAAAAGACAAGGAAGGGAAGACTGGAGTTCTCTGTTCTGGAGCCAAATGACATTCTCCTCCTGCCCTCATACATAAAAATTACTGGTCTGGCCTTTGGTCTCTAGGGTACACAGACGTCATCCCCAAGACTCTGCTCACTGGCCACAGACTGACTTATTTACGTAATTTGCATTGAGCCACTCTCCTAAACACCCTGGCTCTCCAATGTACAGACAGCCTTTTATGGAATTTCTTGTTCATCATAATCATGTCAGGCAGTTCTAATAAATCTCTTTTCCATATGTTTGCATATGGTGTACATAAAACATATATGCATAAAATTTTCATGATTCTGTCTAGAGACCCATAGTTAAAACATTTTAAAAATTAAAATATAACACAGTATGTTATTAATACTCCCTCTCCAGAAATCAAAAATCATTTGCATCAAGCCAATGATTTGAGTTTGAAGATCATATATCTACTAAAAACTAGTAGCAGTAATGTTTACTGTGAGGACCTGGATTGATCATAAGCATTACATCAGGTGCTACTTTAACAGGTGCAATTCGTATTGTTTTGTTGTTGTTGTTGTTTAGTGATTCTTCTTTGTATCTAAAAATGATACATTTTGTTTCAGATGAAAGATGGTAAAATATTATTAGAGAAATACATGAGGTGAATATCAGGTCTCTTCGGAATATTAAGACCCAAGAAAAAGTGATTGTTTTTTTTCTACTCTCTTCTCTTTTTCCCTTAATTTATTTATTTTCTTATTAATTACAGTCTATTAACTTTATATCCCAACTATAGCACCCTCCCTCATCCCCTCCCAATCTCACCCTCCCTCCCTATTCTCCTCCCATGCCCCTCTCCAAGTCCACTGGTACGGGAGGTCCTCCTCCCCTTCCCTCTGACCCTAGCCTATCAGGTCTCATCAGGACTGGCTGCATTGTCTTCCTCTGTGGCCTACTCAGGCTGCTCCCCTCTCAGGGGGAGATGATCAAAGAGCCAGCAACTGAGTTCATGTCAGAGACAGTCCCTGTTCCCCTTACTAGAGAACCCACTTGGACACTGAACTGCCACATCTGGCTACATCTGTCAGGGGTTCTAGTTTATCTCCATGCATGGTCCTTGGTTGGAGTATCAGCCTCAGGAAAGACCCCTGTGCTCAGATTATTTGGTTCTGTTGCTCTCCTTGTGGAGTTCCTGTCCCCTCTAGGTATTTCTATCTCCCCATCTTTCGTAAGATTTCCTGCACTCTGCCCAAAGTTTGGCTATGAGTTTCAGTCTCTGCTTTGATACCTTGCTGGGTAGAGTCTTTCAGAGTCCCTCTGTGGTAGGCTCCTGTTCTGTTCCTTTTTTTCTTCCTTTTCTGATATCTGTTCCATTTGCCCTTCAGAATGATCCTCTTACCCGGGGTCCTCCTTGCTTAGCTTCTTTAGGTGCACAGATTTCAGTATGATTATCCTATATTACATGTCTAATATCCACTTATAAGTGAGTATATACCATGTGTGTCTTTCTGCTTCTGGTACGCTCCTCTCTTAAAAATAGGCAAACTACAAGTTGCTCATGAGGACTTGACACTATTATAACTTGAGAAATAAAGGATTCAGATTATTCTCCCTAAGTTCAAAATTACTTCCAGTTTTTAGCTATATTATTAATACCTCTGATATAATGATGTTATGAGTAAGTTTCTCCATGTATTTCAAACAAAAGGAAAAATGAGAGATCATTGCTCTTTTTATTCATGAAATTGTTTTAAGCTAATTTTCTCCTATTAGGATATAACTTTATTGAGTTGTACAGCTCAAATCTTATTTATTTCTGTATTTCTGTAATTTAGCATAGTGGTGAGCATAAAATAATTACTCAAGAAATTTGTTAGGCCACATTTAAGTGACTTTTATGTACATGTTTGGTATCTTTGAAATTATAATCCATTTTATAGTTAATAATGGTTCAATTACTGTCAGCGAGGTGCTTCCTCCGGGATAAATTAAAATGGAATCAGCTTGTAAGCATACTATATTTGATGGTATATTTGTAATTAACAAGTTTAAAAGTAAACATCTCAAAGTAATTCATTACATTAGTTCAAATAATAGCTGTAACTCAGCAGGACATGGTGGTGCATACCTTTACTCTCAGCACTCAGGGAAGTAGAGGCAGGCAGACCACTGTGAGTTCCAGGCCAGCCTTGTCTACAAAGCAATTCCAGTACAGCCAAAGCAACACAGAGAAACTCTGTCTCGAAGAAAAACAAAAACAAAAAAATAAAATAAAATAAAAACTCTGTAACTCTCCTTTAATCACTAACCTGAAATAGACCTGAAGAATCGGGCCTTCTCTTCAGAAATTTCATTGCTCTTTATTCATTTTCTCATAACTTACTCAAAACTAACAATATATGTCTTCACTAAGTTGTGTTAGCCCAATCACACTAACATATATGGTGAACAATATATTCTGCTAAAAAAAAAAACGGAAGAGTAAAGTTATTTTTCTATCCCCAAGATATTTGAGGCCCTTGATCCATGGACAAAACTTCGACTAAGTAAACAGTCATGACATTATCATCAAAATTGGCACATGCCTCAGTAACATTATTATTATTTTGACTCCATTTTTGAATTTTGATTTACTGTTATGGGTGTTCTGCGGTCTGTATTCTGTAATTCTTCACCTCTAAGCCTGTTTTAGAAACCAAATAAATAGAGGCCAATAATTTACAAATACGACTACATTAAATTAACATGCTTCTGTAGAGCAAAGGGTGCCATCATTCAAGTGAAGAGGCAGCCTACAGAATGGAGGAAATTCTTACCAGTATAGAGCTGACAGAGTATTAGTGACTAAAAATTACATTAAAAACTAAACACCAAAAAAGCCTGTGTTTACATATTACAGATAAGTATTTAGATAACAGAAAGGGAAATCTGAATTTTGAAGCAGCAATCTTCATATTACATTGTATGAACAGAGATACCACCTTGACTTCTTCCTTGAACTATTTTATCCACTGCAATCGTTACAAGCTTGAATCTAATTCCAGTGGTCGCAAATTTACATAATATCAATTTCTTACACACTAAAAGAATGTTTAAATGAGCCCATCCCTTTCCTGTATCACAAATGGGAGTATATATTATTTTTAGACAAGAGACAATAATTTTTTTAAGTAGTATTTTCTGTGTGGCCAAAATGTAAAGTAAATACAAAAGATCTCACATTTTCTAGAAACAGTTTAAACAGTTTATGATGGTTTCCTTTAGAAGAAAGCATTATTTTATAAATTTAAAGATATCTATATATTAAAATATTGTCTACTTTAACATGACTTTTATTTCACTAAGTGGTACATACAGATGGCAAACAAAACATAACAAAAAGTCTTATATAGTAATGGTCATAAGAACTTTATGCTGTAATAAGCCCAAATTGGAAACAGCCCAACACCTTTAACAACTAAGTCATTAAATAGTGTGACTACACATAGCATGGAATGTTTTTCAACAATAAAAAAGAAACAAGCTATTGACATATTTGCAAATGTGTGGAGGATCATTCTCTGGGTGATGAAAGCCAACCTCAGAACGTTATATACAAGTAATGACACATATTGATACATATATGTGTGTTCTCTTTATAAAATCATGAGGTGTTAGATAATCCAAATAAGGGAATTACCTAGCAGAATACTCTCATTAAAATTCCTGCTGGCTCAGAAAAGACCCCTGGACCCAGACTGGAGCTCCACAAGGAGAGCAACAGAACCAAGAAATCTGGGCACAGGAGGCTTCTCTGAGACTGATACTCCAACCAAGGACCATGCATGGAGATAAACTAGACCCCCTGCTCAGATGTAGCCCATGGCAGTTCAGTGTCCAAGTGGGTTGCCTAGTAATGGGAACAGGGACTGTCTCTGACATGAACTCAGTTGCTGGCTCTTTGATCACCTCCCCCTGAGAGGGGAGCAGCCTGACCAGGCCACAGAGGAAGACAATGCAGCCAGTCCTGATGAGACCTGATAGGCTAGGGTCAGATGGAAGGGGACTTGGAGAGGGGTATGGGAGGAGAAGAGGAAGGGAATGTGGGATTAGGATGGGGACTAGGGAGGGGGCTGCAGCTGGGATACAAAATGAATAAATTGTAATAAATTTAAATCCACTTCAGGCAGTGGATTATGTCCTCATAGAATACTGAGCAGTAGCCATGAGCCACAAGTTTCAGCTCTCCACATAATCACAATAGACAGTATACTGTGTGACCAGGGTTTTGTGAATATAAGTATTCAGTAGATTAAGTGCAACTCTTAATGCTCTATTGTAAAAAGGATTTGTGTGAGATTATTTTCCACAACCATGTATTCACGTACATGTTTGTAATACTTTCAAGATAAACTAAACAATACTATTCAAATTGTGTACTACCTTTTCATGTTTTAATGTTTCCAGCTTTCATGCATGTATATATTGAGCATATTTCCCCCATATGTTCCTATGTTTTACTAGGTTCATATGCCTTCTATTGGTTTCTTTTGTCCCTCTAAGGGACTATATTCATGTCATGTATCATGTCAAATCATTATGTAAAAATATCTACAATTTTATGCCTCTGTATAACATCTAGGAAGGAAACAATTTTTAACTTTTGGTTGTTGTCTTAATTTGTTTAATATAAGTAACTCCAATTATATCCATTTTTCTGCAGATGACATAATTACTCCACTGTATGGCAAAAAAATATTTCCCATCCTCTATGTATTAATATTTCTGTCTTCCTCTGTTGGTGGACACCTAGGTTGGTTCCATAACTTAGCTGTTGTGACTAGTCCTGTAATGAACATTGCTGTGGAAGGGCCTCTGTAGTATATAGACTTGGGGTCCTTCAGGCAATAGCCCAGGAGTAGTCTGGATGTAGCTGGTACTATAAAAGAGCTATTGTTAGTTTTAAAATAAAGCCTTGCACTCATTTCCAACATGACTGGGTTAGTTTGTATTCCTATGAGAAGTGTGTACGTTTTCCTCTCCTTTTATCAACATCCTTACCACCATCTGTCGTTTTCTCATTTTGTTGTTTTCTCAACTCTGTCTTATGTTTTCAAGTTACAGTGGTTTTATTGGTATGTAACCCATTGTAAGTCAGAACACGTGCTTCTCCTGATGATCGTAATGACTACCCAAAGCTGTGCATGACAAAATTGCATACAACTATACAGATACACTCAATGAACTGTGAAATGTAGCCTGCTTATAACATTATACTATCATTATTCACATCATCACCGAAGGAAACTAGGGAAAAATATGCATGGATCACCTGGTTCTTATTTTCAATTTATTGACTGTAACTATTTCAAAACTAAAATTCTTTAAAATTATTATTCTGCAGGCTGGGGAGATTTCTGAGTAGTTAAGATCACTGGATGTTCTTGCAGAAGACCTGGGTCTGGTTCCCAACACCCACGTGGCAGGCACAGACACTGCACACGTGGTTCATCACATAAATACATGCAGGCAAAGCAATCACAGAAAGCAAATCTTTAAAAGTATTATTTTTCAGAGATAAGCGGCACCATGGCAAAATCAAGAGCCTCTACACAGCAAACAACACAATCAACAGAAAGAAAAGGCAGCCTACAGAATGGGAGAACACACTGCTAGCCCCATATATTCGATTAAAAGGTTATTATACAAAGAATTCTGGCAACTCAATAACAAAATGATAAATTAAATGATTTATAAGTGAGTTTAAAATATGGATACGCATTCTGCAAAGGGTATATACAGTATACATCCTCAGCATCAAGATATTGAACACCAAACATACTAAAATCTGTACACCTAAGCAAGATAAACAAGAAAGAGGACCCGGGGTAAGATGATCAGTCCTCACCTAGAAAGACAAATGGGATGGACATTCGAAGTAGGAGAGAACAAGTAACAGGACAGGAGCCTACCGCAGAGGGGCTCTGAAAGACTCTACCTAGCAGATACTGAAACTCATAACCAAACCTTGAGCAGAGTGCAGAGAATCATATGAAAGAAGGGGGAGTTAGGATGACCTGGAGAGGACAGGAGCTCCACAAGGACCAAATATATCAGGGCACAGAGGTCTTAGACTGTCTCTCCAACCAAGGACCATGCATGGATATAACCTAAAACCCTTGCTCGAATGTAGCCCATGGTAGCTCAGTATCCAAGTGGGTTTCCTAGTAAGGGGGACAAGGATTATTTCTGACATGAATTCAATGACTGGTTCATTGATCTCCCCACCCCCAAGGGAGGAGCAGCCTTGCTAGGCCACAGATAAGGACATTGCAGCCAGTCCTGAAGAGACCTGATAGGTAGGGTCAGATGGAAGAGGAGGAGGACCTCCCCTATCAGTGGACTTGGAAAGGGGCAGGGAGGAGATGAGGGAGGGAGGGTAGGATTGGGAGGGAAAAAAGGAGGGGCTATGGCTGGGATACAAGTGAATGACCTGTGATTAAAATAAAAGAAAAAATATTTTCAATACCTCTAATTATCAAGGAAATGCGGATTAAAACCACAGTGACATTTTACCTCATATATGTTAGGGTGACCCTTGGGGGGGGGGAAGTATGTATATATGTGAGTAAGTATATAGATTAATTGTAACTCTTGCACACCTTTGAGAAGGTAAAATGATATAATCCCAGAGTACAGGGGTTCCTCAAAAAAATATAAATTCAAAATAGAATTATCGTGTGACCCTTAACCCCATCATCTATGTTCTAGAGAACTCGGGTGCGGAGAGCAGTTTCACCTTGTTGGAGCAGCATCTAGAACAGCCACGGAAACGGGTGCCTCACAATGTCTTCTAATGAACAAAATTGATTTTAAAAAATTGTGGTTTATATTGTCTACAGTGATCTCAGCCAATTATGTGCTACTATAAGAAAATACTAAAACCTAGATAGTTTAAAAACAACAGAAAATGACACTCAATTCTGGAATCTAGGAAGTCCTAAGTTCCAAGGTTCCAGCATCTAGTCAAGAACTTTTTGCTACAGGATGGCAGAAGGCATGAAAGGCTAGGGGAGCAAGACATGGAATTTGCACCCTCAAGCCTTTTATTCTTGGTGTCAATATGTCCATGAGGGTGGATCCATCATGACCAAAGCATTTCCCATTGGGCCGCACATCCCAACATTAATGCACTGGATATTAAGTTTCTACACATGCTTTGGTGGTATTCAAATGCCATGTCACAGTGGGATTCTTAGCCTTTTTAAGAAAGGAAAACCATGCCATGTATAGTCCTTGAAGACCTTATGCCAGACAAAGAAGAAATACTAGAGTGACAGCACTAAGATGAAAATCGCAAAATAAACGAGCTCAACGAAACAGGGTAAAAAGGGCGATCGCCAGGACAAAGGAGAGAGCGAAATGTAGATACACTAGTCCAGGCACAAAGTTTTGCACTCGAGATAAATAAGGCTTACATAGCATTTAGATAGTGCAATTCCTGTAACTGAAACTGCAGCAGGGATTTCAGATTTGGCTAAGAGTGTGGACCTTTAGCTAAGTATTCTTATTTTAAGAAAAATAGAGAAGGCAGGAGGAGAACTGTGGAGATGAAAAACTAAGCACACCCACACGGACCTATACACACACTATACACACACACACACACACACACACACACACACACAGTATAGATCGTGGTGAGCCTTACAGATGTATGTCTATGTCCAAGTTCATTCAGTAGTACTCATTAAACACAAAGAGGTTTTTTGAATGTCAATGAAACATTCACAAATGAGTTCCAAAAGTCAGGGATCTTACCATGGAATGCCTTGGCTCTGTGATCGTTCAAAGTGCATTCTACTTCCCTTCTTTTGCTCGTTTGTTTTGCGGTGCACACAGTTATCTAAATCCTCAGGCAAATAGTAGATATTTCTGTAGGCGCACGTATTATTGCTTTAAATTTTTTAAAGCCTCTTGTTTTTTTTACATAATTTTCCTTTGTTACTCACAGTCTTCTCAACACTATGTCCTACCTACTCTCACTGTCATTCTCAATAGCTTTTTCAAGATAGCGTTAGTCTCAATATCACTTAGTGGATAATAAACACCGTGAAATTTAATATTAGATATTTTTCTGCCATATAGAACATCTTTATTATACAAAAACTTATTATGGACATGATTTTAAACAAATACCATCTCATAGGCATTTTCCCTTTTATACTTTGAGCATTGTTTCTGTTGCAATCCAAAACAATATTGTCTGGTCTATAGAAAAAATGTAACAAATTTATTGTTTAATGCTTTCTAAGCGTGCTATTCCATGCTCAAAGCATGGAATTTACGAGAAAAGTTTAGAAGCCTTAGAATTCCTTTGATTTTATTTTAAAATGTGTTCCAAAAGTAGGACTATGAATCCCTATTTATAAAGGGATATAGACAATCATTTAGTGGACATTTTAACTACATTATTAATAGAATAGTTGTTAAAATGTAGAAACTTAAAATGTATGATGTGCTTATTTTCATCTTTTTGAATATATGCATATGGAATATTACTTTGCCTGTGAATTTGTTTCAAAAGGTAAACTCACTAGCCCCACTCTAGATTTACAAAAGCAAGAGCTCCAGGAGCATGGTCTAGCAATAAAAAGTTTAATACAGACTCTTAGAGCTAATTCTAATGGAGACTAGCTGGTAAAAACAGCTGGTCTTCCAGAAACATTTACCACACAGCATTGAAAGCGTAATAATAGATGTGCCTGCAAAGACTGTGAAAAGAGAAGAAAGGGAAGTTAATGTCTGGAGAAACTAAGGAAGGCCGTGCAGACAAGGTCACATTTGAGACAAACTTGAGGACAAGTGAGATTTTGTTCTTCTTTCTGAACTTGTCGGTGAGCACAGAGTTGTATGTATCCACAAGACACGCTGTGATGTTTTGATGGAGATATTCAACGTGCTCGAATCAGAATAATTAGCATACCCATCACCTCAAACATTTGTTTCATGTTGGAAACAATCCAAATTGTTTCTTCTGGCTATTTTGAGATACACAACAAATTGCTACAGACTATGTTCTCACTGCTATACTACAGTACTAAAAATCTCAAAAGACATGAAAGGTGGAGAGCTATGAAGAAGACACCCAGCATCAACTTCTGGCATGTGCTCATATCCCTACACATAGATGCACATATACATACACGCATAAATTAATTTTCAAAATGTGTAAATAATGCAATAGTAGAAAAACAATCCAATTTTAAAACAAGAAAAAATATACAGAGCAAAAGGCCATTGTTTAAAAACGTGTTCTAAATCACTAATTATCAAAAATATGCAAGTTAAAAATTAGATACATCACCCCAGTTAGAGTGGCTGTCACTAAATAGACAAAAAAATAAATAAATTCTTCTTTAATTGAACAAACGTTCTTTGCACATCCCATCCTAGACATCCTTCCAGGCTGAGAAGTCTTGATGAAATATAGTTCAGTGAGAGACAATGAGCTGAACCTGGAGTGTAGCACTCTGCTGAAATCCCAAAGTGAGAGGCAGGAGGATGATAAATTTGAAGCTGGCCAGTGCTACAGAGTAAAACTCTGTCTCAAATCAAATAAGCCACTTAATTATAATTCAGGAGCCAATTTGAGTGGAAGCTATCCAAGCGGAAGGCCCAGGCTTCCTCACTTACCCTGTTTCTAGTTTTGTAATCATGGGTGTGTGTGTGTGTGTGTTTTTTCTTACACTGAGCCCTCAATATTATATAAGTTTCTATGGACCTCAAAATCTGGATCCTCCTCATACTTTCTATGGTTAGTGATATGCAGAAGATGATAAGGAAAACCAGGGTCTTCTAGCAAAGGAATCCATCCTTCCAGGGTTCTGTACTCAGAGTATGAAATCCATATATGGGTCTGGAATGCATGGAGGTGGAGGGGGTATCATTAGAGACCTTGGATAGACAAAGGGATTTGGACTTCATCTTCTACAAAACAGATAACATTCCAGATTCTTCCATAGTTGTCTGCAGTGTTCAAAGGTAGATGTAACAGCAATTGAAGGAAACAGATTGATGAAGAGAGAGACAGGACTAAGGGACATCAGCCAAAAGTGTAGTGAGATCGTCCAGGAAGGGTATGTTGGAGGTTAAATCAACAGATGAGTTTCAAAGAGAGGCTCCAGAAAAGGCATCAGGTAGTTGGGAGAATTGAATAAGAAATTCCTCAATTCAAAGAAAAGAGGAGCAGGGTGTCATGAAAAAATTAATGAGTTGCATTTTGGGTAAGTTGTTCTACATTAGAGATCTATTATTCTGATAAGTATATGTGCATACAAACACACACACGTGTGTGTATATATGATTCTAATTTTTCCTGTTTCTCAAAATGGCTACTATGTATTTGAAAGAAGAATCATAACCCACTGCTCTGCAATTAAAAAACAGTGTTCAGAGCCAGTGAGATGGCTCAGCAGGTAAGGGCGATTGTCATCAAGACTAGTGACCTGAGTTCCAGCCCAAAAACCATATGGGGGAAGGAAAGAACTGACTCCCACAAATTGTCCCCTGATCCCTACATGTGCACCATGCTAAACACACACACACCCTCACGCACATGGACACACGCACACACACACTAAACCTTTAAAAACTTAAGTTAGAAATATTCAAATCCATACTTATGAAATCACTATATCTTAAAAAAACTGTAAAATGAGAGTTAAGTCCTTCTTCTTGGTAAAATATGAAACATTTCTTAAAATGACATCATCACCTCTGATGATCACAATGGTTCGAACATATCTCCACACAACTTAGGGTGAAGGAGGTCAGAAGACCTCTGTTTCTATGGTTAACTAGAAGGTACCAAGCGAAAGGAGGTACAGGAAGGAAGTGTGCTTGGGTCTTCATGGAGGCAGAGCCTTATTGGAACAAAGCAGCAAGTAGGAGATGTGCATAGCAGAAGCAGGGAGTTATATCTGCAGTCCACGTCAAGAACCCATTTGGCAACTCAATAACATTATCTGAATTAGACACTTAGCAAAGCATAAAACAGCATGATAACTCCAGCAGAAGTTCATCTAAATTTCCCCCAGAGGACTGTTTCGCTGCGATTATTCAGAGAGAGTAAACTGTTCAAGGATGAGAGGCATCTGCGTTAGGTCCACGAGCTTTCCAGTGCCTATTAGAACTCATGACTTATTCATTGCCGTTAATAGGAAAGCCACTGCCAGGACATTGCTCTTCTAAGTTAGTGCTCTGTGTGCTGGACCCCGTGCTGTCGTGCACAACAGAAAAGGCATGGATGTGCCACAGTTGCCACGAAACCCACCAGGTTCCTCACCACGTACCAACACTGCTCTTGGGAGACTTGGGATTCTGGTGGGACAATTAGACCACTTTTTTAAAAAATTATATTGATTAGAGTTTATTCACTTTGCATTCCAGCTGTAGCCCCTTCCCTTATTCCCTCTCAATCCCACCCTCCCTCATCTCCTCCCATGCCCCTCCCCAAGTCCACTGATAGGGGAGGACCACATTTTTAACCTTTGGAACACAAGTAGTTTTAATTTTTCCTGGAATTATCTCAGACCTGGCTAAAAATAACTCCCCGTGTTCTCTAAATTGTTACAACTCTACAAGCTAAAGGCCATTTCAGATGTTCACACAATCACCACCTGCTCAGTTGGCAACTGGTTCAGAGTTTTAAACAGTGGGGGGAAGGGAAGTGCAAACCTCTTCTGATGGGTAGAGATGAAAGGCTCTAGAGATGCATCTTATAAAGTGAATGTGAGTACCATCACAGAACACTCCAGCTGCGCGCACTATGCCGGAAGCAGCCCCTGAGCGATACCTGAGATCCTCATCCCCCAAACAAACCTACCTCATTGTTGCTGTCTTTCTTTAAAGACTCTGTTGTATATTTTTTAAAAATGGTGAGTGTTGGGCTATTTAATGTTTGTTTTACTAGCCCTATGAGTATCACGGTGTTATTTAACCCGCTATCAAAGATAATAAGATACAGACACCTGTCAGATTTTATAATTGCCTTATTTACCTTGGGCTGGGCAGATAGTCTTACCTATGCTGTCTGAATCACCTCATCATCCATCTCCCAGCGCCCCCTAAAATGCCATCCGCCTTAACCATCCTATCTTCCATTCGTATCTTATAAATACTTGCATTTATTCTTCATCAGGGCCTTTTCATGCCATTATTGGGGTACTTTCTCCAGGCCTCATATGGTTTCTTCTTCAGGCTAACCCATCGTGGAGTCTCCTTTCTCCTTTCTTCCAGTCCTTCTGTCCTTCCCCTAATTCCTCCTGGGAGTTTCCAGGGGCCAGGCCCTTAGCCACACCTACCCCATTCTGCCCTGCCCAGGCATAGGCTGTTTAAATAGCCAATCAGGTATAATGACTTCGGCAGGTTTGCACAGAGGGCCTGTAATTAGCATCAGACCAACCTCCAACCAGAGTCCATGGGTCTTTTACTGCCAGGAAAACAAAACAAAACTGAGCAGCACATTCAACTAGTAGGCATCCAGTCGGAAGTGTGTAGCTGCTGTTAAGTTATGGATTCACAAACCGAAACCTTTTTTGGAGGAGGAAAGCAGTATGGCTGATGTCAATGTCAGAATCGTTCCTTTCTTTTATAGTTTATTGTTTTATTTTTATGTGTTGGGTGTTTATCTGCCTGCATGTATGGGCACCAGTATGTGCGTGCTGTCCCTGGAGGCCAGAAGAGGGTGTGAAGTCCCCTAGAACTGGAAATACAAACAGTGTGAGCCATGATGCGAGTGCTGGGCGTGAAACATAGGTCCTGAGGAAGAGCAGCCAGTACTTCTGATGGCTGAGCCAGCTCTCTAGACCTACTCTTTAAAAATTCCTGTTTAGAGAAAAAAAAAATTTAAGCAAATACACAAATAATTCCCAACAACTGCTTAATTGTTTCTATTTCATTTGCCAGTCTAAGATTCGAGGAAGCCGGCCGACTTGCTGCACTGCAACAAACACATTGCGGAAAATCCCACGTTCTGCACCATCCACACACAAAGAAACAGAGATTTTTGAGAAAAACTGAGTTAGCGACAGAGCACTCTAATCCACTAAACCCACAAACACAGTACTAACCACAGTGGACAATCCTAATGTTTGCATAGTTTACCGTAGAGTCTGGTGTGATTGCATAGATCTGTAATCCCAGACTCCAGATTAGGAAGGATGAACACTAGGCCTTCAAAACCATTCTCGAGTGCACAGAAAGTCTGAGGTCAGCTTGGGCTGCATGTGTCCCAGTGGCCAAATAAATAAATAGATGGATGGATGGACGGACGGACGGACGGACGGATGGACGGACGGACAGACAGACAGACAGACAGACTTTAAAATTCTTCCCGTGAAGTGGGAAATAGTAAGATCTGGAGAAGACAGGAGCTCCACAAGGAGAGCAACAGAACCAAAAAATCTGAGCATAGGGGTCTTTCCTGAGACTGATACTCCAGCCAAGGACCATGCATGGAGATGGCCTGAAACCCCTGCACAGATGTAGCCCATGGCAGTTCAGTGTCCAAGTGGGTTCCATAGTAATGGGAACAGGGACTGCCTCTGACATGAACTGATTAGTCTGCTCTTTGATCATCTCACCCTGAGCCGGGAGTAGCCTTACCAGGCCACAGAGGAAGACAATGCAGCCACTCCTGATGCGACTTAATAGACTAGGATCAGAACGAAGGAAAAGAAGACCTCCCCTATCAGTGGACTTTGGGAGGGGCATGTGTGGAGAAGGGGGAGGAAGGGAGGGGATGGGAGGGGATGGGAGGGGAGGAGGGAGGGCACTACAGGGGGGGATACAAAGTGAATAAATTATTAATAATAATTAATAAAAAATGAAAAGAAAAAATATTCTTCCCACAAAGGCTGAAACACAGTAGGCTGGGAAAATAGCTCAATGTTTAAGGCTCAAATTCAATTCCCAGGATCCACATAAAAAGCTGGGTGTAGTAATGTATGCTAGTAATCTCAGCACCGAGAGGGCAGCAACAGAAGTACCTGGGGTCCACTGGCCAGCCAGCCTAGCTGAATCAGGTGAGCCAAGGCAAAGGAGAGGCCCTGTCTCAAGTGACAAACAAACAACACGGTTAACAATTCCTGAGGTCTCAGCATCAGGCCTCCACATGGACCTGCACACATGAACTTGTACACACACACACATACATACACAGACACACACAGACATACAGACGCAAAAAGAAAAGATAACAGTAATTCCATATATATATATAATTATTAAGGAACTGAACATTGCTCACTAATGATTGTGCAATCAGCAGCGGTAAGTGTAAACAACAATCCTAACTGTGTGAATACTATCGCAGCCTCAGGGATTACAGGAGAACTGACATTCATTATAGTGCCTGAATTTATTTAGGATTCCCCACTTAGTTATTCACTCAGAATGCTCTAGTACTGTCTAGGAGCCAGAGCCAGTCAAAGACAGCTCCAGGAATGAATGTCTTTCTTTGTTTAAAAATCTTGAGTGCTTTTAAAAAAATTATTATTTAATTACAATTTATGTCATATTCTACATTCATTTCAGGCTGTCCCCCATATTTTATATTAGATCAACTCACGAATTTATATTTAGTTTTATGTTATCATTTTGCTATTATATTATATTCAAAAGTTTAATATGAATTTGATTTCAACTATTCCCATCAGTTATATGTTAAATTATCATTTGATGTCATTTGATGGTTTCAGGAGTCTAACTTCCACAATGTCATCTGGAGATTTTTGAAAAAAAAAAAAAGTGAATGGTATAAGCTTTTAAAAAAAAATCTCGAGTACTTTAGAATTAATTGATCTTTTTTAGGAAGGAGCACAGTTATCTTCCAGACCTGAAATAACTGTACCCACAGTTAGGAATGTCTCTCCTTTCTAAATCCTGCCCTTGCTGCAGCTAGTCTTGTCCCAGGCAGATGACTGGATTCTGAGATATGAGGCTGAGGTGAGACTGAAAGGGCAAATGGCCCCTCTTACTTCCCTATTCGGTACGCGCTGAATTCATTGACTGAGTGTTGTTCCAGTCAAGCCAGAAGCAACGGTGACAAAAGGAGCATTTTATTACTGTCTAAAAAAAATCTGAACTAAATGAAGCTCAGTCCCTGTGGAGCTTAGAATGAACAATTCACTCAGAAAAGAGCAGGCGAAAATTGGTGTGCCTAGTTCGCGAAGTACCATCCAAACCACCACACTTTATGTCCACTCTATTTGGCCTCTAAAGCTTCCAAATAAGCCGTGTTCCGTTCCTATCATCAGCACCTACCTTTCTCCACCCACAAAACCTAGGGGTCAGGGTGCAAAGAGAGAAGTAAAGGATGAATTTCATGATACCTACTTAGCAATTACCAAGTAGTGGAAGAACACAAGAGCATTCATGCTGGTAAATACATTATTTTTCTCCCCAGGAAATAAGTCCTCTTCATTGATGTTTTCAATGGTGATAGTGTAGGACAGGTTTTCTATTTTAACTTGATGAGCCTGAGTTTAGGTCACCTTTTCTTCAGTAATATCAGTCATTTGAAGATTCTTTTGTCCTCAAGATGAACTAATGTTTTTTCTATTATAAATGTTTTCTGAGGTCAGTTTTTGGCTTTGGTGTACCTCTGTTGCTTTCATTTCATCAATCTATGCTCTCAAGTTTACAATGTCCTGTGTCTCCATTTTTTTAAGTTATTAGTAGGTATTTTATTTTTGTAGCATCCTGGCTTAGGCATAAAACTTGTTGATCTTTCATTTTTGGCAACATGAACATTTATGATCATAAATATCTCTCTCTCCCTGATTCTAATTCAGCTCCAGAATTGCAACAGTGTCTTATTTAGCCTGAAAATTATGGAAAGTCTGGTTTGTAATTTCTAAATATAGTGTTTGTCATCATCTTCTAAATTTAATTACCCTGTAATCAGAGAGCATTTGTTTCACATCAGTTTTCTGACAGTTTTGAACTTGCTTTGCAGCTTGACGCTTGTTCAACTTTAGTAAAAATTCTGTGTTTGGGAAAAAAACTGGCCTTTTGAAATTAGTAATACATAATTGAAGATTTATAATTTATAACCCATATGAGATTATCATTTTATCAACAGATTTCAAGACTATGAAACTAATAATATATACATTCATATTAATGATTCTTTATATTTTCTGGTAAATTGAATGTTTCATCATTATAGGTAAATGCAACATATATGGATGTCTATATATTTATTAGACATCTACATTATGTATACAATATGATAAATATACTGATATATTGCTTTAAACATGTTTTTCTCTGATGCTTTATTAATATAGCTATCTAGGTATTTTTCCTTAATATTTGTATAGTTCGTCTCTTCCACATACTTTCAGCCATCCTATTTTATGTCTATTAGCCAATACATAATGATATTTTTGTTCATTTGCATAGTTTTAAAGATGTATTTATTTAACACCATGATGAACATATGCATGGTCTTTTAAATAAAGTGTGACCTCTTATTTGATGACTTATTTACTCTCTTTTTTAATGTTACTTTGAAGTTTTTTTCCTTATCTGCACTTTATATAACTTACATTCCTTAGTGTCCCCTTTGCCCTCTCCTGTTGATAACTGTCTTAAAATAGTTGAACTACATTCATGGAAAGTCAATAAACTATTTCCAGATATCCTAAGATTTCTTATTTTACCATTTCCTCTTTATTTGGGGGTATTTCTGATCATTATTTTAGACATTATGAAACCAGAACTGAAAGGTGGTGTTTATCATTCGGTCGTGGTGCCTTTGCACATAGTAGATGGACTGTTTGCATGTCTGCAGTTGTATTTCCTCATGACTCCTCTTCTCCAAGTCTTGAGGAATCAGAAGGTTGAGTAGCTTAAGGGTGTATTTTTTTCTCTGTCTAGAGAGATTATGCATTTATTGCTAAAAAAAATTAGGAATAGTAAATTCATAAATAAATAAACTTCATAAGAAAAATGATTTGGTTAGCTCACAAAGAGCAAGAGCAGCCACCTTGTGAGATGAGGAGCAGGAAGGACTCAAAGCCAGCTTCTCTCTGTTTATGACAACTTTCTCTTATTGAGCCCACAAGGGTCCCCAAAGAACTACACTAATTCTTTTCAAGGGGGCCACCCAGTGACACCGTCTAGTACATCCTAGTCCAGGGTTCGGCCCTGCCAGCACCATCCGCACTACAAACCAAGCTTCCAGCATGAACACCACATCCAAATCATCACACCTAGCAAACATGACTTCACATTTTTCTGTCGTTCTTTAATTGTGTTATTGCCCTCTGGAGGTTCTAGTTTTGTGCTAACATGTCAGTCTCAGCTCCTAACTTAGGACCCAAAATCTTGATCCTAATTCCTGGGTGGTTACAACTTATAGTCGCTATTTTATTAAAAATTTTAGCCATTTGAATACATGTACAGTAGTGTTGGGTTGATTTTAATTAGCCTGTCTCTCAGTCTAGTTGGGGCATTTTTATCACCTTCCGTTCCCCTTTGTTCTTTTGAAGTCTTTCTCTGTGCTTAAATTGGATTGCTGTCATCTTACTGTTGAATATTGAGGATTCTTTATATAGTCTGAATATTGTTCATATGTCAAATAGTGGTTGGTAAATGTGAAATTCCACTCTGCTCATCTGCTCACTCTTTTTTGATTCTTCTCTCATATATTACATCCCAACTGCAGTTTTCCCTCCCTCCCCTCCCCCAGCCTCTCCCCCACCTCCTCTCCCTCTCCCAGATTTACCCACACCACATCCCCTCAGAAAACATTCCAGGGACATCAACCAAATACTGCATAACAACAGTAAGACCTTGCACACACCATCACACCAAGGCTGGACCAGGCAACCCAGTACAAGGAAAAAGTATGGAAAAGAGTCAGAGACAGCCCTCGCTCCCACTGTTAGCATTCCCATAAGAACACCAAGCTGCTCGGCCATAACATATACGCAGAAGCTCGTGCAGGCTCCCTGATCTCTGCGGGTCCCCATGAGTCCTGCTCATGATTCTGTGGGCTGTGTTCTCCTTGGTGTCCTCTAGTTCCTCCTATCCTTCCCCTCTTCCTCCTCAGGATTCCCCAAGCTTTGCCTAATGTTTGGTTGTAGGGCTCCGCATCTGCTCTTATCAGTTGCTGACTGTAGTCTCTCTTGTCTCTCTGACAGTTCCAGGACACTCTGCAGGCAAGACAAATGTAGGTCAAGATTCTGTGGCTGGGTTTGTGCCCCAGTTCCTGCACTTGAGACCTTGTCTAGTGACAGAAAATGGCCAGTTCAGGCTCTGCATTCCCCATCAGTAGGAGTCTTTGGTAGGGTTATTCTCATAGATTCCATGGAGTTTCCATTGCGCTAGGCTTCTACCTCATCCATGAAATGACCCGCAAATCCAGTCATTTCTCCCAGTGTTTCCTCCCTACCCTATGCCATCCCTCCTGTTCTCAACTGCATCTGCCCCTATCCAACTGCAAGGTCTATTCTATTTCCCCTTCCCCAGGAGATCCTTGCATCCCCCCTTATGCCCTCCTTGTTACATAGACTCTCTGGGGCTGTAGACTTTAGCATAATTGTCTCTTACTTTACAGATAATACCTTAGAAGTCGGGGCGTACCATGTTTGTCTTTTTGGGTCTGTGTTACCTCACTCGGAATGATTTTTTCTAGTCCCATTCATTTGCTTGTAAATTTCATGAGGCCATTGTTTTTAATAGCTGAGTAATATTTCACTGTGAAAATGTACCACATCTTCTTTATCCATTCTTCGGTGGGGGGACATTTGGCTGTTTCCCGTTTCTGGCTAATATCAATAAAGCTGCTGTGAATATAGTTAGCAAGTGTCCTTGTGGTAGGATCGAGCATCCTTTGGGTATATGCCAGGAGGGCTATAGCTGGGTCTTGAGGTAGATTGAGTCCCAGTTTTCTGAGAAACCACCATATTGACTTACAAAGTGGTCATACAAGTTTGCACTCCTACCAACAATGAAGGAGTATTCCCCTTGCTCCATATCCTAGCCAGCAGGTGCTCACTTGAGTTTTTGATCTTAGCCAAGATGTCTGTCTGATTTGCATTTCCCTGATGGCTAAGGGTATAGAAGCTAAGTGCTTCTAGGTCATTTGATATCCCTCTATGGAGAATTCTCTGTTTAGCTCTGCATCCCATTTATTTGGATTATTTAGTTTGTTGAGTTCTTTATTTTTTTTTTTTTTAGTATTAGCCTTCTGTCAGATGTGGAGTTACTGAAAACCTTTTCCTGTTCTGTGGGCTGCTATTTTGTCCTTTTGACTGTGTCCTTTGCCTTCCTGTTCATTAATTATTGATCTTGTTGATCTTAGTGCCTGCATGATTGGTGTTCTGTTCTCTGTGCCAATGTGTTCAAGGCTATTCCCCACTTTCTCTACTATCAGGTTCAGTGTACCTGGTCTTTGATCCAGTTGGACTTGCATTTTCTGCAGAGTGATAGACATGGATCTATTTTCATTCTTCTACATACTAACATCCAGTTACTCTAGCACCATTTGGTGAAGATACTTTCTTTTTTCCATTGTATATTTCTGGCTTCTTTATCAAAAAATTGTATAGACTTACCTCTGGATCTTCAATTTGATTGCATTAATCAACATGTCTGTTTTTGTGCCAATACCATGTAAATGTTATTACCATAGCTCTGTAGTGTAGCTTGAGATCAGGGGTGGAAATAGTTCCAGAAATTCTTCTATTGTACAAGATTGTTTTAACTATCCTGGGTTTTTTTTTCCCATAGGAAGCTGAAAGTTGTTCTTTCAATGTCTGTGAAGAATTGTGTTGGAATTTTGTTTGGGGTTGCATTCTATCTATAGATTGCCTTTACACATAGATTGCCACCTACAGGATGGTGATTTTTGCTATTGTAATCCTCCTGATCCATGAGCAAGGGAGATCCTCCTATCTTCAATTTCCTTCTCCAAAGACTTGAAGTTTTTATCATACAGATTTTTCATTTGCTTGGTTATTTTTTTCTAACAATATTCTCTACTCACTTTTTTGGTACTGTCTGAACAGCTTTGTTTTGTTTTTATTGTTTGTTTGTTTTATCTGTTTGCTTTTGTTTTTGTTCTTGAGACAGGGTTTCACTTTGTAGCACTGGCTGTCCTGGAACTTGCTCTGAAGATGCTGGACTGAGTGAGCCCATGTTCACACTTGTGCTTTCTCTCTCTGTCACTTATTCATTTTGTTCTGCTTTGCAGAAAATGTCTTCAAGTTTATTCTTAATTGGTTTTAGATTCTTTCTCTAATTGTTCCCCTTTGGTAGTATTCTGCTCCTTATTTCCTGGATATTCCACTTTCTAATTACAGATTCGTTGTGGTCTTGTCTCCTCCTCATATTTTGCCTTTTTTTTTCCTCTCCTGCTTTCTAGTTTCTCGGGTTTCTGGTCGGAAGATGTCAGCAACTGTCTGGAAGGCCATAACTTAAGGTAGTCATAACTTAAGAGCCAACAGGAGGATTTCACATGCCGTAACTGGCACACTGGATGGCCAAAAATAATACTGTTAACTCACTCTTGTCTTTGGAGTGGTGCACTTCCCCAGTCTCCTGCTGGCCTTCAGTGTTGCTGCTTGGGTGAGAACCACAGTCAATCACTGTACATATTTTAAGTAAAACCTAACTGTTTTTCCTTGAATGTTGTACCTTTGCCTTTCTAGAGCATCATTTAAAGCCCCTCCATTTTCGTTTCTTCTGTAAACATCTTACACTGAGGATTTGGGTGAGGGAATGCCTAAGAGTGGGCATGAAAAATTTAGAATCCTAACTGGCCGTTTCATACAGTCTTTATGTCTCCCAGACTCCAGAATGACTTCAACCCCTGAGTCTCTCTTGGATTTCATTTTTATGCCATGCCATGGTCTTCCTGGGTAGCTTTGCTTTCTCTGATCAGCTAATTCTTTCTGCTTTCCATCTTTAATGTTTTACCACAAGTTTGCACCTAGCTTAATCAACAACAAAGTTGGCATTTCTCTTTTGAGGTCTTGTTATTTTGAAGGTGGTCCTATGGGAGACCTAGGTGACAATACCATTTTAAATTTTTGCCTGAAACAGCATGGTCTGTCATTATAATTAAAAAGCAGTTGTTACAAGAATTTCTTCTGCACTTACAACTTGCCAAATAAACTATGAGCGTGCTCTTGCATCATTCCATCAAATAAAAGCTGAATCCAAACTCAGGTCTGAGACTGATCAAAGGGACTGTTGTGAAAGGAAAGAAACTGACTACTGTGATAGAATGAATACCAAACCCGGAGTCCTACATATCTAAAAAAAATCAGCAGAGGGGATTTCTTTTAGAAGGGAAAGTAACAGGGATAAAAAAACAAAAAAATAAAAAACTGAGTGTCAGAAAGTAGGACAAAAAGGCAGGACAGGACCAGACAGTGGTTCAAATTAGCTGGTCTCCTAAGATCAGTTGATACCTAATGGACTAAGCCAAACTGAGGACTGATAAAAAATAAAATTCAGAGTCCTGGAAGAAATGAGGCATAATTAAAGCTTGGGTCATGCTAGCAAGAATTTTAGCCAGACTGGCTGCTGTGTGAGAGAAGTTTAGCTATTTGTGAAGCCAATATGGGAATCTGGAGTATCAGGGTTGGTGGTAAGTACCCATAAGGAGAATCTGAGCTCTCTGAGCCTCGTGGGGAAGACAATGGAGCAATAGGATTAATATAGCTCTCTTTGGTTTTCAGAGCCACCAGGCTCAGAAAACTTCAGCACTGTAAGGAAACCCTCTTTCCCCCCCCTTCTGAGCTATCCCTGACCGGGCAGAGTTCCTGGAAGGAGGAGGCTTCTCACTCCCACTTCTCTTTACTTTTGCCAAGCTAATCCCTGCTCACATTAAGCATTATCCTCCGGCAGCAGATCTCCTGGGCAACCACCTACCCAAATAAGACAGAATACCATGTGTCTTCCTCAAAGATTAATCACATTGTGTGCAGTGTTGGCTTGGTTCTTCAGGGCAGAGAGTTATCTTACTGATCTTGTAAATCCCACACTTAGCTGAGTGACTGAAGTTCCCAGGCTTTCAGTAAACAGTGAATGGATGTGTGGTGGTTTCCAGAGCTGGAACCTTCAAAAGTCAGCCTGTTCTCACAGACAAGTATGAAGCAGAGTACTCTCTAGGCCTGTGGGACTGCTCACAGAGCGATGATCCAGTTCCTTAATCATCCAGCCCTCTCTGCCTTTCCATAGCCAGGAAGTTGGTGGAGGAAAAGGGGGTACTGATTTTCATTTCATCATCATAGTTTTAGGAAGGGAAAGCATGCTTTTCAATAAAGGGGCTGCAATTATCTTTTAAAAGAACTGAATCATTAGCTTGCTCATCTATTATTAATCAACTATGACCTATCAGCCAAGAATAACTGATTACTGAGTGGAATACTTCTTTCTGACTTTCAGAGGAGGAGGAAAGAATGAGTGGATTTGAGAGATAATGTTTTAAGAAATATAAACATTATTACTCCCCAGAGTACGCCAAACCTAGATAATTACAGAGTTTAAGGGTTACTTGGAACTTGTGTGTTTCAACAACCTTATTAGTGATAATTAGGAAAATCAAGACTCAGAGATGTGAAGTATCGAAGTTTAAATAGAATCAGTCTGGGAGTAGCCATATTTTGTTCCCCAAAAGGGATTATTTTTTATTGTTATTAAACCAGAGATAAGTTTTGTTTAATTTCTTTAGTTATATAGAATTCATGAGGCAACATCTGAAAGATGAAATGCATAACCAAATCCAAAGTAGTTTTCGTTATGAAAGCCCAGACTGGACACAGTATTTTAAATGTAATTATATGATCATGCTATTGTTTAGAATACCAAATGAACACTTTTGAACATGGTGATCAAATGTCATGAATGTATCCTCACTGTTAAAAGTCAGAAAACATCAAAAGAGGATAGAGGGGAATCTCGGATACTTGATGAGACACAGCCCAGGGGCTCCTCTTTACAAATGAACTTGAACATGGTGATCTGTGATTGTATCCATTCACTCCTTTACAGAATCAGACTAAAAAGCACCAGTGTGTCCTTGGGTACAGAGTTTTGTTCTGGCTCTGTGTTACTGCTTTGTTATCGTTTGCCATTGCTTCGTTTTTGAGAGAAGGTCTCACTGTGTAGCCTGGAAGTCATGAGTGTGGGATTAAAGGCTACCTCCCCCAGCTCTGAGTGTAGGTTCTAGGCCAGCAAAGAAAAGTGACTCTCAGTTCCCTCTTCTAAGGAGCTTTCTGAGTGATGGCTAAGTTCTTGGAACCTTTAGTGGGAATGTCAGTGGCCTCTAGGCAGAAATTGAGCAGGAACTAGATGATTTCCATGAAGAAGAGTTCTGTGGTGCTACAGAAAGATGCACGCACAAAATCAGATTTCTTTTCCTGTTTAATAATCTGCTTTATTAAATCTAGAAGAATTTAAGGATCTATAACTTTTTATTTTTTATAATTTTTATTTTTTATATTTATCACAGGTTATTTACTTTGTATCCCAGCCGTAGCCCCCTCAGCCATTTCTTCCCAATCCCGCCCTCCCTCATCTCCTCCCTGCCCCTTTCCAAGTCCACTGATAGGGGAGGTCCTCCTCCCTTTCCATCTGACCCTAGCTTATCAGGTATCTTCAGGACTGGCTGCAATGTCCTTATCTGTGGCCTAGAAAGGCTGCTCCTCCCTGGGTAGGGAGGGGGGAGTTAAAGATCCAGCCATTGAGTTCATGTCACAGATAGTCCCTGTTCCCCTTACTAGGGAACCCACTTGGATACTGAATTACCATGGGCTACATCCAAGCAGGGGTTCTAGGTAAAATCAGATTCTTAATTCTTTCTGCGTGGTGTGGTGCAGGTCTGCATTTTCATTCCATAAACCCAAAGGCCATAGCTCACTTCCAAGGCTCCCCAACCTAATGCTGTGCATCCGATAACCATCAGTTATCACGTGCCCTAATTAGATCAGGATTATCTTCAGAAAGCCATCCTGGCCCCTCAATTGGACATGGTATCTCCTGGTGGATGTAAACCTTTAGAAAAGGCTGCACTGTGAGCACCAAGAAATAAGCAATGCCCCTTCCTGGAAGGCTTAGCCCCTCTCTAGTGCACTAACTGCTGTTGGTGAGTGAGCGCTCACAGGGCCGGGTTAGTTCCCACAGCAGTGGGCTGTTCTGCACACTGCCCACACCTTGTGCGACCTGTCCGTGCACACCCACTTCCTCCTGGCCCAAATTAAAGCAACATAAAGTCTGCATCATGACATGTTTTCTGAATCTCAGGTAGAGCTGTGAGCCAAAATAAGCTTTACCAGGCCACAGAGGAAGACAATGCAGCTAGTCCTGATGAGACCTGATAAGCTAGGGTTAGCTGGACCAGGAGGAAGACCTCCCCTATCAGGGGGAGGGGAGGGGCATGGGAGAAGAAGAGGGAGAGAGGGTGGGATTGGGAGGGGATGAGGCTACAGCTGGGATACAAAGCAAATAAACTGTAATAAATAAATATATAAATAAATAAATTTTGAAAGAAACAAACAAGCAAATAAAGATAGAAACAAAGAAAGAAAAAGCTTTCACTTATAAATTATCCAGTCTCAACTGTTGCAATTTTCTTAAATGGGCCAGTTCTGGTCCTAAATAATCAAAATTATTATTTGAGTGACTAATTACTTCTTACTATGTTTCTATTTTCTTTAACAGCCAAACAAAAACAAAAACAAAACACAAAGCACCCTGAATGTAGGAGGAGTTAGCTGCCCGAGTTTCTGGATCAGAGAGGGAGGTATTGGGATTACCAAAGCTGTCATTATAAGCAGACCAGAACAGACAAGAGTCACACATGCACACACACACACACATGCACACACACAGATTCACACACATGCACACACACACACACAGATTCACATACATGCACACACATACACACACACACAGATTCACACACATGCACACACACACAGATTCACATACATGCACACACATACACACACACACAGATTCACACACATGCACACACATACACACTCACACACACATGCACACACACACAGATTCACACACATGCACACACACACAGATTCACACACATGCACACACATACACACACAGATTCACACACATACACACTCACACACACAGATTCACACACATGCACACACATACACAGATTCACACACATGCACACACATATACACACACATACACAGATTTCCACACGTGCACACACATATACACATGCACTCATATACACATACCACACACATACACATATGCACACACATACAGACATGTACGCACTAACACAGACACATACACAGACTCATACACACACATATACACAGACTCACACACATACACACACACTCACACAGACACATACATACTCACTCATACATGCACATTAACACACATATGTGTGCACACACACAGAGACATACACTCACACAAACTCACACATGCACATATATTCACACACACACACACCTTATGTGTTTCTTTCACTTTATTACTGAAATGGCCTGACAGTCATCAGAAAAGCATGCTGCCATCCCAGGACCTAAGAGGTGTCATAGTCTACGAATGTATACAAACGTTAACACCATCAAAAGTAAGGATTTATGAGTTCACACATGGGAGACATGGATAAAATTTGAATGGACCACTTCCTCAATTTCTTGGTAAATAGAGAAATCTTGAAGAAAGCTTATTGTTGAATAAAAAGACAAGAGTGAATAGAGGTAGGTATTAATCAGAATACAGTATATATATATATATATATATATATATATATATATATCCCAAAGAATGAATAAATATATGAAATACATATATATATATATGTCTTAAAGAGAGAGTAGATGTGCTAACCTTAACATTTAGTGTCTTAAGTATCCAGCTCTGCTTTATATACTGGGGAGATGAGAGTGAGAGGGTGAGGCGCCAGTCTCCACTCTTACAGAGATACTGGGAAAGACAATATTTCTGTAATGAATTTACTAGGCTGAATGAGAGCCCTCAAAAAAGACATAAACCCGTATAGCCCCCAACAGCATTCTAAGTGCCTACCCTTTCTTCGTGGGCACCTGTAGCCCTCAGCCCTTACCACAGGAGCCACCATTGTCAAAACCAGACAGCCTACTGTAAGCCAGCCAGTGCCAGTTGTTACACTGGCATAATTGTGATGCCTCTGGTTCAGAGAACATCCCGGGAAAGGGAGGCAGAAAGGTTCTAAGAGCCAGAGGCCAGGACAAGATGTCTTCTATGTATGGCCAAGGTGCTGCGCTCAGGAAATTCCAACAATTTACTTACCTAAACAGGGCCTTAAAATGCATGCCCTGACTGACGTGCAAATGTGGAGGGGGTTCCTCCCAAAGCTTCACCCCCAGAAGGAATCACTGCAGGCCTCACCTGTTGGTAAGGAGGGAAATCAGTTCTCTCTGACTAGTTAATCCCAAGAAGTGATTCCTAAACCCCTATGCACAATACCAAACAGTCTCAGAAATTTATGTTTATAAAATGTGTGTGCGCATGTGTGACAGTTATAGTTGAAGAATAAGAGCCCATGAACTTGAGAAGAAATGGTAGAAAGTGGGGAGAGGAAGAGAAAGGGTTACATACTCAGACATGAAATTCTGAAAAACCAGTGGACAAGACTCATCTATGCCCTAAGCAAAGCTTGCGGGTGTTATCCGGTATGTTTAAAGATCTCAGATGAGATCGTGCTGGACTTGGCTCAAAGTCCAAAGACAAGCATCCTCAGAATGAGGATGAGCCGCATCAGAAGCCCATGCAGAAACAGAAGCAGAGGCTAAGGTGAAATGGCCAAGGAATACCACAGCCACGGGATCTGGAACTGGCCAGCAAGGATGCTGGCCAGAGCTTTTAGAGGGAGCACAATCCTGCCGATACCATAATATTGGCCCAAAGAATACATCGATTTGAAGATACCCGGGTTTTGCAACTTATTAGTGCAGCTCTGGGAAGCAAATATAGCAATCATGCAAATTATATACAATTAAAAGTTGTCGACTGTGGAAGAAACAGAATTCCACAAAAGCAGATTTCAAAGGTGCTTGATCTAAACTTGGCAGTCAAAGAAGCTTCCCAGGAGACAGTAGACAAAGATTCTAAAATAAGATTCAGGAAGGAGAAGTGGGGCAAGACCAAAAAGATAATTTTAAGAGTAAACAGGAAAAGGCACACTCCAGTACATTAAGATTTTGTGAGTCCTTGTACAGAATTAATACGATTATGCAAACTAAATCAAGTGCTAACCAAACACTGAGTTGGTAACAAGTTTCCTCACAAACCTTCCCTGTGGAGGCTTGATGGAGGGCTTGGTGTGTAAAGCGTTTGTATGATAAGCATGGGGTGTGAGCATGAGTCCCCAGTACCTATGTTAAAAAGCCAGTAGCTCCGGCAGCAGCAGCGAGGAAGACAGAGAGTTGGGGTTGCTGAAACAGGAGGATTCCTGGGTTCTCTTGCCTGTCAGTCTGGCTGAACACTGAGTTCCAAGTTCAGTGACAGACAGACCTTGTCTCACCTGTGCCAAAAAATAAGGTTGGAAGGGCTCAAGTGATGGCTTGGTGGTCAAGAGTGCTTCCTGTTCTCACAGAGAACTTGAGTTTGGTTCCCAACACCCATGTCAGACAGCTTACAACCACATACAACTCCAACTCTTGGGGATCTGATATCCAATTATGGTCTTTGCAGGTACCCACACACATCTTACACTCATACACGCACACACACACACCCCTTTCCTGTGAAATACAAGTCCTCTGAATAGAGAACAGTTTTTTCAAACCAACAAAAAATTAAGATAAAAGTAGTAAATCAGGACATTCCTCTTCCACGCCTCTCTGTGTTAATTTGGGCAGTTGGAAGGCAGGCAATCTGTCACAAGTTGAAGGGACATGGCAAATGCCTAAACCTGAAGGCTATGGAATGAGAAGATGAGAGCCTAGTAATTCCTGGACCAGGGGACAAGGGATGGACAGACAGATGGAACAGTTCTCACAGAGTCCAGCTAAGAAGCAATGCAGCAGACAGGCTAGGACACCATGGAATTAGAGCCAGACTGAATTAGAATATTTTTATTTTCAATTGTTTATAATTTCACGAATGCCTGATGCATCGAGCACCATTCCAAGCATTCCACATGATTCATTTATAGCTCAAATATTTATGGAAAATACACTGTTCATAACTTCACTTTGTAAATTGGGAAACTGAGGAACAGAGAGCTGGGATAATTTGGGTTTCACACCCAGATTGCCAAGCTCTAGACTTCACCCTACATTTTCTACAATCTTCCCAATTTCCATTACGACAGAAAATCACAACCACTTACATTGGCAAGCATAGTTGATCAAGGGGACTGGTTGATCAGTTTGAGTTTGCCAGCAAAGACTATGAGAACCAATGAGGTTAGGGAACTCAGCCATGTCTCACATGCGCTAACATGTGGAGCCTGAATTCTCTTCTCTGGAGTCAGACTTCAGAGCCATCACTCTAGAGACTTCACCCCAGCTGTTCACCTCTGTGCTGGGAAGCATCCTGCTTTGTTCATCATCTCAATTTTATTTCTTGCTCTCCATCCTGAGCCCTTAAACCCATCTCTGCATTCAACTTGCCCAGAATAAGGAAGCCATCTCATGCTGTTCTTCATCTTACCTGGAAACATCAAGTGGAATTTTGTCCTGACTACATCCCACTTCTCATTTTTCAGATAGCAATGATAACACATCTACAGCTTAACTTTTATGCCTGTGTTAAATGTACATTTTAATGGCGTCCAGTGTGCACTGCCACACATGCATACAGCATGGATGGGTAACAGCAAAGTAAATAGCACATCTCTCTCATCAGTTTAGGTTTGGAGCCCTTCACTTCTCTTCTATGTCTTCCTAAAGTACAGACTAGGATTTGCCCTTCGATGTGGAACGATAGAACTTACTCTTTCTATGTGACTGTTTTGGCACCTGTCATCAAGCCTCACTTTACCCAGTCCCTGCGTTCTCCTAATCTCTGAAAATTTACTGTTCTATGTTTAGGTTGACGTTCTTAACTTCCCCATATGCTTGTTCACAGCATCTTTCAGCTCCAAGCATTTGGACACAGGTAACAGAGTTCACTCTTCTTCATGGCTAACTAGCATCCTACTGTGTGCACTCAGCACATCTTATCCATCTCTTTGTTGGTGTGCATCAATGTTAACTCTGTTCCTTAGCTGCTTCGACAGTGCTGCAATGAACATGGGGATGAAGGCACCTCTGTTATACTGATGGCCTTTCCTTTGGATACGAACTATTCATTGGCCATTTGTGTTTCTTCTTTGGGGAAGCATCTGTTCAGATCATCTGCCCAGCCTTTGACTGTGTGGCCTCTTTTACTGTGGTGTCTGGTGCTAAGCTTTTGTGTTTCTTACATATTTGAAAATGTAAACTTAGGAAGTGGAAATCATTATGGATGCTCCCAAAAGGTAAACAACAAATAGCTGTATCAAATGACCTAGCTACACTACTCCTGTATACATGCCCAAAGGACTCTGCAGTGGCTAAGAGATGGAACCAGGCCAGATGTCCATCAACAAATGAATGGGTAAACAAATGGGCCGCTTAACACAATGAAGCTTTTTCCATAATAAAACAAAAATGGAAATTTTATAAGTAAAAATGAAATCCTGATGTATGCAAGAAAATTAATGGAACTGGAGGTCACTGTGTTAACAGAGGTAAACCAGATTCAGACAGAAAAACACTACCTGCTCCCATATGAAAAAATCTATAGGTGTGTGAGGGGGATGGCTACTCGGAGTAAAAGGAGGGACTATGAGACAGGAAGAAGACATCTCACAGCAGGGTTATTAATGGGAAGTAGAAAGCTGCACTATGAAAGCAGAAGGGACAGCTGCTTGGGAAGGGGAAAGCAGCCGAGAAGTAGCAGGGGGAATCGGAGGATGGTAGAAGGAAAGGGAATGAATGGGGATAAAGTACAATCGCATAGATACATGTACAAATACTCTATCAGGAAACTTTGTGCACTAACTTAAGAATTTTAAAGAAACAAAAACTGTCACTGATTTTTATATATTCTGAAATCTTGTACATCTGATGTATCCAGATCTTGGTTCCAGATTTTATAAGTTTTGGTTGTTGCTATTAGTTCCCGTTAGTTCAAAAGCTTTCTGATCATCTAGGGATTTGTTGATATTGTTGTTTGCTTATTTGTTTGTGACAAGGTCTGGCCCCAGCTGCTCTCAAATCCATGGTCCCCCTGCCTCAGCCTCTCAAATGGCTGGAGTTACAAATGTGTCACGCCATGCTCAGTGGCATCCATTTTCTAATGTTAGACTTCTACAAAGTTTACCATTTCCATGGTCCTTTCCAATGGGGAAGACACCCTATGTGGAATGAGGGTTCTGCTTTAGCACGTCTCTCAGGAAAATAGCATTCACAGACTTATTTCTGGAGTGATAGTTCATATTATTTTGTGCACCTATGGCTCTCCAGCCCCTATACAAAGTAGAATCTCCTTGTATCCTTTGACAGCAAATTATTACTCTTATTACCAAAAGTCAGGGAGGACCTGCCATGGGCTAAAGGCATGGCAAGTCTGGCTAAAGGATTCTAACATACAAAGGTGAGTGAAGGTACCAACAATCATGTTGCACAGGGAAGAAAATGGCCTCAGTAAGGATAGAACAAGAATAAAAAATGAAACCATCCATCAGCAGAAGGATTAAGAAAAATGTCTGGCAATCTCACTGGCTATGAGTTAAATTAGGATGCTAACAAGTCTTCTGGAGTCTTATAAGTTTGGTTCAGACCAGTTGGTTCACACTGGGGACAGTGTAATGCAGCCCTAGCTGTATGCTTGCCCTGGGCTGACAGATGGTGGGAATGACCCCCTCCCAGGCTCTCCCCAGCCCCACACTTCTGTTTGCCCACACTGTGTTGGTTAGCTGACGCAGGTTTGCCCTTGCAAGCTAGTGGAGGGGTCAGGTGCATAACAGAAAGCAGGTAACCTCTTTGTCCCTGCAATGAAAGCCTGTCTCCTCCACTTCAGCACTGTACAAGTGGGGAACAGGGCTACCAAATATAGCCCTTACGTGGCAGAAAAGAGTACAGTTTATACCTTCTTCCTTCTTAAAGTTATTCAAACATTTATACAATAGATTTAAAAGAATAATTTTAAGCCATCGCCTCACTTTTTGATCTTGTGCCTTGAATGTGTTGTGAATTAAGATCAAATTCTATGACCCTGATGAAGTTCCGGGCCCAAGTCCAGAGCGAATGAGAGTTTAACCCTGAGGGTGTAAGCGATGGGTCTACTCTGCTTGTGTTTGCTGTTCCTGTATTCGAACATGGTAGTGCGCTTGCTGCCGTGACATGACCTACACTACATGTGAATTATAGGTTGGTTCCTGCACTGTAGGTGGACCTGTGGCAACCCAGCAGTATCTCCCATGTGTCAGAGGGGACAGTTACTGATGTCCATATTCCCAAAAATGCTTCCAGAGCCCTGTTAGCGTTCTTACAGGAAACCCACATCCAGTACAAGTAAGCATTCTTTTTTTTTTATTAATTTGCTACAAATTTTATTTGTACTAAATCCAACTGAATGATGACTGTATTCAGGTTGTTTATTAAGAGCTACTGAAAAGGTTTCATTTAGGGTGGTATTTCACCTTGAGACAGTATATGGGTGTGTATTCATCTTTGAAGAATTTATTTGCCTAATGGGGAACAGGAGCAACCACATAGACATGTTATTTTATTACCAGCACTAAGTCACCAACGTCAACACAGGTTCTTACCGTAGAACGAAAGGGCAGCCACCTGGCAGTGCTAAAAAGGCCGCAGGGAAGGCAGAGAAGAAACGGTTTCCCGCAGCTGCCTGGTTTGCAGCAGAGAAGACAGAGTAAGACTGGGGACCTGCCGGAAGCGGGAGACAAGACAAGCAAAAGATGGCTGCACAGTGGGCCAGTGTTGTCAGCATTTAAACAAACAAACAAAAATAGGTGAGGCTGGGGGGGTGTATACGGAGGGAGAGCAGGTTATTTTACGCAGGGGGTGGGGAAGCCCAAAACGCTGTGGGTCGTGCTGCGCCCTGGAGGAAACGAGCAAAAGCGCCCCGTGTTTGTGGATGAAACTGTAATAGCAGAAAACAGAAATAGTTCAAACAGCAAGGGACAATCTTCCAGAGATAAAACTACCCAGGCCCTCCACTCAGGTGGAGGGAGGAAAATCAGAGGAGGACACTGAGTTTTCCAAGCTTGGAGAAGACTAAGCAAACAGACGCGAATAGATGTGCATTTTCCTACGGTTTCCAAATGAAGACTTGCAACAGAAGAGCTAAGTCAAGACGGTTATGGGAGTCAACGAGGAAAAGAATGATTTCAGAGTGAATGGGATGGTCCGCAACTGCAGTGATACCTAACAAGGAAGGAACCAACTCTTCTCTGGATTTGGTGACAGAAATTATGTTGCTAGAACAAGAGACAGACAGGTGACAGATTCAGAGCAGAACCTACCTCCTAGAAGTTGCAATAAGGGGACAGCAGAGGGCAAGAGGTGACCACAAGCATATAGCATCAGTGACCACTCGGAAGACTTGAGATTTGTGCCAGGAGGAGAAGCTTCTATAACCTGGGGGAAGGACCATGAAGGACAGACCATGCTAGAGAAGTTGGAAACTGACATTATCTTTTAACATGGAATAAATACGGGTTGATTTAAGATAACAGAGCCAGCCATCGTGATAAGTGTCTATAATAGCAGTACTCTGGAGGCTGAGGCAGGAGGAATACAAATTCTAAGCCAACCTGGGATACACAGTAGGTTCTAAGCCAATATGAGACACAAAGCAAGACCCCATTTCCCACTCACCCCAAAAGAAAACAGAGAGCAGAGAGTAGAGTCCATAACTTGAAATAAAATGGAGCTGGTGGATTTCTGAAGTAAGAAACAAAATTATTTACAAGATGCAGAGAAACGGATTCTAAAGAATACTGCCGGAAGAAACACAGAAGAAAAACAGAGAAACAATTGACTGGTTGCTGCTGACAGGAGAATATTACATTGATGGAGGTTTGGTGGTCTGTTAAATAGGAACATCGAAAGGTTGGTGTGATAAGGAAGGGCAGGATCCAAGTGTTTAGCAGTGGCGTCTAGTCTGGATAAAGGAGCTCTAGGAGGAACTGTGGGGAAACACAGAAGAACCAAGGAAGGTAAGAAGGTCTTTATAGTAGAAACAAGCATAACATGACTGAGGGGAACAGACGAGAAGGTATGATATTCTGACAAAATGTAGGCTAAATGTGGGTTAAGGAAGTTATGAATCCGAGAAAAAGAAAGTCCATGGCTGGTGACAAGATCCACCCTGGTTCCACAAACAGAAAAACATCCACAGCTTATTAAAGTGGCGGCATGCTTTTTGTAGGAAGGTGTTTTGCCTGTGCTTCTAGAATAGAATCACAGCTGTGCAGAAAACCATTGTTCCTATCACTCACATGTTCATCATTTCTATGGGCTGGAAAGCAAGCTTTGAGATGCTGAATGCCTAGTGGGTAAAAGCTTGGCGATTATATCTATAGGTACACAGTAGTGACTCACATGCTTCATTAATTATTGTTCAGTAGAAAAGAACATACTGCTAAGTTTAACAAGCCTCTACTTCCTGCTATTAACTATAGTTCATGTGGGACTGATATAGAGGGAAAAAAATCATACTTCGTGGCACAGAGAATAGCGGGGGAAAAATAAGTATTTTAAGTCAGTTGTTTCCTCATGAAGAACAATAACTTAAAATTACTCATTTTGTTAGTCTCGAGGTAATAACACATAAGAGTCTATTAAATTCCATAGGCACAGTAGGTAGAGATCATTTTAATTGACTTTTATTATTGTAGCCTGGGGTGTCTTCAAAAGATTATCATTTACTCTGTACTACGATACAGAATGTATCGCTGTAGTGATCTGTAAAGCAGAAATAATGTGACTATTTGTTTCTGGCTCCCTGGGTGGTCAACCTTCTCAATGAGATGACTCTTCCATTAAAAAAAAAGAAAAGAAAAGAAAGAAAATCTTACCGATACCTGAAAAACTGGCAGAGAAATTAACACTCTGAGAGACTTCTCCAAGCCTGGGAGCTGGGGCAAGTAGTTTTGTGTTACATAATGACATCATTTGAAAGGGTTTTAATAGCTCTTATCACCATTAGAGGGCTATGCCCAGTGGAGATAAGAATCTTAACTAGGAACAGCAAGCTGGCTCAATGGGTAAAGAGCTTGCTGACAAGCCTGCCAACCTAAGTTCAAGCCCCAGGACTCACATGCTAGAAGAAAAGAATGACTCCCTCAAATTGACTTTTGACCTACACTCACACACACAAACACACACACACACATACACATACACACACACGAAGGCATGCACTCATCCGAAGGCATACACACAAATAAATAAATATAACAAGGAAAGAATCACAATCTTTTATTAAAAACTGAGAAAGTACAATGGTTTAGAAAACTCATCTTGGTAACCAGCTTTCTCAACTTGCTGGTTTCCACTCAACTACTTGACAAAAAAAAAAAAAATGGGGTTGGACTGCCAAATTATACTGTTCTCTAGTTTAGGACTGGCATCTCAGACCCCTTGTTAGACACTGTCTACATGACTATGGGGAACTTTCTCAGTTGCTAAAGTGATTGTAACAAGAAATCCCAACACAGAGACCTTTTTAAGGGACATTCAGAAAGAGTTTGTCACAGAGTGCTGGGTCTGGACTATCTAGCTTTCATTAATAGGACAGAAAGGAATTCCACAGGAAGGGAATCTTTATTACTATATTCCCTCCTAATCAGACCTGCTCCTTCCTGGCTATCCAAGTTCTCTCCAAGAACAAAGAGAGCTTAGAAGTTGCCATGATTCTCATTGGCTCCTCAAATCTGACTCTGTGATATTGCAGAGTCACACACCTAATCCCCATAAGTTCTATCTCTGGGAAGAGAAAAACTGCTGTTAAAGATGACGGTTGGCATGACAAATTACTCTCACTCACGATTTTAAGCTATCATAGGCACCTACCAAGGAAACTGAGGAATCTTTTGCCACCTCACCCCTCTCTACCACTTCCAACTGCAAAATACAGAAGTAAAACAAAAGGAATAAGTCAATAGGCCATTTCTGGTTAGGTGTTCAGTCTGCAGTGGGAAATCAGGAAATAGCAAGCCAGTCCGTTCACAGTGTCTGGCTCCAAAGTAAATTGTTTTGCATCAAAAAGTATGTATCCAGTACATTAGATGCTTCTTTTCATTAAGTGACTTGTATAGATTAGCCTAAATGTCACTTACCAAAGACACCCCTGTTCTTTAAAAAAAAAAAAAGACCCCATAAGCAGCAAGTTCTCTTTGGAAGATAAAACATGAAAATAAAGCTTTCAAGCCACCTGCCACAGTCGGATCGCCAAAGGTCTCCAACATCTTGAAACACTGCCGATGTTTCTCTAGAGAGCCATTCTAGAGAGTAGTGGCCAGCCACGCTGTCAGACACGCCTCTAAGCTAATGAGAGGCCACGTCAGCAACATGGATGTTTCTGTCCAGAGCTGGCTCACCACAGCCTCGCATCCCTGGCCTCGGCCTCCAGCACCAAATGCATCTCATTTCAGAACACAGTTCCTCTTCCCTGCAATTCTTGCTACTGCAGGGCAATGAGAGAGCCTTTTCCACCTTTTTGTTTTTTAAGTTTCCTCTTGAGAACCAAAGCTCCTTCCATCCTTTCTCTTCCCTGGACCCAGGATGTAGGATGATGGCATGTGCGCGGATAGAAGTTTCAGGAAAGATCCGCCGAGGGAGCCCGGAGCAACCAGCCAGAGATCCATTTTCATTATGCCACTCTGGACTAGAACAAGATTAGAACCCGAGTTCACGTCCCAAGCTCAGATTCTGTCTTTGCGTTCCCAATGACACTTGCCGATTCCAACCCTATTGAGACTTGGCTCCCCATTTCTGAGATGGAAATAACAGACTCCAACCCAAAGGTTGTTACTGAAGATCAAACGCACAACACAGAGGCTGGCTTCTGGTAAACAGCCAGCGTGAGTATGCACAGCGCTGTCGCATGGTCCCAGATGCTCACCCAGAGGAGCTATGGCTGCAGCCCTGCTATTGCTTGAGAATGTCTGACCATAATTTCACACCTTAAATTCATTATGCTACTTATTTAACAGTTTTAGTTTCCTGGAAAAGAACGTTTTATCAACATTCGGTATTTTTAGCATTGTCACTCTTGGCAGTTTTTTTTCCCTCTCACACCATGGAACACTGAGACACTTCCATGCTACTTTATTCTCTGTGCTGTCCTTTATTTATTTATTTATTTATTTATTTATTTATTTATTTTGGCATTACTTGATTTTTGCATGCTCTTGGCTCACTTTTTTGATCATGTCTACTGTTTCAAATTCAGGGTCCTCATAGAAGATCTTCAGAAAGCTGTGGAAAATGAAAACAGCTTCCAAACCCAGAGAAGCAGAAGATCCTTGTCTGAATACAACTATGAGGTGTATCACTCCTTAGAAGATGTATGTAATCAAAGGACCTTTTAAATTTTTTTAAGTTCGCCTTTGTCATTTTGGTGTACAAGTTAGAATTGTGAAAACAGAGACTTGGGCTATAGGAATAACATACGGAATGGTTTAAGCCCCTGTTTACACATCTCTTCAGTGATCTTTTCGCTGCTAAGTTAGAATTATCAAAAAATGGGCCAGAGAGAAGGCTGAGCCAGAAGAGTACTTGCTGCTCTTGCAGAGGACTCTGGGTTGTTTGGGTCCCAGCACCTATACAATGGCTCACAAATGTCCTTAATTCTAGTTCCAAGGAGTCTGATGCCCTCTTCTGGCCACCCCCCCAAAAAAAATGGGGAATAAGGACAGTTTACAACATGGAGTGTACATACGCACATGCAGGCAAAGCACACATACACATAAAATAAAAATAAATAATTTCATGAAAAGAAGTAGCGAAATTACTTGAACCTTACTTACTCTACCCAAATTAACCCCACAAAAGACATGGGAAATACATGAACAATGAGGTAATTGGTGTTAAAATCAGGGCTATAAAGATCTTAACTAAGAAGCCATGGAAAGAACAAGACTAGCCAAAGTTTGAAGGCAGTGCTTTGGCAGACTTCCATACCAGTCTTACACCCTTGCCAAGTTCAGACCCTCCCGCTCCCGCCCTGCCCCAACAGCCAGCCTGCATTGGGGGCACCACTGGACCCTGCACATAGCAATCTCATCCTCACTACTACATCATTCAGTGTATCCCAGCGACCCTGTTCACAGGTCACACTGTAACTGTGGTTAGCTAATACTTTCTGGACTAAAAAGCTGCATGTTCCATGAGGCCAAGTACTTACTGTGCTCACTACTATCTCCCCAATGCAGGCAAATAAAGTCCTCCAAGTAGACAAGGAGTTGGTGGAATATATAAATTCATATATATTGTCCATGTTTTCTCTATATTGAACAAAGGAATTCCAGAAACAAAATTAAGGAGATTCTACTACATTATTAAGAGTATGTTTTTGCTTGGTTGGGGATAAATCTCCTTTCAAAATTCATTTTGCATATTTCCATGTCTCAACATACTTTTTAAGAAACTTGGAATTAAAAGCAAAAAATGAAAAATGTTTCAGAAAAACTGGCACATGAAAGCATATTAACGCTCCCTAGAAAAAGGTCAAATCCCAAAAATAGATGCAGCTAGAAATGCACATATGTATGTACACACGCATAATACTTCCTGCTTGTTAGATTATATACAGATAAAAGAAAATATGAGTGCTTTCTAAGATGTATTCATACCTTCTTTCAGCACATACCTTCTCACACCGTGGAACAGTGGAACACTTCCACGAGACTGACTTCTTTATTGCTTGCAGGGCTTTTAAGTCGGAAATGTCACCTCTCTTTGTCAGCACGTTATTTATCCATCTCAAACGTGTCTTCTTCCGATGGCAGAAAAGAGTTTGTCACTGGATTGATGCAAGTATGCACTCCTCTAGAGGAATTGTGCAGAATGTGCCTGCCAGTGGCTTCAACAGGGAAAAAACTCAAATTTGGATGATATTGCCTTTTCTCCAGTAGCTTCCGCTCAGTTCCAAGTTACAACACATTAAAAAATATATTTTAATGGCTCTGAAGTTATTTGGAGCATTTATCAGAAGCTTTCATGTGTTTTGTTATTGTCATTGTTGGGTTTGTGTGTGTGTGTGTGTGTGTGCTATTTTGTTTTCCTCTTTAATACCTGTGGGGAAATTGAAATAAATTCAGCTTTTTCAAAAAGAAGCCAGAACACATTGGTCAGTTTTCTCATACCCCACAACAATGAGCCTAGTGATATGATAGGGAAAGGCAGCTTTTAAAGAGGTAACAACAAAAAGCCCTAGACTACTGGCTGCCAGTAGAGACAAATGAAATGTCATTTCAAGTATCCTAAAGAGAAGTAAAAGCAGATGGCTTGTTTTCACTCCTGTTTTTATTCCCTGTGTGTCCTTTGAATTCTGGGAGCCAAAGTTGTCTTTTGTCATCTTGTACACTCAAAGAGTTCTTGTATCCCGGGGGACTCTTATGTAAGTCTTACTTATCTGCCTTCAGATTCAAAGTTGGATGCATCGTCTGAACCAAACTCAACCAGGCCTTGTTCGGGTGTTCTCTATTGGAAGATCGTATGAAAGAAGACCTCTCCTTATCTTACAGGTGAAAAGAATAAAAACGTTAGTGTGTATCTCCTTCTCTCTGACTTGTGGGAGGAAATGAAATTATCTGAAATAGCTGGGCTTTGCTTCCCTCTGTTAGTCACACGTTCTGACCGTCCAGTTCTCCACTTGTCAGCTAAGCTTCTAAAAGCGGTTACCTTGTTCGCTGCCGCCCTCCTCGCCTCCCATTCAGACTTGGCTGACTTTTTCCCCAGGTCTCCTTTAAAAGTGCTCTTTGGGATTAGTGCTGACCCCTAGGTTATTGCCCTCTCCGCCGCCTGGCATTCCTTCAACGCAGTCACCGGTTTCTCTCGCGCCATGAACTCTCCGGAGCTTCCAGCCATTCTCACTCTCCTCTCAGCTCTGCTTTCACTCTACAAACTCCATCCAAATGGTCACATATGCCCCATGTTAAAGTCGCCCCAGATCTTTCTATGTAGTCTGTGGAGCTGGAAATCCATGCAGGACACGTTTACCTCGATACCCATGGCAGCTCCTGAGACTTGTCATGGCACTGCTATTCTCCCAGCTTGGAAAAGTGTCTCCCTAAATTTTCACTTCTGTGTTCTAATTCCTCACTTTCGGTTTACCACCCCAAATCGACACTTCCTTGGGAGCTCTGTCCCCCTTTTCACTGCCTTCACTGCTGCTGCCTGAATTGACCTTAGAATGTGGTCTGCCCGGACTATTTCAGTACTGACATCAATGCTGAACTTCTGCTTCTGTCCCTGTCCTAGCCACACTCACCCTCTATTCCATCCTCCACACTGCTGTCGGTGTGAACTCACCCTCTATTCCATCCTCCACACTGCTGTCGGTGTGAACTCATCCTCTATCTCATCCTCCATATTGCTGTCGGTGTGAACTCACCCTCTATTCCATCCTTCACACTGCTGTCGGTGTGAACTCATCCTCTATCTCATCCTCCATATTGCTGTCGGTGTGAACTCACCCTCTATTCCATCCTCCACACTGCTGTCGGTGTGAACTCACCCTCTATACATCCTCCGCACTGCTATCTGTGTGAACTCATCCTCTGTCTCATCCTCCACACTGCTATCTGTGTGAACTCATCCTCTGTCTCATCCTCCACACTGCTATCTGTGTGAACTCATCCTCTGTCTCATCCTCCACACTGCTATCTGTGTGAACTCA
>CM053750.1:40483519-40501915 GCA_028658305.1 Pachyuromys duprasi
TGTTTTTCTGCCATTCTACAATCCTCTACAGAGTGTTCTCTTTTTAACTCCGTACCCCATTTTTTAATTGGATTACTTGATTTGTTGCTCTTTAACTTCTTGAGTTCTTTATATATTCTGGATATCATCCGTCTGTCAGATATAGGGTTGGTGAAGATCCTTTCCCAGTCTGTAAGCTGTCATTTTGTTCTGACAACAGTATTTTTTGCTTTATAGAAGCTTTTCAGTTTCATGAGGTCCCATTTATTTATTGTTGATCTTAGAGTCTGTGCTGTTGGTATTCTATTCAGGAAGTTGTCTCCTGTGCCAATGAGTTCTAGGCTCTTCTAACAGATTCAGTGTGTCTGGTTTTATGTTGAGGTCTTTGATCCACTTGGACTTTAGTTTTGTGTAGGGTGATAAATATGGATCTATTTTCATTTTTCTGCATGTAGACATCCACTTGGACTAGCACCATTTGTTGAAGATGCTGTCTTTTTTCCATTGAATGGTTTTGGCTTCTTTGTCAAAAATCAAGTATCCATAGGTGTGTGGGTTTATTTCTGGGTCTTCTATTCGGTTCCATTGATCCACTATTCTGTTTCTATATAAAGGCAAGATTCTTACCAAGAGAATTAATGTGTGTATTGAGCATATTAAGCTCTGTAATAGCTGAGATGGCTTCCCAAAGTGGCTGAAGGAAAACTATCATATAAATAGATGATAGATAGACAGACAGATAGATAGAGCCAAAGAGGATGTCACTGACAGGAGTTCAACTGACAGGCCACCCTTCTCCGCCCACAAAGCTTTTTGAGAACAGAAGGGGGGCTGAGCTGGGGAGCCTGCTCCCTAAGAATTTATGAGAAATAAAAATCCTAAGTTACTGTCCAACTCCACTCATAAATATGGACAAAAATCTTTAAAATATTATCAAGCAGTATTTAACAACCTATGAAAAGAATTACACACCATGACTGAGTGAAATTTATTTCAGGTATGCAAGTCTGGTTCCATATTCAAATGTTAACCAATACAATTCACCATAGTAACAGCTGAGGAAGAAAAAAAATCACATTATTTTATCAACTGGTGCAGTAAAAGGACTTGACAAAATTCAACATATTTTAGTGATAAAAACTTGCAGAGAGAGGAACTTTCTCAGCAACAACAACAACAAAAACTTCTACCAGACATTATACTCAACAGTAAACAACCAAATGCCTTCTTCATAAAATCAGGAACAAGCCAAGAATGTCCACTTTCATCTCCCTTTAATTAACATAGTGTTGGAAGTTCTAGCAGGTGCAGTCAGGCAAGGAAAACAAAAGGCATGAAAATTGAAAAAAATAAAATTATTTTAGTCTGCAAATATGTGATTTTCTACACAGAAGATGCCAAGGAATCTACAGAAATATTTTGTAGAACTAACAAGTGTATAATTTCAAGTTTGTACAAGATAAAAAAAACAACATTGATTATATTACCATACAGTAACAAATGGTACATCAACAATGAGAATTTTGCATATAATATGAACAACAGTTACTGAGAAGAGAGGAGTTGGGTATTCATCTAACATAGTATGTGCACCTATATACTGAAGGCAACAGAATACTGACAAAAAATAATGAAAAGAAATCTAAGCAAGTGAGGAGATTTGTCTCCCTCATTGACTAGAAAACTCAAAACAGAAAAAAATGTCAGTTCTTCCCAAGTTAGTATCAAATTGAACAACAATTCATATTAAAATCACAGTAAGATCTTTTTATAGGTAAGATTATTCTAAAATCTCTAAGCAAAAATGCTATAGGAAAATAAAAAGAAATGAAGATGGAAAATTCATTCTACCAACTTCAAGTCACGTCATATACCTGTAACAGTCAAGAATATACAGTGTTTAAGAGATTGACATGGGTAAGTCAGATGGAATAAAGGATCCAGAAATCTACCCAACAGTATTTATTATTCAGCCATAAAGGAAAATGTAGGCAAATGGATGGATGTGTACATCATTACTCTATTTATTACATTTCTTGTTGCTGTGACAAGAAAAAAAGCCATTCAAGTGAATGAGAATTTATTTGGGCTCTAGGTTTAAGATGGTATAGCAGTTATGGCCAAAAAGGCTGGCAGAGCTAGCAGAAGCAGACAGCTGGAACTCCTCACATTTGGAAACACTGAGAAGCAGAGTACGTTACCCTACCCTTTTATTCAGTCCAGGATCTGGAGCCCATGAAACAGGGCCACCTATATTCAGGCCAGGTCTTTCTTCCTTTTACAACCCTCTCTGGAAACACCCTCACAGACACACCCAGAAATACACCTTGTAGGTGATTGCACACCCAGCGAAGATTAGCCATCACAAGCTGTTGTGTGACAAGACTTCTCCTAGGAAAATGCTACACACACACACACACACACACACAACTCAACCCATATATGGAACAAGAGATCAAAGTATGGATATCACCAAAATCTAACTTGGTGAACTAATGAGGTCTATTGGGGTTACTTACTTACAGGAGCAGAAATGACTAAGACACCTGCATCACCAAGGCTCATCCCAACATGGGTGACACTTCACAAAAGCTAGAAACATGGAACATATCGCATAGCCCACAGGTCACCCAAAAGAATGGAGAGTATCCTTTCTGAGTGGCTAAGTTGATCTAAACCTCTTCCAGGCAGCTTGGCTGGTTTCCAGAAAAAACCAGAAACCAGCCAATCTGGTCCTCCTTGCGGCTCGCACCTGTGGCAGGGCTCACACAGAGGGCATCTTTGCACCCCTCACTGGCAGACACGGTTTTCTTTGCAGCGTGGCTTCTCTAAGAATGACTCTCAGCAGTCTTTATTTTGCACTCTTTGGAGGGAGGCCTAGTAAATCTGGTCAGCTTCAGGGACTTCCTGAAGCTATTTTGAGTTCTTTACCTCCTGTCTTAAGGAATTTTCTTGCAAGATGGAATGCTTCAATTTTGGAGAAAACTTCTATACAAAAGTCCACCCTTTCTTCTACTTGTACATTCTATCGGTCCCCTCTTTCACAATCATCCCCGAGCCCTAAAGGTGAGTAGAGATATGCACATAGGGCTAAGAATTAGGCCATTGTGCCACAGCAATGGTCACATGTTCTCAGAAGCTTCACCAGTGGTTATGAGTTGAGGCTGACCGCAATGGAGATCTCCGTGCATAAACACAAATGTTGAGAAGGTAGTTATACGGATGTGTCACATCCATCTAGGAAAGAAGTCGTTTCCCCTTTGCATCCTGTGACTGCCCCAGCCATAGGTTTTTGTCCCAGCTTATAGTACCAGATGTGAGTTCCTCTTGTGCAGTTGATAGTAAACCCCATTGGAAAGCTGTTGGTCTTATCCATCACAACTGAACCACTATTGCACAATCGAGCATACCCTGGCTAGCATGTTGGTATTTCTGCACACAGGGCCCATAGCCAAGCAGCAATGTTGGTGAAAGTTCTCCACTAGCAGTCTGCATGGCAGGGTGGGAGTTTCCAGTTCGCTCCCAGCTTATTTTATCCATGTTCTGCAGCACTAGTGTCTTACCATCTCGTTCCGGCATATAGTCAACTTTAGTAGCAATAGACTTTATGGTTTTTTCAGGCCTCAGGGGCTTCCCTGGCCAACAATTCATAGCCTACCCCTGGCACTGGGATTGGCATTCAATAACCTCATCACCTCAAAAAGTGTTATTTTCCACCCATGTAGGGTACCTTTTGAATTTAAACTCTTTAGCTATTTTTTAACAACCTGTTTTTCCTTTTGATTAACCCAAACCTGACAGGTTGTATGGTAGTTTGAAGAACCATTGCACCTACTTTTTCTCAGCCCAGTTCTGTACATCAATGTTAGTAAAGTGGCAAATTCTCCATGAATGCCTATACATGACACTTACCTGACTGAAACGCGTAATGCTGGCTTTACCTGTTGCCCCCTTGCATGGAAATGCTCATAAGAGGCTTGTGGCATCCACACAGGTGAGAATATGTTTGCATCCCTCACTGATAGAAATAGGCCCTATAAAGTCTATCTACCGATCTCTCACGGGACAGCTTCATTTATGTACATATCCTATCAGGGCATCTATTTGTTAAGGCTTTAATGGGTAATGGTACTCACATATTTAAACAAAAACATGCAAAATATCAGAATGTTTCACAGGAACGCCATCAGCCTTCGACATTTTCCAACCTCTGTTGGTTTCCCTATGACCAAACTTTATGTGGATCCAGTGGGCATCTTCCAAGGGTACCTAAGGAGAAATGACCCATACTTTGGTAAGGGCATCTGCTTCCTGATTCCAGGGGGACTTAATGGGATACAAGATACCACATGGAAAATAATCAAGGGTTCAGATTCCTGTTAATCTTTTATTCTCCTGATTTAATGGTCATCTCAGAGGCTTACTGCCTCTGTCTGCTAACTTAGGCCACATCCTGGGAGCTTCTAGCCTCCATATAATCTAATCTAGGCCTAGACTGTTTTCAGCCTCTGAGACTTACTATTGAATAAGCTCACCCTTTCTTGTTCTTTCTGAACTCTAACTGGCTGGTGTAACTCAACTATTCTGGCTCAAACTCCTAAGTTGACTGATTCAATCTGGCTTCTCTTGGCTTTTGACATTTTGTTCTATTTTGCCTCAAACTAACTCTGCAATCTGTTCTTCTGGCTCTTTCTCATTCTCTGGCTTGTTCTGTCTTCACCTGTGTCTAGTTTGTTGTCTTTTCACCCTCTCTCTGCAAAACTCTCCCAGTGAAACTGCCTCATCTCTCCACTGTACCCAACTCTCTCTGCCTCCTCACCTTTCAGTCTTCTTTTTCCTGTCTCTTCTGTTGAGTTGGACATCTATCCTGACTCATTCTGCAAGATCATTCCCTGATTTATCACTTTGTCTGTCTCTCAGTTAGATGTCACTTTCAAACACAGGTGCTTCTTTCTGCAAACTAACTTTACCTTCATTGTTTAAGATTAAAGGTGTGTACTGAGGGTGTGTCTCTTTTCGCCAGAGGGATTAAACATGTGTGCTAAGGGTGTGTCTGTATTCCAGCCAGAGTGGCCATGTTGCTGGATTAAAATCCTTCTGCAATATTTCTTCCACATTTGTTGTCTTCACAGTGGCCAATCTAGCACCAGCCAATCCTCCTTTTCCCATTGGTCTATCCATAAAGTAAGACCTCTGTCTACAACCCAAATGGCATACAGATTGTCACAGGCCATCTCATGAGCTTTCTTTTATTTTTTTAACTATCTTTACTACTCTGAACTCATCTCATTGGCTGTGTTTTTCTTCTCCCTTTTCCAGCCACATGGTATCTGTACTATTTGCATTGCTACAGCTACCCTTTCTTGTCCATGTGCCTACTCTTGCCATCCGTGTAGCAGGGATCTACAGGAGTGAGCGGTATGTCTTCCAGTGCCTTATCTGCCTGCTGTTTGTTAAGTTGCTGGAGGACGCTCAGTAGATTTAAAGGACACTAATCCAAGGATAGCTTGTGTGGCATTGGTGACAGGTTTGTAGACCATGCCTTCTTGCTGTAGGTATACATTCCACCTTTGCCTTCTTGTACAGTTTAATGTTGTGCTACGCCAGAAAGGGGCTTAATGACAATAGGACTTCGGTGCAGCCCCTTTATCAGGGAAGATGCTTTGCAGTCACTGAGGTGGAACCCATTTTGGACTCCACCTATTGCAATGCTTCATATACTCCTTGCAGTTGCTTTTACAGTGCTGTGTACTTAACTTCTGCTCCTTTCCATGACTGAGACAAAATCCTTATCGGAACCATTTGCTCACCATGCTTTTGACCCCAGCTATAGCCTTCTGGACATCTTGTGACTTCCAAGAGGAAGGACACTGGAGTAGCGGGGCACACGGCTGTTAAATCTATTCTAGCCATTCTTAGCCGCTTAACAGCCTTTCGGGCCCTTTTGTTCCAATCCCACATAACACGCTTTATCAAGTTACACAGAGGAAGGGCATCATGGACAACATAGGGTATAAAAAGCCACCAATATTTCAGGAGTCCCCCCAAATGCTTCTAACTCCTTTACACTCTAGCACAGGCTGTTGTAGGATTTTGTCAGTAACATTATCAGGTGTCATATGCATCTTACCAGACTATAATATGCCCCAAGAGTTTTACAGCTGTGTCTGGGCTCCTGCCCCCTTGTGAGGAATAATCTTCCATTCTAGTTTCTTTAGATGCACCTGTATGCCTCTAATGGATTTCCAAACCTTTATAACACTCTGTCATCTATATATCAAAACTTGTTCCAGAGGAGAGGCAGAGCAAAGCAAGGTCCTGAACCACCATGCCATAACAATCAGTGTGGTTACAAAGATAACCTTGATTATGTACTCTGAAGGTCTATTGTTCTGAGTAAGGTTCAGGTGACCCCAGAAGATTACACCTAAGAAGACACTAGGGTCCAGTGTAAGCAAGGTCTAATACAATGTGGGAAGGTTCCACCCACTTGTATCACTTGCTTTCTCCACTTTTGAATTTGGTTTCACTCAAGTTACAGGTAAAAAGCAGTCATATGTTTTGTCATAATGTAATACAAATGCCCTGAAGCCCAATCCCCAATTGTCATATTCCCCCTCTAAAAAACTTCATGAGCTGGGCCTTTACTGTCCCTGTTTCTATTGGCTTTCTGGTGTTCTCAACTTTTACAAAAATACCCTACTAAGTTCTGTTTCTAGCACTCAGATTTTCTGTAGACCATGAATTCAACTCTCCCATGAGCTAGCTCCAAATGCTTATTGTATTTGGAAATAGCCCCAGTTTCCTGCACCAGTTTTCTGTTAGCTACTTTTCTCGTTGCTATGACAATGCTTAACAAAACACAACTTAGAGGGAAAAAAAAGAGTTTGTTTGGGTTTGTGACTTAAGGTCCAGTCCATCGTGGTGAAGGAAGAATGGTAGAGTCTGAGGCAGCAGAAGCCTCATCTGAGACCATGTACATGTGTGAAAAGCCAGAAATCAGAACAGGTCATGCTGGTACTCCTTTACCCTTTTTATGTAGCCCAAAGGAGGATGCCCTTTCAGTCAAGCCAGATCTTCTCTCTGTGTTTAAAGTTTTCCTGAGATACTCTCACAAATACAACTGGAAATATGTCTCCTGGGCAGTTCTGAATCTGGTCAAGTTGACAATAGCTACCATCATAACTGTGCCAAGTGAATAAGCCTGCCTCAGAAAGACGAAGAGCATGTGCTTTCTTTCATGTGTTGAACCTAAGGGGGAAACGAGAGGAGGACTGAACTAGTAACTTTACCAGTGCTGCGAGAGAACACCCTGTTGAAGGAAGGAGTTTACTTGGGGCTTGTGGTTCCAGAAGGATACGAAACCATCACCATCACAACGGGAAGGGTGGCAGCAGGCAGACATGGCTGCTGGAGCAGCAGCTGACCGACGACATCCTGAGCTACAGGCAAGAAGCACAGGGCAAATTCAAAACCCACCCCAGGCAGCAACAGCCTCCCGAACACCACCAGTTGCGGACCAATGCCGGAGACAGTGGAAGACATTCATCATTGGAACTACCTCTAGGACTGTTGGGAAGGAAGACAAGTAACTGATAAGAGGAGATGAGGGAAAGGAATGGATGTTTATGGCCACATTGCATCACATGCATGCATGAAAACATCACAATGAAACCCACTGTTCTGTCCTATCAATACGTGGTATATGTAAGTAATATATAAGAATATGTTATGAACTAAATTTTAAAAGTTAATCTATGTTTTCCTAACTTATTTTTGACGATGTTGCAAAAATAACTCAAAAATTAAATGGTGCTGAAACTGTGGGCATCAAGATAGAAAGGAGAAGTCTTGCCTAAGTCTCAGACTTCATGCAAAAATTAACTTAAATTGGATCACAGATTCAAATGCAAAAGTGTAAAACTGTAGACTTTTAGAAAAAAAAACAAACAAACAAGAAAAAAAGAAATAACGGAGAAAACGTTCACGATCTAAAAGTAAGCAAAAAAAAAAAAAAATTTCTAGATTTGACACCAAAACTGTGCTCCATTAAAAAAAAACTAAAATGTTAGCAAATTTCACATTATCAAACTAATCAAAATTTAGAGGGTTTGGCTTTGATGGACCCTGTTAGGCCAATGCAAGAAAACAAGCTGCGGACTAGGAGAAAATATATGCAAACCATGTATGTAACAATGGACTCATATTTGAAACATATAAACTCTACAGTTGACAGTAGAAAAAGCAAGCAGCGCAATTAGCTCTTTGAGTCTTTTTGCCCATGTTTTGTTTTGTTTCACCACAAAAGGACATACCCAAATGGAAAGCAAGGCCACGCAAAAGGTGTCACGGAAGTTAAAATCAAAGTGGCATCCTTCTACACACCTATCATAACGGATACAGTTGCATAGATATAGGTTCTAAATATATGACAATTATACAGAAGATCCGGGAACCTGATCGCCTGTGCCCTGCAGGAAGAAAAGGAATATGGCAGAGCCACATTTAAAAATAGTTGGCAAGGCCTACCCACAAAGGCCTGGCTGCTGCCAGGAGGCACCGGCAGACAGAAGACACCCAGAGGCCCACCCTACCACGTAGCTCACCCCACCAAGTGACCCACCGGCAGTGGGAGGCGCTACAATGTGCAAATATATAGTAGAGGTGGAGAGAAAGAGACGCAGAACAATTTAAGCACTATGAAGAGCGCTGGACCTGGAAACTCGAGGGTGGAGAGGAATAGCTTGTTGCCAGTGGCCTGCCCCGCCACCCGAGGCCATGGTGAAGTCCCAACCTGTGCTGCTGCCGAGGGCCTCGTCTGGGTCTGTGGTCATGCATCAGCAGGGGTCTGTGTCAATGTCCTCGGGCATATTATCACCAAAGACCATGTGAATGTGCCTGGTCTGGGCTGCCGGCTGGAACCATGCTGATGTTCAAGAGCTGTGGCGAGCCGGCCCTGCTCCTCGCTGGCTGCAGCACTTGGGAGAGCAGGTCCTGTACCTTGCCTAGGCAGCACAGTGACCCTGGTAGAGGGGGCGAGGGTGTGAGTTCGAGAGATCTGTCCCTGCCCCTCATCTGCCATGTGGTGGCATGGGCCCTCCACCCAACCCCTCCCTGCCTGCTGCAGGCAGGAAAGCTGTTCCCCAAGGACACAAGAGAGGGAGGACCGGCCCACCCCTTGCCCGCTGCGGCATTGGGTGAGCTAACTGGGGCATGGCTGGAGAGCTTGCCCTGGTGGTGTGGGTACGGGGAAGAGCTGGTGAGCTTACTAACTCATCTACCACCCGGGCCCAGATCCAGGGCTTTGAGTTGGCCCATCCCAATATCTACCCCATCAATGAACTTCTGGAGAGCATGAAAGGGCCAGTCCTGCAGAACCAAAGCTGCAGGATCTCCATGACACAGGGCAACAACAGGATATCTCAGAGAAATCCCAGTGATGATCCAGTACTGATAGTGGAGCAGAAGCCGCAGGCCTCAAACCAGACCAATGACTCATTGCAATGGACATTTGCAAGTAAAGATGTGTGGACAAAAAGTTACACTGTGGGACACACTGTGACACATTGAAGCTTTCGGTGAGATGGGGTATTGTCATTGTTATTTGTTTGGCTTGGTTTTATTTTTTATTTTATTTTGCATGGAGAGGTTGCAAGGGCAGAGGGTGGATAGGAAGGGATAGGGAGATGAGTGGGATTGGGGTGTGGGATGTGAAATTCACAAAGAATTGATAAAAGTTTTTTAAAATGTAAGTATCTGGCAATCTCTCTAAAAATTAAATACTCAACCTACAGATAACCAGGTGACAATAACTTAGCACTTACCCTAACGAATTTAAAACTTAGACCCACTCAAAAGCCTGTACACAAATGTTTACAGCAGATTTACTTATAATGGCTCCAAACTGAAAACAATCCAGATATTTGTCAACTACGCTGAACTGTAGTACCATGATCGTGTGGGCAACTCTTCAACAATAAAAAGAAACAAACCATTGACTCAATCCAGATGAATCTCAAGAGAACTGTCACAGTGAAAAGGCCCAAACAGATGTACATTGTCTGACCTAATGTATGGATTGTTTTTGTAGTGACAGGATCATGGAAATACAGGACATATAAATGGTTGCTCAGGGTTAAGGAATTAGATGTGAGGGGAACGTGCACATGGCTGTAAAAGAACATGAGAGATCTTTGGGCTGACGCAAACATTCTGTGTCTTGACTGTGAAAATACCAGCGCAACCTGATTGTGAGATTACACTGCACTCTTGCAAGCTATTATGAGCTGTTTGCAAGCTTTTGGGAAAAGGGTGTGCAATATCTCTGTATCATAACTTAGAGTTACATCTGGATTTACATGTATCTCACAGCAAAAACATTATTACAAACATAGTAGACTCCCTATCCCAGATTTCCATTCTCCTTGTGCCAAGGCACAATACTTTTCTTTGATAATAAGAGGCAGTTTTATCCTCAAAAAGACTCCAAGGTTCTCTGCCATGGGAACAGAATTCTCAAGGCATGGCGTCACTCCATCTGTCTGTCCCTTCTTTAGCCAGCTCGATTGTCCTGTGCCCTGAAGTCTACTCCCACCTCTGCCCTCACTACAATCTAGCAGGTGGGTCTGTGAGTATTTATTCTAGAAACATAAAGCCCAGAAAACAGTTGCACACATGCAAATAAACAGGACTACAGACTAATAAGATACACCTGGATTGCTTTATTACTTTTACAGTTGTTTAAATTAGTTTGTTAATTGTCAGTAGACAGTTTAAAATGTAAAATGCATTAAATATATGGGCTTTAGTGTTTTAAATTGATCAACTTTTAAATATTTTTGTCAGAACAATTTTTTTAATTTATTATTTTTTATTTATTACAATTTATTCACTTTGTATCCCAGCTGTATCCCCTTCCTTCAGCCCCTCCCTCCCTCTTCTCCTCCCTTGCCCCTCCCCCAGTCCACTGATAGAAGAGGTCCTCCTCCCCTTCTGACCCTATCCTATCAAGTATCATTCGGAGTGGCTGCAATGTCTTCCTCTGTTGCCTGGTAGGGTTGCTTCCCCATCAGGGGGAGGTGATCAAAGAGCCTCCCACTGAATTCATGTCAGAGACAGCCCCTGTTCCTCTTACTAGGGAACCCACTTGGACACGGAGCTACCACGGGCTATATCTGTTCAGGGGTTCTAGGTTATCTCCATGCATGGCTCTTGGTTGGAGTATCAGACTCAGAAAAAAGCCCTAGGCCCAGATTTCTTGATTCTTTTGTTCTCCTTGTGGAGCTCCTGTCCCTTCCAGGTCTTTCATCTCCTCCTTCTTTCATAAGATTCCCTGCACTCTGCCCAAAGTTTGGCTGTGAGTCCCAGCATCTGCTTCGATACCTTGATGGGTAGAGTCCTTCAGAGGCTCCCTGTGGTAGGCTCCTGTCCTGTTCCATGTCTTCTCCCTCTTCAGATGTCTATCCTATTTGCCCTTCTGAGGATTAAGCATCTTGCCCAGGGTCCTCCTTGTTGTTTAGCTTCTTTCAGACTATAGATTTTAGTATGTTTATCCTATATTATATGTCTAATATCCACTTATAAGTGAGTATATACCATATGTGTCTTTCTGCTCCTGGGATACCTCATTCAGGATGATCTTTTCTAGTTCCCACCATTTGCCTGCAAATTTCATGTTTTTAATTGTTTTTATTTGCTGAGTAGTATTCCATTGTGTAAATGTACCCCAATTTCTGTATCCATTCCTCCGTTGAGGGACATCTGGGTTGTTTCCAGATTCTGGCTATTACGAATAAAGCTGCTATGATAATCTTAAGTATTTAAAGTCATCACTTCACTATTTTGGTACTGGTACTGGGGATCAAACCCTGGGCTGTGTACTTGCTAGGCTAAAATTCATGCACTGAGTACATCTGATCTCTTTCCTTTCCCCAATTGTTTCTTCCTCCTTCCTTTCTTCCCTTCTTTCTCCAGCTCTTCCCTCTTCTCTCACTTTCTGTGGTGTAGCCTAGGCTGGCCTATATCTTACCATCTTCCTGAGTCAGCTTCTCATGTGCTGGGATTTCTGATATGTACTACCACACCTGGCTGTCTGCCCCTCTTACCTCATCTTCATACACCACAATATTTTAGACTGTAAATAAAACAGAGGTGTACTTTATTACAAAAGCTTTTCCTTGTCAAATGCTTGCTTATGCCAGATGAGAGAACTCAATTACTAGCATATGTTTATGGCACCAGGGGTTTATAGTTGAGGAGAAAAAAATAGCAATGAAGGGGGTTTCCTATTGGATGTGTATTGAAAACACTGCTTTCACCATAAAAAGAATGCTTTAAGAAACACTGATTTGGCTAACAAAAATTCTCTTAATTTATCAAGGAAAGATGGATGATGCAGATGACAAAATTATCAAATTAAAAATGAGACTACATACATAAAGAAAAAGAAACTAGGATAAAAATTTAGAACTTGGAGGTTATCTTTCTGTAAACATGAACAGATATTATGTACAGAGCAGTCATAGAAATAAACCTGAGAGCTGGCAGAGGTCAAGGAACAAAAAAAATAGCAAAACAAGTCCATGTGAGTGGCACTTACAGATCTTAGAAGTAATGTACTTAAAGATAAAGAAAAACTACCAAATTAAAAATAGAACCAAATGCAATTTGGCAGTTCTCAGAAAGCTAAACATAGAGTTACCATGTGACCTAAAATTCTAACCTGATACATATTCTTAAGGCAATTAGAATCATAACTGTACAGAAACTGTACATGAGTATGCATAGCAATGTCATTCATAACAGTCAAAAGGTCTCCATCAGGTGATGAACAGGTCTTTTAAAATATGGTGTATATATAGATAGATAGATATAGATAGATATATGAATATTAAATACTAATATTACCAACCACTATATGAAAACATTATGCTAATGAAATAAGGCCAACACAAAAGACTATACACTATATCATTTCATTCTTATGAAAATTCCATCATGGTATTCCAGTTCAAGGTGTTGATGATCCACCCTGTCTAAGGATTGGGAAACATAGCAGAACAGGGAACATGAAGAATATGAGAGTAGAAAAGAGGGAGAAAGGCTTTCAAAATGCCATCCGCGAGGCATGGGTGCAGTCATGGACTCAGCAGCGGTGGCTGCCCACACTGAGCATCCCCAAGACCTGCCCTGTTCGTGGTCAGTTATGAATGAACAAAAACTTTTGAAGTCCAAGCTCTCCCTGCTGGGTAGTGATGACTGAAAGATTCTGGAGGAAGCCAGTCATTCATTTTCCTCAGCTGTTTATCTACTGGTAACTCCGCCAGGCTCCAATGGACAGTTCCAACCTATGGGTAATACAAATGGCCACAGTTAGGCTCAGTAGTTCACAAAAGGAAACAAAAATATATCAGTGCCAGAAAGGGTTTTGTAGTAAGGAGGGAGAGGCGACAGGGCTGGGAGGCAAAAATAATTAGAGTGCATTTCATACATATCCAAAACTGTCAAAGGGTAAATTCAATAATAATTTTTAAAAATAAAATGTCTAGAATGAGCAAATCCATAAAACACATATGGTAGATTGGTAATTGCCAAAGACAGAGCAGAGGAAAATTGGAACTAACTGCCATCCAGTTTTTTGATCAAGAATTAGATAGAGATGATGTCTATACAACGTTGTAAATATAACAATAAAGTATACCCTTTAAATGGTTAGTTCTGGTTAAAAGAATTTTCTCTCCATAGACTAAGGATTAACGAGCTGATGCTTCTATGGCATGGGTGAGCTTTGACAATGAGATATTAAAGGGTAGATGCTGGTGAGAAAGACCACAAAGCACCTGCTTCCAGTCATATGCAGTGTCTCAAATAGGTGAGCGTACAGAGACAGACAGGCAGGTGGAGGCCATCTATGAGTGTGGAAGATGAGCGGGTTGCAGGCGGACTGCTAACTAAGGGGTACGGGGGTGTTTATTGGATGATGAAGACGCTGTACAATTATGCAAAGGTGGTGTTTCACAAATTGGAATCTACATGCTTTAAGAAAAGATTATAAACTGTAAGAATTCTCCCAAAACACTTAGTCTTTAAATTGGTATTAGTGATGACGTAAAAAATATAAAGGAAATGAAGTTCAGCGGTGGAACATATGGCCAGGGTGTACAAGACCTTGAGTTTCACCCCTAACATTGCGATGATGATGATATATTTTATGTACATGAATCAGTCTAATATATTACTGTCATTTACTATATTTCTAGCAATCTGCATTATGTGGTCAACAAAAATATAAGTCAAAGTCACTCTACTTGGGGAATCTACCTTCTATTTGAGGATAAATATACACAATAAAATAGTGAGAGTCGGGATAAATCAGAATGATTGCAGTTGCTGAAGAAATAAGAAATCAGAAAAAAAAAAATCTACCAAAATTTGCAGAAGGTAAGAGTGTGGAAGCTTGTGGAGCCTCAAGTTGGACCTTACCTGAGAAGAGTTTGACCAGGGAGACAAGAGCATGTTCCAAGAACAGAAAAGGAGTAACGTTGAGAACGAGCATGGCGTGTGTTTGTAAAGCAGTGGGTAAACAGCTCCCACCCTGTGTGAACAGAATGTAACACGATATGAAGCTGGTCAAAATAGTCTTCATAAGCCATGAAAACCAAGCAGGATCTGGTTCAACAATGCAAAATAAGAAAATGTGGCTAAATATTGAAAAGCATATGAAATCACCAGACAGCTTAAATGTAGCAGGCAACAATCTGTAGATGAAAGGAAGTAGGAAGAGTTTAGGGTGAGGGCAGCAAAGTAGGAGTGTACAGGACAAGAATCCACGTGTAGACAGGAAGGAAGAGTGTAAAAATGAGAAGTATGTAAGAGTTCAAAGGAAGAAAATCATTTATCCTCTCCAACTTAGTGTTTACTGCATGCTGTTGTGTAAACGGGCAGTGTTTGAGTTAGATTTTGTTTATTGTTGCCAAAATGCCTGACATAGGTGCTTTGAGAGAGAAGGGACTTCTTCTACCTTAGTGTCAGAACATTCAGTCCATCACTACAATGAGAACACGGAAAACAGGAATTCCCAGCATGGTGGCTAAGGAATAGACAGATGAAAACTGAGGGTCTGTATTACCTCCAAAGCATGCTCTTGATGGCCGCTTTTCCTCCAGGTATGCCCCGCTTCTCCACATCTCCACAACATCCAAAATCAGTGCCACTTATAGAGGCCAAACAGTCACCACTTGGGCCTTTAGGAAAGGTCATGGTCAAAGTCTAAGAGGCACCATGCTGAGCCCTGTAATGGCACAAATCCTGTTCTGTGATTCATACATTAAACTTTTTCTCAATGCATGTACAGTTCTGCTAGGGAGATGAGTCTTTAGGAAGCGATGACTACCTTGATATGGGGAGGAAAGAGTCAAAGATAAAAAGACGCCTAAGAGAGTGGCAGTGTCACTGAAGACGAGGGTTGCAGAAGAGATGTAGGAAGCATAATTGATCTGAAGAGAAGTGCTCACTAAAGCACTATTCAGTAGGCAGGTGAAATAATTGACTGATGATTAAAATAAGTAAGCAAGTAATAGCAGGCCAGGCGTTACGAATGCACTGCGGATAAGGAGGGCAAAGGAAGCATGTGGCGAGACCTCTTATTATACAGCTTGACTCTTCTGAATCGAAAGAATGCAGTGCACTTTCATGAAAAGTGGATTCTTGGGCAAAAATTAATGAATAGTTGATTCACAGACTTAATGTTGATATCAAACAACCAGGAATAAACTCCAAGGATTTTATTTACCATAGCAAAGGTGTCTCTAAGTGTCTTCCTGTCTACATTGTATAATCTGTCGTGGCAAAGGTTCAGGGAAAGTTGTATTGATGTGTGGGAAAGCCAGCTGATTAGCAGCAGTCTGTCTTTATAACCCTTTATTGTGACTGTTATGGAATAGCCATTTTCCTTCTTTGAACCTGGAACAGTTAGAATAATATTTGCTTTATTATTTTCAGAATCATCTCAAATCGGGTGAGGGAACTGGGACTCTGCTCACCCTTAAGATTGCAAAATGACATTAGGGCTGAATGTCAACAACCTGGCTCAAGGTCATGAGAAGCACTTACATTTTACCTCAAATAATTTTACATTCCTGGAGCAAATTTTACCAAGGTCTTTATCCATACAATATCTAGAAATAGCTTGAGGACCTATCTGTTTTTTCCATTAGAAAAAAACACAGCTAAGCCTAAAGGCAGAGGAGGTAGGCATACCAGAAGTGGCTAACAGCCCTGACTACATTTAAATATTTTGCTGGGTTATTTACTGATGAGGGAAACTGTTTATTCCTTTCTTCTGCATCAGAACAGCAGCCCAGGTGTCACAACTTTAGTTCTGTGGAATCTACATCTAATGTGTCCACACATAAAAAAAGAAAAATAGACCTAAATTCTGAAACTAGGTAGGATGGTGGGTGATTTCTCATCTCTATTCTTATTCTTTTTCAATTTTCCTACGTTAAACAGAATCAAAAATGTCTTTCTAGTCCAGTGACGGAACTCAGAGCCTTGCACATGCCAGGCACGTGCTCTCCTACTGAGTTGCACTCCCAGCCTCCAAATGATTATAGTTTTAAAATAAACTTCACACAGACAAAACTGGATTTTATCCTCAAACTAAATAATCACTTGGATGAGTCATATATTTTCCCACATAATTTAGAATTAGTTGTTGAGTATTATTCTACTCAGTGGTAAGATAAGGTGGAATGGTGTAAATAGGAATAGCCACCACAGAATCATGTGTTTGGCCGTTCGGGAGTGGCATTATTAGAAGCCTGGTTGGAGGAGGTGTGGCGTTGTTGGAGGAAGTATATCACTGCGGAGGTGGGCTTTGAGGTCATCTATGCTCACGATACAGCCAATGTGGCACAGTCTCCATATAGAACTCTCTGCCCCTCCAGCACCCTGTCTGCCTTCATGCTGGCATGCTTCCCACCATGATGACAATGGACTAAACCTCTGAAGATGTAAGCCAACCCCAGTTAAATGTTTTCCTGTATAATAGTTGCCAAGATCATGGTGTCTCTTCACAGCAATGGAAACCCTAACTAAGATAGAAGGGCAGTGCAAAGGTTATTGGAATGATCAGGACTAATCTGAAATAGAAAGTTCTGCCAGATGTTAAAAATGCATGTATGTGTGGTTATATATGTACAATGTGTGTGTGTGTGAATGAATGGATATGTGCATACAGCTGTGTCTGGTGTATCCTGGCCCAGAAAGGTCGAAACAAAGAAAAGGAAAAAGAAAAGACATGTTAGTTTTCAGAGTGAATCACTATGCTCCTCTGCGGACCACAGAGTGACCCTCCCCCAAGCCCATGCATGCTCATCTTGACTATATAGAAACCTTGCTCTGCCCTACCCCAGCACTTCTCCACTCAACCACACACAGCACAGGGGTAATGGCTGACCTTCATGTGATTCAAATACACTGTGTAGATGATTCAAGCATCTAAGACTGGGAATAAGAGTCTTTCTGGAAAGTAGGGTATTTCCAAGAGTATAGAAGTCATATTTGGGACCATGAAGTGCTGTACACACAGGTCTCTAAAAGAGCCTTAGAGCTGTTTGTGGGTGAATCCATGTGACTGACAAGAGTATCCAAATGGGAATGTTCCTGGGTCAAAGGGCTGTCCTAGTCATCTTCCAGTCTCATTGTGTCTTGCTGCTTATTAAAGGTAAAACAAGATACAATACCTGGAAATCAAAGTCTTCATTGAATGAATGTGTCACTAAAAAGATTTGGAGGGAGGAAGGGAAAGGGGTAAATGATATAATCATATTATAATCCCAAGAAATAATGTGAAAAAATAAAAATGAAATCACAACATTTGCAGGAAAATGGATAGAGCTGGAATTCTAAAATCTAGAACTAAGCAAAATAAAGCAGATACAGAAAGACAAATATGACTCATTTTTCTGTCTTCTGAAGATCCTAGGTTTTCACTTTTGTAAATGTGTATATTAGTGTGTGAGGACAGATGTAGGTGATGAAGCTATAAAGAGGCATAAGAGGGCAAACAGAAATGTTAAGGTGGCAGAGATAAACAAATGCATGTGACATGAAATGGAAATGTAGATCCAAAAGATGCTAAACCATACAACAAGGACATTTGCACAACTGTGTTCATAGCAGTTGTGCATAATAGCCAGAATCTGGAAACAACCCAGATGTCCCTCAACTGAAGAATGGATACAGAAATTGGGGTACATTTACACAATGGAATACTACTCAGCAATTAAAAACAATTAAAAACATGAAATTTGCAGGCAAATGGTGGGAACTAGAAAAGATCATCCTGAGTGAGATATCCCAGGAGCAGAAAGACACATATGGTATATACTCACTTATAAGTGGATATTAGTCATA
>CM053750.1:40516858-40586927 GCA_028658305.1 Pachyuromys duprasi
TTAAACGCCAATACCTCATCCCACCAGACACAATAACTGGGCATGGACTCCACCCGTCCGTCCAGGCAGTAGCCCTCGCTCCGTCAGAACTGCTGAATGTGAACACAAAATTGCTGGGGGAAAAAATGACCTCAGATTATGACAGACATGGCTTGATTCCGATTCACATGACTCTCTTTAATGTGGAAGCTGTACACCATTCGTGAGACTCTTAAAGGAACTTCCGTAGGTGGGATGGCTACCTCCCTTCCAGCCCACACAGCATGTGAACACCACCGGCCTTCCTCCCTACGTCTACAACAGAGTCAGTTAGCCCCTGAACCTTAAACCAACTGAAAGAACAACCAACTTCCTCTTTTCGTGTGTGTGACACAAGCAATCACATCTGTGGAGAAAAGAACACACTGCATGAATACTGTGTGGTAGTGCAGGTGGCGGGTTTTTTGGTGTGTAAATCATTTTCTCCAAACTAGGTTAAGTCAGTGTGCTTGCTCATGGTGATCCTCTGGAAACATTTGTAACACTCTGCCCTAACTTCACTTCCAGTACAATACCATTAAAAGAAGGGCTTTTTCAGAGCTGATTCTGTCATGAGGATGGAGCCCTCGGGAATGGCATTAGTGCCTGTATAAAGGAGGCCAAGGGCGTTTGACTTCCCTTTCTTCCATGTAAAGATACAACTCTAAGGCTGTGCCTATGAGGAAATGGTTCCATACCAGGTACTGAGATAGCTAATGGACCTTAAACTCTCTATCCTCTAGAACTTTGGGCAACAAGTTTGTATTTATAAATTACCCAGTTTGGGGTATTTTGCCCTAGCAGCCAGAATATACTTAGATATTCCCTCCATCTAATTAAAAAAAAAAAGTGTGTGTGTGCCTCTGTCTCTGTGGGCATATATGCATATGAGTATGTACTCCTATATGCACACTGAGGCCAGAAGAAGGCACTGGGTACCCTCCTCTGAATCCTCCCAGAATGTGGGGGTCGTGTTTTCTTGGCCAGGCTACAAGTTAGCAAGCCCCAGCAATCCCCCTGCCTCCACCTTTTCTTGGAGCTGGGCTTGTAATGTGAGTGCTGGAACATCAACTCCAGTCCTCACGCTTGCTCAGCAAGCGCTCCTAACTTCTGAGACAGTTCTCCGGCCTCTGCTGTTCTTCTTAATTCCCCTTTCCATTTTCTCTGGCGGAGGCCCTCACAGTCTCAGAACTCTATGAATGTTCCAATAGCTAGTAAATGCCATATCTATATATGTGTCACATGAATGCCCCAATTGCCTCCTTAGCGTACACACAAGGGGAAAGTGAGCTGAGTAACCCCAGCAGGCAGGCAGCTCCGCCGAGGCAACATTAGAATGTCGACTATATTCAGTTACCAAGTAAGGACAGCCTTGCTGATCTCTGTTCTTTCTTAACCCAGAATGTTTCCTCCTTGCATATTCTTCCAGATGTCTATGTTTCCGCTACAGTCTCTACTAGAAGTCCTTTGGTTCTTCCCATTTCCTTTAATCGCTCAGATTTTCTTTTCTGTGATTTAACACTCAGGACATAGAAAGAATTATATCAAACTTCACTTGCAAAATAGGCTGGTATAAATAATGTACAAACACAGGCCTCCAGGCTGGGACCATTTGTCAGCCGTGCGGTCTCTGCAGTGAATTCAGCTGATCTGAAGACAGGGTTACACAGCCCGCCTCCCCCTAAGCCGCAAGTCTATCCCACTATAGCTGTGTGCTGAACTGAGGAGGCAGGAAACCATGCTGAGAACACTACTGTACGATCAGGCATGTGAAGTATGAGTCCCCTGAATAAACTCCAAATGAACATCCTCAACACAAATACCCAGGGATACTGAAAATGCTACAAAGTCGATATCAAGCTGAAAATACAACTGTTTATTTCTCCCTGAGTCGGTGGGTCTCAGGTGTAAAGAGCCAAACATAAAACTGCTTGTCACTGCGAAGACCCTGCAGACTTCCACATGGTGGTGGATGTGCTGTAGTAGAGGGGTGGAGGGGGAAAACAGCTTAGAGAGAATGTGTGGAAGCAAGCACACCTTTCCAATGCTCCACAGCTCCCCAGGGGACCTTTGGGCCCTGAAATGAATATTTCTTTGAAAGGCCAGCAGAGGGACACAAACAGAGGAGTACTGCAAACTAGGAGTAAATTCACGCATGTATTCATCTGTTTCCCTGCACTCATCGACCACAGTGCTCTCTGATAGGCCCGGTGCTTTCTCTTCTCTGTGTACACTCTTTAGAGTATGCCATGAGCACCAGTCTTCCCAAATTGGAACAAATCCAGAAGAAAGGATGTAACTCCTGAAAGCTTTAATCCCTGAATAAGCAAGTGTTGTTAAACTTGAATTACTATTTAGAAAAACCTATAGAACAGGTGAATTAAGGGCGTTATATCTATATTATAGGGGCTCATTTCTGTAATATAGGAATTTGTTTCTATAATATAGAAGATTCATATCTGTAATATAAAGATGTGTGTCTGTAATATAAGAAGTTTCATCAACAGGCTAGGGACTTGTATTTATTTTTTTTAGAGTACACCAATTTATTAAATGTCATTAAGAAAGTATCCGAAAAAGAAGGCATCTTAATAATGTTATTCAAAGTTATCATGATATTTCCTTATAATTTTCTTACTCAGATTTTGCATGTACGTTTGAGTAATTAAATAAGTCTTTATTTTTTGAAATTATAATTACATTCTTTCCCTTTTCTCTCTCCTCTCTTCAACCTCTCCAATGTTTGTCCTCTCTCTCAAGTTTATGGCTTTTATTTTTTTGAGACTTGTATTTATAATAAGGACTTATGTCTGTAATTTAGGGGCTTGTATATAAAATACAGAACTCATATCTATAATATAGGAGTCCTATTTATAATATAGGAACTTATATAAATAGTGCAAAGATTTTTGTCTATAAGGACTCATATCTAAAATATAGGAAGTTGTATCTATAAACCTAATTTTAAAACACACATGCAAATGATTTAAACAGATAATTATTAAAAGAAGATATTCCAGTAGAAACGAGCACCTGAGTATATGCTTAATACTCTACATCAAAATCACAGCAGAGTACCACTCCACATACATTAAGACAAATAATAAAATAAATAATAGGTTTTGGTGAGGATAAGAAAAAAACTGAAACATTTAAACTTGCTGGTGTTATAAAAAATGCAGTCATTTGGAAACAGTATGGTACTTCCACAAAACTTTAATAGCAAGCTACATGGCAATTCTGCCCCTAGATACATACCCACGAGAAATAAAAATGCTTGCCATTCTGTGAATGAATATCCATAGCAGCAGTGTTGATAGCAGGCAAAAAAAACAAAACAAAACTAATGTTTATCAACGGATGAATAGGTAAGCAAATTACTGCCATGGAGGAAGGGAACGTTATTCCCTTCAGCATCCCTAAGTCTGTAGCTGGGACAGATTCATGTAACAAAAGACAGATTGATAAAAAGTTTACTAACACATGAGATTCATATTACCCAGGATAACCTCAAGCAAAGATAATGCAAAACTCAGATGCACTCAGCATCATCAACCAAGAGCAACAGATTATAGTGATGTACTAACATGAACAAAACTAGACATCAGTATTTTAAATGAAACTCGGAAAGATAAGCATATTTCCAGTCTTTTCACACCAAATTTAAAAGTCAGCTCTTAGTGGCGTAGCAGCGAGACAGAGGAAAGCATCTATGGGTTTGGGGGTACGTAAGGAGCTGGGGAACCAGCAGTGGGTAATCCTGGGTTGCTAACTTTGTTATGTAACTTCCTCTGGCTGGACTCCCAAAATAAGGACCTACAGGCGCCTCCAGCAACCAGTTTCTGTCATTTCTGGGAGAGAAGAGAGGCGCACATCTTTGTGACTGTTTTGCTCTTCGGCAAACACTAAGGAGCGGGAAGCTTTTCTGACTCTCCTCCTTAACTGTCTTTTCTCCCCGATCCTTCAGGTTGGGAGGAGGCACTTTCTAGTATCTTTTGATATAATGGACTCCTTTTTGTTGGGGACGAGTGGCATAAAAAAGAAATGGACTGCCGGCGTGTGCTTCAGCATAGACGAGCCTTGAAAACATGGTGCTAAGCGAAACAAACAAATCACCCAAGACTAATTACTGTAGCATTTCTATGATGCATTCAGAATAGGGAGACAGAATCAATATGGTGTGAGGAGAAAGAGGGAATGACTCCCATTGGGTAAATGGTTTACTTTTGAGAGGATGGAAATATTTTGATAGAGCTGGTGATTATGAATATAGTAAAAAGCCACTGAATTGTACATTGTGAAGTAGTTTTACGGTATATGAGCTATAGCCATTATAAAAATGAACAATGACACTCTCATAAAGGATTTCTTAGTTTCTATTGAGGAGCATTTAGGAATTTATTTAAATATAGCCTCTCTTTAGAATACTCATTTACCTAGTATTATAAACTTAAGTATAAGATGGAGAGAATTATGGTTTGGTTTTGGATTTTTGTTTGCTTGTTTTTTTCCTGTTTGTTTTTAGAATTTACTGATCTGTGTTCTACCAAAAAATGAGCTGTTTTGAATATGTAGGTGTCTTTTAATTAAAAAGATTTGGTATGGAGATATATTGGTAGATCACCTGAGGTGAAAAGAGAAACCATTATAGGCTGGCAGCCTCTAGCCAACCTGTGAAATTAACAATAGAAGGCCACTGGCTGACTTCCTAAAAGGCTGTTTCCTCCAGTGGAGGGCTTTTGTTTTCAGAGAACTGTACTGAGAACCTAAGTGCCATTGCTCTGAAAATGTAAAGAATTTCACAGACTAAATCTGGGACAAGGAGAGGGGGCAGGGAATACATTGCTAACTTGTCTATGGAAAGAATTAGGGATTCAAAGATATGTAGGGAGGATTTTCGTCACTCTTTCCAGGAAGGATATAAATCCTCTTTACTATTTTACAATGGCCGTCATTGGAGGTGTTATATATAACCTAGTCGTTCCCTAAAGACCTCTGGGTCTACTGTGAGAGGACCGAAGGAAATGCTGATTTGGCCTCATGATAAGCCGAGGGAGAAAATTAATCCATATTAAATGCTCAGAGGCCTGGAGCCTGCAGCAAGAATGTGCTGCATTGGGAGAGGGAGGGAAGTTTCATCACTGGAGATTTACAGACCAGCTCCAGATAACTTTCGGTTGAGAAGGACAGAGATAAGTGAGATGATAAAACAGACAGCAAGACACCCGTCACTTCTGTTGGTGACGCCTCAGGCATAGCTAACGCTAATCCCAACATTACATTTGTAATGTAATGTTAAGATAAGATCAAGACAGATACTAAGTGCCTGCTATCCTCTAGATGCTGAAATTGTATCAGAAACTCCTGAAGTAATGACTTTCAAAGAATTATTCCTGAGTCTAGTGAAACATGAGGTGGCAATCTATTGGCTGCTCTTGGCCTTTGCTTTGTGACCAATCAAGTGTGAAAAGGTATGTTAATTATCTAATATTGTCCATGAAAGTCAGAGAAATTTTAATAGTCTATTAACCAAAGTCCTACGTTTACTTGAGCTTTATATTAAAGGAGTTTAAGGACTTAGAATACAATGACTTGGAAAGTGGCACCCTAGAGGGTTTCCTCCCCACTGGTGGCTAAACATTTGTTAAAGATACCTCATGTGATAAATGTGTGATATGAGCTTCTCATTAGGAGATAGGATCATCCCCATCTGAGCTAAACCAAGAAAGAAGTTAGGAAACTTGCTCAGGGGGAGTTAAAACGATGAGAAGTGAAATCTGTGTACCACCTTTGTCCCCATCTGGAACCACAGGTCAGGCCCTTAGGAATTAACTTGCCAAGAACAGTCCACAGGACTCCAATGCATAAATAATGGGCAGCTCTGAAGGAATACATTAGGTATCAAAAGAATAATAGAACTGTTTTGTTCAAAATCTAAGACACACGAGAGAGACTCAAACGTATGGTAAGAGAGAAAGAAAATGTGTGTCCCCAGTTGCTATGAAATATCTTGAGCCATCTCATGCCAGCTGTTTTGACCTACAACTTCATACCATAGAAAGTGAGCAACACGGTGATAAATTCTCCAAGGACAGTTGTTTTGTTTTGTTCTGTTTTGTTTTTAACTAGCCAAAGCTTGGCACCTTCCCATGCTGACAGGCATTTTTCTAACCTGCAATTTCAATAAATGTATGGCCCTTTGAGGTCTTGAAGTCTGTCCAGGGATGTGTGTCTGGCTCCTGTGCCTGAGGACTCTAATCTGACGCCAGTGGAGCCAGCCTGTGGGTGGGAAGATCAGCAAGCGCCACACGCCTGCCTGCGGCTCTTCATGCTTTTGAGATCTTCACTGCATATTTAAATTGGTATTTTGATCATTTTAGATGTGTTTATAACCAGAGATTTTTATCAACATATTGTCATAATTCTATCATATTGCCAGAAATTCAAGCCATCGTTTTCTTTTACATAAACACAATTAGAATTCAGTTGTCCCTTCATATTGATGATTTCAGGACTTTTTATTGTCACTCTAATCATGTCTAAAGCAATATTATCTGCCTCTAATCATATAGAACAAACCAGTGTGAGGCTACTTTCTTCCTTTCTGCCTTCTACAGGTGATAAAATTCTAATAATATTGGAGATTAAAAAAAGAAGAAGAAGAAACACGTTTAAAAGTACTTGGTGATCCTGCAGGGAACCTGAGTTCTATTCACAGTATTCACATAGGCTGGCTGATAACTACCTATAAATGCAGCTCCAAGGGACTTAATGCCCTCTTCTGCCTACTGCAGGTACCCACACACTAGCTTATACTCACACAGATACACACACATAAAATAAACCTTTAAGTATGTAGCTCTATAGTTTTTATCATTTCTGTTCCAAAAGCGGTCTTTTAGCTCCTGTAGAATAGTCCTGTTGATATCTGGGAGAAGTTACAATGCGTGTTGATATGGAAAAAGAAATGATTATCATTGGTGTTTGCTATTTCCTTGTGCTTTTCTCTGATGTTTCGCTTGACACAAAGTCACTAGAGAGGCGGGTATACTCCAAAAATCCCTCTCTAGAATGCCTTCCATATTGCTGAAGACAAAACGATAAAAACTGCATGTCCCAGATCTCCTAAGCTAGACGCCTAGGAGTGAGTTAGGTTCTACCAGCTTAGTGCCTCTGCAGGAGGTATATGGAAGAAAGACAGAGGTCAGGTCCCCACGGCTTGAACAAACCCTGCTGCCCAACTCCACTGTGGGATGTGTGAACTGTGTGAGGAAGCTCCTATTTCAGCGTATCCCTGAAAAGTGTTGCTTCCTCTTCGCAGAAGAGGCAATAGTCTTCCTGTAGCTACGTGCTCTCTTCCGATCATTCAAGAGGGTTCAATGTAGAGCCTTTCTTTCCCTTCTTTCTTTCTTTCTTCCTTCCTTTCTCTTTCTTTCTGTTTTCCCCAGTAACTCCAGGTGACATTCCCACATTACTTTAGGAAAAAAACAAACAACAACAAAACTCAGTTAAACTATCCACAATGGATTGTGTGCCTTTCACGAAATCCTGACCAATAAAGAATTTTTCATAAACATTCGTTTTCAGTTTATATCCTTGCCTTCAGACAAGAATAACATTCAGCTCATTTTTTTTCTTTTACATATTATTCTTGTGGCTGGAGAGATGAGCACACAGTAGTTAAGAGGACCTGCTGCTCCTGCAGGGAACCTGAGCTCTGTTCCCAGCATCCACAAGTGGTGGCTCATAACAGCCTGAAAGTCCAGCTCCAAGGCACGTAATGCCCTCTTCCGGCTACTGCAGGCAAACACACATGGGCAGCTACTCTCCCACGTTTCCCGCTCTGTTACCATTTGTCATGTTAATTAGTCCTTTTTAAATAATTGCCTATTAAAAATGTTACTCAACTATTACTGTGTCTCTGGAGAATTTCTTGGCTTCAGAAGATGTTGGTAACTCCTTCCTGTGTTCCTCTAACTCAGCAAACTTAAACACATTTTTTTTGCAAACTTAATTCTTTCCTCATAAGCAAAAGTGAAAAAAAAATTTGCTTTGTTTCCAAAGTTTAAAACAAAAACAAAAAATCTAAAAGGCAGGCAGTTTCCTGGAGAGCTGCTCTTGCTGTGCTTCCTCAGCATCCAGCTCAAGGACACGGTTTCCAATCTTAGTCTCCAAGTATATATTTTCACCTACTTATGTACAAAGGACACCTAAAAATACCTTTTCTAGCAATCTAACATAGCCCTATGTATATTTCTTTTGTTTTATTATGTAGCATAGTTATATATGTTAACAGAAAGGGGTGGAATCTAATTTGAAGAGTATAAAGGAAAGGGCAATATTGTACATTGCACCTTGTGACTAAATGTTGACTTCTCTTAGAAATGCATCCTGTTGTACTCACATGTGAGAAATTACATGTGGACAAAGATATTCATTGCAACACTTAACAATTAGCAAAATATTAGGAACATATCAAATGCCTGTAATTTTATTCATTAAATTAGGCTCCGTTTTATACTATGATGACTACTCATGGTTGTCAACCAGAGTTCATCTGGAATAACCAAAACCCAGGCATCTGGGCACACCTGTGAAGGATTTTCTTGGTTGGATCATTTTAGGTGGAAGGCCCACCCCAAATCCAGGCCATACCCTCTAGTGGTGACCTGCCTAAGAGGGCACGGAGGAACAAAGGTTTTGCTTTTTAATTGTTTGCCCTCCTTCTCACCGGCAAGTTCCTCTGTCCTGTTTCTGAAGCACCCTTTTGCTGGTGTCAAAACCTTCAGGATTCCAGTGTAACTGAAAACTATCAGCTCTTGAGGTTCTCCCTGGACTCCCAACACCAGATTGGGGCTGCTGAAACATCCTGAATCCTAGACTGTTCCATCAGGAGACTACATTTATAGATGTGCACACACACACACGCTGTGCCCATTCAAACAAATCAAGACAAAATGAGTACCATAAAACGAATACTGTTCTTTTGATTGGCAGCCGTAGTGGGCCCTTCCCAGCTCTCACTCAGAGGTTCCAGTATCTATGGGTACACATCAAGGCATGAGGACTGTAGTTTAGATATGGTTTGCATCTGTCACCCAAAGCCTCCTGTGTTGGAAGCTTCCATCTCAATGTGGCAATATTGAGGTGATGGGACATTAAAGATGTGAGATGTCATGAAATATTATGAGGTCACTGAAGCAACTGTCCTTAGGATGAAATAAGGTAACTAGCTTTCCTGGACCCCTGGCTAGTCTCTCAGGAAGGCTCTTATCAAAGAGCGAGACCTCTCCCTGGCTCTAACGTCTTGCCTCAGCACATCACAGTGTGTTCATATGACCTAGTCCAAAGAGTTTCTCACAAGAGGCCAAAGCAATTTAACAGACTCCTTCTTGGACTTTGTACCACCAAAGGTGTGAGCTTAATAAACTGATTTCTTCATAGAAGAAGGAGGAGGAGGAAGAGGAAGAAAAAGACATTTATTTGTGGAGAAAAGATATTTTCACTTTTAGATATAATATGGCTAATCTTTTTTAAAGTAAGTCCGCAAACAATCCATGAAATAATACAAAAGGGAAAGAGAGACAAATTTTTGGTTTCTAGGGAAAAGCAGTGGATGCCTAGATGGATGAAGAGAGTATTTTATGTGGCTACAGACATCTGATGACCATTCAAAAGCTTCTCAATTAATAAATTCTGTATTTTTGAGAAAACTGAAAAGAAAATCAATGTGCTACCACTAATTAAAACCCTCTTTTCCTCCTCTCACCTCAGCTTTTTTAATCAGCTGAATTAGTTTGCCTCAGGGAAAGCGGGGTGGGACTAAAAGAGGCCCTTCGTAGGCCTTAGAAGAAGTTATATTACCCTCCTCCCCACTCTTCCTTGCCCTCACTCACTCACCTGAACAACTTCCGAAGCCACCTACCAGATGATTTCTTCCCTCTCTTGGGCTCCCTCCATTGCCTTTCCTAGTATTCCTCTAGAGGTGTTAAATATAAAAGAGAGTCCAAAAGTTTTTCAAAAATATATTGCTTTCACACATATAAAACATTTATAGTAACATGGCATTACATTTTTCATGAAATATAATATTTATCAAATTATACAGACATCTTTTCTCATTTAAAAAAATTTTTTTGGTGGTTGTTGTTCATGTAGAATCCTAGTATGTAACCTGAGCTGGCCTCAAGCTAGGGATACCTTTGCCTCAGCCTCTCAAGTACTGGGAAAATAGTCTACATCATTACCCCCAGCTCTCATTTGTTTTAATTGACGAATATAGTTTATGTACAACATGATATATACAGTATGGCATGGGACCAGCATATACTTAAAAAGAGGATCTGGCATGTCATCCTAGCCTACACAATTCTGAGATAAATATTCTAGAAAGCTCTGTAACAAAAAATAAGGGAGCAGTGAGATGACTCAGCAGTAAAGGTATTACCACCGAGGCTACTGACCTTTGTTTGGTGTCTGTATTCCAGGAATCCACATGGTAGGAGAGAATCAAACTGACCTTTGACCTCCACACATATGCAGGCAAAGGTTCACACAAGTGTAGCCACAAACAAAATAAACAAATGCAAACTTTTTTAATTAAGAAAAAAGACACCCATTCGCTAACCCTAGATTTAAGGTTCCATCATCAGTGACAATGTAGTAATAGTATTTAAATTTATATCGCTTCCTTCCCATTTATCTCTTAATAATCTGGGGTCTCTCTATTTTATTTGCATTTACATTTAAGGTATGTCTGTATGCTAGAAAGCAACATCACTCAGGCTCCTGCGCAAGCAGCCTTTGCCTTTTTTATTATCTTAAATTACAACAACTGACCTTAAAAAATGCAAATAGAAATTGGATGTGCTAGACTAAGAGGGACCTTGCTGCAAGGCAGGTTGACTCTCTTAACAAACATTTATTGGAGCCCCTGCTGTGAGCAAAGCCTGATGCCGGGAAGGGAAGGAATGATGCTCCGTTTTCACTCTTAGACCAACCATAACGGTCCAGGCTGGGAGGCTAGCATATATACACAGCAGGGAAGGAAGGCAGCAGCAGCTCACTGCACAGGACGTGGGAAGAGAAGGTGGGAAGCCTGCAGGCTGGGAGCTTTTGTTTTCAAGACCTTACTCTTTAGAGCAGTTTTCAGATAACAGAAAAATTAAGAGGAATGTGCAGAGATTCCCCAACTCCTTTCTCCCTCACACATGCACAGCAGTACTTGGAGCTTATGTCAACCAACGAACCCATGTTAACAAATAACCACCCAAAATCCATGGTTCACATCAGGGCTCACCCTTGGGGCCTTTTAGAAATGTATAACAGCAATTACCCTGATAATTGTATCAGGCAAAGTATGTTCATTTTCCTAAAAATGCTGTGTGTTCTATGTGTTGATTTCATTAGTCCCAGCCCCCCACAACTATTGGCTCACATGTGGTTTCCATCAATTTGTCTTTTCCAAAATGTCACCTTGGAATCTTCCCTTACTACCCACCAGGAATGTCCCAGGATTCTAGAAGATGCCAAAACTCATGGGTGCATAAGTCTTTTATACAGCACACGGCATGTGCAAATAACCTATGCAAACTTTTTGTGGGTCTTAGTATTAGTTATAATACTACATAGATATTATGCAGTGTAAGCAATAATAAGAAAAAGTGTGTATATGTTCAATCTTAGCATTTCTTTTTAACAGTCTTGAGGCACAGTTAACTAAATTTAAAGATGCAGAACCCACAGACAATGAGATATGACAATAGTCAGTCACACGATATATAGCCTTTCCAGATTTGTTAAGACTTGTTTTTAATTTTATGTATGTGTGTGCCATATGTATATATGTGCACTATGTGCATTCCTAATACCTACAGAAGCCAAAAGAGGGTGCTGTGTCCCCCCAGAACTGGAGTTATAGATAGTTGTAAGCTGCCATATGGGTGCTGAGAGCCAAACCTGATCCTCTGCAAGAGTAGCAAGTGCTCTTCACTCTTGCGCCATCTTTCCAGCCCCATAGTGCCTTTCTCTTAAGAATATGAATTAAGGTTCTCTCTGACAGCTCATTCCCCTTCACATACTAAGTCATACTCTGTTTGCCAGATGTGCCATGGTTTGTCCTTTAATCTACTGAAAGACAACTTGGTTGCTTCCAGGTTCGGCCAGTTGCAAATATCCATCGACATCCTTTTGCCTTAGACATAGGCTCTCAATTCCTTCAGACAAATTCCAAGTAATATGACTGCTGTGTTTTTATTTTGAAAAAAAAAAACCTACCAAGTTATCTTCCCGAATGTCCACGACTTTTTATATTCACACTAGCAATGACTTTGAGTTCAGTGTTGGCATTATGGACTTCGGTCACTCTGACTAGTGTGTGGCTCACTTCTCTCACTACTGTTGTGATTCTCTGGTGACAAAGCAAAGAGCATCTTTGTGTGTGCCAACTTTCATATTGATGGATACATTTTTTGGTGAATTATCAAGGTCATTAGCCCATCTTCTGATTAATTTGTTTTTCCATATCCTCTATCACACATCTGTAAATGCTTTAACATGTGATTTCTTCTTACTCTCCTGGCATTTTTCTCAGAGCAATTTTAAAATTTTTACTGAAGTCCTACTTAACCCATATTTATATATTTCATGAAATCATGCATTAAGTTTTCTATATATTTTTTAAAAAATCATTGCCATGGCCAACATCATCTGGTCTTTATCTTGTCATATTCTTGAAGTTTATAGTTTGGGATTCTGCATTGTATTCTATAATTCGTTGCGCATGCTTTTTTTTTAATGTAAGATGTGAGCTCTTGTGTTTAGGTTCTGCTTTTTGCATATGGACATTCAGCTGTCCCAGATCTAATGATAAAATGACGTCTCTGTTCCATTGTCTGACAAGTAGCTTTTGAGCTGAGCCTTCCAGGCATGGGAAGATTCTAACAGGCTTCAAGAGAAAACATAGACAGGAAGAGTGGCAAGGAAGGTAAAGGGGTGTGAGTGGGAATCCCAGCAGGAGCGGGTGAGAGGGTAGGACTGCAGGCGCTCGGGCTATGTTTTAGAGAATGTGAACCAGGGAATAATCGATGCAGAGAGTCTTGGACTCCATGCTGAAAAACCAACACTCGTGTTGCACTTGAGGAGCCAGTTAGAGAAGTTTCTGTGGGGCTATGAGAAATACCAGCACTATTTCAGATGCAGTATTTACAACAGTATGGAGGATGCACTGAACTTTAAGATGTTTATAGGATGGGGAAACCAGTTGACTATTATTGTCCATGGGAGAGATGGGAGAAGAAATGGAGAGAAAGACAATGGAAACGTAGAGAATGGAAACAATGACTGATGATGTGACGTTTGGAGAGGTGAAAAAGATTCAAGACCATTAGACAAAAAATAGTTCACAAGCATAACCAGAAAAAAAATAATCAATGAATATAAGTAGAAAAGAGAGAGGGGCGACCGGTTTGACAAGAATTTAGGAGAAGGCATCCTTTACCCTGAATCCCATAAATAAAATAATTTACTTAGGTAGTAAATGTGGTAAGGACAGCACATGAAATAGAAACATAAAGTATAATTCCTTCTATCAAGAGGATTGACAATTTAGTAAAAAGGCCATTAAATTTATTATATGGGATAAATGCTATGGGGGGTTAAATAAAGGGTGGGTACAGAGTATATTAACACCCTTTCATACTGGAACAAACTTAGCAGAATAAAAACACAAGTAGTTTGTAGTTTGGGGAGGTAAAAGTCCAAATGTATTTCAGTGGCCTGATGGTGTGACAAAGGTACACACACATGCACACACACACACACACCAGGGGAAAGAAATTGTTTCCTCTTCCAGCTGCTCAAAGCCCCCTTATACTCTTTGCCTTGTGATTTCTTTGTCCACTTTCATAGCCAGCAGCATAGCACAGCGTTTCTGTCTCTGACTCGTACCTCTCTTACATGCCTTTCTCCTTCTTACACAGATTTTTGGGATCACACTTAGGGCATGTCCACATCCTTTCAGATAATTTCCCTAGGATAAAATCCTTAATCTATCATGGCCACAAGGTGTCTTTTCCATGGCCACTCACATGCATAGGTTCTGCCAATTGGGGCCTGACAATCTTTGGGAGGTCACTTCTTAACTTAGAGCAATGGGTCTAGGGGAAACCTAGCCCTTTAATTCTGAAAGCTGCACTGTGCCAACATTAACCTTTAAGCCTAACATGGTAAGAGATACATTTTAGTAAATGTAACTCAGGGCTTCTGGGATGTAGACTGAAGAGGAGCCTGGAGTCAAGAGAGTTCAGGAGAGATTTTTAGCGAAGAGATTATTAACTAGGATAGGAATACAAAGGAAATTAAGGTCATACCACTGACAGCTGTATGGCTTATTGAGCATAAAAGACGCTGTTAGGGGTCGTGTGGTAAAATGTCACACACAGAGAGCAGCAGATCTGAAATTTAGAAGACTGGGCAGGAAGGAAGATGATCTAAGAAAAATTAAACCTTGCATGCAAGCTAAGGTTTAGGATGCAAACCATCCTTGGAAGCTATCTCTAAGAAATAATTCAGTTAGGCAATGGAACACTTGCAGAGTTATTTGGGTTTATCCTAAAATCATCAAAAACAGAACTTAAGAACACCCCCTCAAAAATATGCAACTCTTAGATTCTTTTTACCTAAACTGGAACCTATCCCATTAGCCTACTGATGAACTATCAAAGTCATAAAAAGAAAAATACACTAACAACCACTCCCAACAGTTCTCAACTTTTCATTTCCCTCCTGCATGCATAATTAGTGATGGGGACTTGTTCCTGCAGTCAATTCCAAAATATACTTGTCTCCGCCTTTCCTCTCCCCTTTCACAGGAGTATGTTAGAACAGCTTTCAAATCCTCAAGATAATCGAATGAGTGCATTTTCTTATTGTCCTGACAATATACCTGAAACTAGAAAAGCACACCTTAAGGAAGGAAAGATTTCCTTTGGCTTATGGCTTGAGGGTACAGTCCATCACGGTGGGGGAGGCATAGCCACAGAAGCAGCTGCTCATGTTGAATCCAGGTCCAGGAGGCAGCGGCAGATACATGCTGTGTTCGTCTTTGTTTTCATTCCTTCTGTGGGTTCAGACTGTGGGATGGTGATGACCGCATGAGGGGAGCTCATCTTCCCTCAGTTAAACCTTCCGGTAACCCCCTCAAAGACACCCAGAAGTATGTTCCATGGTGATTTTGAAATCCAGCCAGACTGATGATGAAGAATAACCAGAACAGTAACCAAACCAATTGTTTTAAATAACTACCATGGGACATCCCCTGCCAGTCCCAAGTCCTTACCCCCCACCACAGGGAGAATGCAGCCAGGGAAGTGTAGTCTGTGATGGGTCAGCTGAGCCACTTAGTGGTACGGCTGTGACTGGAGCCCAGTCTTCTGATTCAGCTCATTGCTGTTTCCCTCCCTTTTCCATCCTCCTACCCAAGTCCAGCCTACACCTGACTTTATCATCCAGTGGGACTAGAGGCCACAGAAAGAGCAACGCTCCCCTGCTTTGTCATCCATATATGTATAGTGTGTGTGTGTGTGTTTGTGTGTGCTCCATCCGTGAGGTGTCTTTTCTGCCACCACACTTTCCCCATGTATCCTAATTCCAGGACTGCTTTCTCCCCCTCCTCTGTGCCCTCTTGCCCTCAGTCTGCACTGCACAGTTATAACCTGCCCCATCTTGTCCTCCCATTTCCTCATCTGCACACATCTTGACTTCTTTCTCGATTTATGAGGTCCTTGTGGGGTTTCGCATCTCAATACCCAAAGCTAATGGGGTGATGTGTGAACATTAAATTGTTCAGAGGTGCACACTGTGCCATTTGACGAGAATAAAATCTCTTCGCTCTGCACTGCGGAGATCTGCTAATTTATTCTGCTGTTGTTCAGGATGTGGAGACAAAAAGGCAAACTGGGTCTACATCAGAAACAAAGATTAGTTCCCACGAGCCAAGGGGAGACTGATAGCTTTGGGTTCTCATGTTCCCAAAGCATCAAGAGCATTGCCGCTCTTGCTCCTGCCTCCTAGGAGAGATGTGTTTTGTTGTCTCTAAGCCCTTTGTTGTGGTTTGCTTCCTTTTTTTTTTTTTTTTTTTTTTTTTTTTTTTGAGATGCTGAGTCTTCGTGCTTTAGCTTTTGCTATCTTCCATGGGGCAGCCAATATTTCAGATCAGAATCTGTGTAATTGAGGCCAGGTCTGGACAGAGCTCTTCAAATAATGTGTATCCAGGAGAGCCACATAAAATCTCAAGGGGGGCTTAGCATTCAATAAAATGTGTGAGGTGTTTCTTTACATTTTAGCAAAACCTAAATCGTGTCTTCAGAGAGCTATAAATAATACTAGGCTTGTTTTTGTGGTCTTATTTCTACCTGAGTTAATTTATTGCCACATTAGAGAGCCAGCTATCTGAATTCTGATTTTATTTTTGAAATGGCAGGGTTGGTCTAAGAGATGAGTAAGGCAAAAATTCAAGATAAACTCCAACAAAAAATAATCTTGAATGTAATATCCTACTTTGCTGCTGAATCAATACTTAATCTGCAGTAAATAACATTGGCGGAATGCCAATCCATAAAATAAACCATAAAATGTTATGGAATACTCTAACATCTAAAGTGCTTCCCCAGCAAACAGCACTAAGTTAAGGCATTACTACCCTTCTTAATATTATGCCATTTAGCTCGCGTGTCATAATAATGAAATGAAAAGCTTTTTAATTTTGTTATATGCTCATTATTAATCAAACACTATCTTAGGCCCAATCAAATAAGATGACTTGAACATATACGATTTTAATGTGGGGTTTTAGGTTTCATCCAAAGTTGGGTTAATTATCTATACTCACGTAAAGGAACATCAGCTAATCCAGTGTGAGGTTTGAAGACGATACGGGCAGGCTGTTTCAGATCAAGCCTTCTCCCTACACTCTTAATATCACAATGCCCAAAGCTTGGTTTGGACTTTTCTCTCTTCTAAATCTGCATCCATCCCTGTAGAGTATTATTGTCTATTATATTCCTATGATCCTCAAACATAAAAGTCCAGCTTAAAAGCTCTCCCATAATCTCTAGGAGGGACTAGAGAGACAGCACAGAAGGTAAAATACTGTGCCACAAGGACAGGGACCTGAGCCCAGATCCCTAGTAGCCACATAAACAAGACCTCCCTGGAACTCACAGTTCAGCCAGCTTAGCCAAGTCAATGAGCTACAGCTTCAGTAAGAAGCTCTATCTCAAAAAACTTAGAGAGCTATTGAGAAAGATACCCAGTGATGACCTCTGGTCTTCACATGCACCCCATGTATTTATGTCCACACAAACACATACATATACCACCCATGCACAGATCTCTGCTTGACAGCTCCACTAGAGGCGATGTTAGGTGTCTGTTAAAATAAATTTCAAAATATATCATTGAACAGTTGATCTTCTCTTTGCAAAATCTGCCCCTCCCCAAACCATCCTTCCAGCTGCTCAGACCTAAAAACCATAAACCACAAGCTTTAATGTTTCTCATTCTCTTATACTCTGAATCTAAGCCATGGTGAAATTTCTCTTACCTTTAGAATTGCTCTAGATCTCCAGCCATTTCTAACTGTTTACATTGCTACAACCTTGGCCCAAGTCACCATGATATCTCCTCTGGATTACCGCAGGAGCCTTAGACTTTGTCTCGTAGCTCCTAGCCTGACTTTCCACATACTCTGCCACTCAATCCATCCATAAATACAAAAAGAAAGAAAACCTTTTCAAATGTCAGATGATGTCACTGACTCAACATACTGTAGCGGCTCCTCATTCTTCTTGCCCACAGGATTTGCCCATAGACTTCATATGATCTGAGCTACCATCATCTATTTATTTCTACAATAAGCTCCCACTTGGTGCCAGCTCTACTGACAAGGTGCATGCCCACAGGGAGGTTTTCCCTACATGTTCCCTCTGTCTAACAGCCTCTTCCCACATGCTGTGGCTGATTTCCCATGTTCTACAAGTCTACTCAGAAGCCACTGTTGGTTAATACCCTCAATCACCAGCTTGAACGTTGCAACTTTCATTCCCAGCATTCCTGAACTGCTACTTTTCTCTTTTCCATGGCACCTATTGACCATACAATATAATTCTCATGATCTTAGTCCATATTAAATAACCCCCAACACACACACATGCACATGCTATTTGTTGTAAGTCTACAAGGCAGCAACCCTGTTTTAGTTTGTTGATATAGTATAATGTGGTACCTGCTCTGTGCACAGGAAACACATGATTACGTGAAACATAGGAAACACGGGAATAAATGAACATATTAACACTGCAGCGCTAGTTGAAGGTGTCGTGTTCATTGAAGAGCAACATCTTCTTGAAGGGGTGGATAGTGGAAAAGAAACCCATAGAAAGAATGAAAAGGGAAGTGCAGAGAGGTTACAAGACAAGTTCGAGTAAATGGTTGTTACAAGGAAGGAGAATACATAAAGGAGAGTCAAGTCCATGAAAAACCAGGTAAGATAACCCCCTCTCCCTGCCTCACACCTCAACCTTTCCCCAGATGTGGCTCTACATGCTTTCCCTCTCAAGCTATCTCCTTGAAACCTTCCTACTGAAAATGGCCCTGTCTCAGGAGCACACCTCTCTCCACCACACCCTTGGAGGAACGCTCTCCAGAATACAACTGCAATTTTTTTGTTTTGTTTTATTTTTGCTACATAGACAGAAATGCAATTGCCTGTTTTCACATAACAATGATCAGTACTGAAACTCTAATTCTATTTGTTGGAAGTGAGGGAAAAATGGTAGCTATTGAACATGATTTGGGGCACCTCACCTGTATACAGAATTTATTTGCTATATTTCCTTTCTGAAAATGTTCACACTTGCTAATGTCCCTGTAACATGGGAAGTGCTCAGGGTTTCACATTTTAAGTTTTTCAAGAAATATTAGGTGACAGAATGTTTTCCTGAACCCATAGGCATATCTGCGTGTTGTTGATGTCATCATTGTTGCAGTCATGTACGTCCCTAGCCATCTGCAAAGAGGAACTAAATCACCTGACCTAACAGCCTAAATATTAATAAAATAGACTATGGTGATTTGAATGAGAATGTCCTCCATAGACTAAGGTATTTCAAAACTTGGTCTCCCACTTGGTAGCACAGTTCAGGGGGACTGTGGAACCTTTGAGAGGTGGAACTTTACTGAAGAAAGTATACCACTGGGGATAGGTTATGAGAGTGTATCTCTCCCCACTTCCTGTTTTCTCTGCTTCCTGCTTGCATTTAAAGATGTGAGCTCTCAGCTTCCTGCTCCTACAACTATTCCTGCCATTTCCTGCCATATCTCTCTGCACGATGTATGTTCGCCCTGGAACCATAAACTAAAATAAACTCTTCTTTCCTCCTTATTCTAAGAAGCAGGACCACAGTCACACAGGACCACAGTCACATAGGACCTCACTCACATAGGAACTCACTCACACAGGGTCACAGTCACACAGCACCACAATCAGGATCACAGGCTAACCTGTAACCCACCAGTCTGGCTGCAGACTCGCCTGAGCCTTCTGAGTTGCTAGTATTATTACAGGCATGCACCATCATTCCTGTCCACCTTAGGTCACTTTTAGTCATGATGTTTCATCACATCAACAGAAAAATAATTAATACACAAATACTTTGCTTGTATAGAATCAGCTTCATTCATTCAACCAATATCTGAGAAGTAATGAAAATGTCCCTCTTGCTAAGCATTAGGGAACATTGCCTGGCTCCTGTCTGCAAGAGTTCACACTCCCTAAGGTAGAGGAATTCTATATACACACACATACATGTATGGTGCATTACTAGCAGTGCGGTCAGATTTACAGTGGTTCACAGCCAGACACAGCCACCTCTAGAATAAAGCTATATTCAGCCTTCCGTCTCTCCCTGTGACCGATGGGTCTCTACTGTACCAACTACACTACTGTGAGACAGTATACAAAGGCCCAAGCCTACCCAGAAAAGGCTGGTGCTTGCTCCGTACAGTGAGGAGTCTGTGGGTGGGGCAAGCAGCTTCAGGTCAAGAGGAGTGTTTGCTGCGGCTCTCCATCCAAGTGGGACAGAGCGAAGAACACAGACCCCTATGGCTTCACCTGTGTCTGTTTGCTTAAAGGGAACAGTAGCACTGACCTTGTCAGTGAAGGAAATCAGGATATCCTTCCAGCTCTTTGTTCTTTAATAAAAGCCGGCGTGCTTTTCTTTGCTTTCCTTGTAAAACAGACACTGATTCCCGCCCTTTGTGTGTTGAAAAGCGATTAGTGTCTGGCCTCTGTGAAAGTTAAAGGTGGCCTACAAGAGAGCTCTTTAATTATCATCTCCTTTGGTAGTTTGAACAATAGGAGTAATTTATCCTTAGTTTAGTAATTCAGAATATTTAGTTATTTAGGAGAGGTTTTGATTTTTCTAAGGAAATGTCAGTAGAGCTTTATTCATTTTTTTTTCAAATATGAAGCAGAGGTGTTCTATATTGCTTATAAAAATACACTCAATAGGTCATATTTTCACTTTTATAAACCTCAAAATGAAATTTAAAGGTGTGGCCTCGCTGAGAATTCCCCCCAGACTGTATCTGATGGAGGCAGAAATAAAGAAAAGGAAGGAAGAAGATCCAGATAGATGACAAGAGGTGCTGATGAGCACATTAAATGACCACACTATTTCAAGAAGATCTTTATCTCGTCACAACAAATGACAACAACAAAACAATAAAGATCTAATGAAGGAAAATGTTAAAACATGAATGAACGTGAGCCATAAAACAGATGGAGTGACTTGCGGCCTGGGTATGGGGTGACTCAGAGTAACAAGATCCTCGCCAAATCAATGCAGATTGACTGCAATTCCAATGAGATTCAAGGTTCAAGAGTCCATTGTAGTGCAGGCATGTGTGTGTCTGTGTACGTCTGTCTGTGTGTGTGCGTGCATGCGTGTGTGTACATGTGTCTGTGTGCATGAGTGTCTGAGTGTGCGCATCATCAGGTGAACTTGTGGAGCTCAGGGGATAGCATGCATGAATCAGTTCTCTCATTCTACCATGTGGGGCCCAGGGTTCAAGTCAAAGTCAAGTCATTGGGCTTGGCAGTAAGAACTTTTTGACCTCTCAGGCATCTTGGGAGCCCCCATGAGACCCTTAATCAAGTTTTTGTTTTATTTTCGCTTTCACAAATTGAATGAACTAATCATAAAGTTTATATGGAAAAGTCAATGCACAAAAATGTCAACAGAACTATGAAACGATCCCTGGTATCGAATACACGTTAAGATTACTCAGTTGCTGGAGTAAGAATATAGGAAACATAGCATAATGCACAAAGAATCCAGGGGTACATTCACACACGTAAAGGATCAGCCTATGCCCAAGGTGGTATTGTGAGTCAATGGGACAGTCATGGAGAGTGATGCTCACAGAACTGAATAGCCATTCAGAAAAATCTGAAGTCGCAGCTTAGTTGGAAGAATTTAAGTAGCAAATTTCTAGAAGAAAGTTTAGAAAGTTCGTATAATCTTTGCTAACAGAAAACTACCTCAACCAAGACAAGAAACCCAAAATCCCTTTAAGAAGAAGAGGCATAGTAATGATATAAAAAATTTAAACTTCTAAATAAGAAAGTGACTAAGAACAATTGAGTAGAAAAATTATAGTCTAGGGTAAAATGCAGGGCGGATGACAATCTGTGCAAAATACTTTCCTACATGTGTAAGAAAAAAGATAAAGCAGGGCAGGAGAGATGACCGAGCAGTTAAGAGTGCTTGCTACTCTTGCAGAGGACCCATGTTCAGTTCCTAGAACTCAGTTACAGGCTTACAACTGCCTGCAACACCAGCTGCAGGTTATCCAACCTCTTCTGGCCTCGACCTGCATTCACACACACCCACATGCGCACACACATACACATAATTTTTTTAAAAATCTTTTTTTTAAATAGAAAAAGATAAGCAGCCTAAGAAGCCCCGGCTTGGAGGACATGATTAAGCAAATCAGAAAGGCTATCATCTCAACAAATACAGAAAAGGTCTTCCACAGAGTCCACTGTCTTTCATAATAAAAAAAAAAATGGTGAGGAGCTAGAAAGAGAAGAAACAATTCAGCATAGTAAACACTACATGCAACAAACCCATGGCAAACATATTAAAACCTGGGAATGCGAATCATTTCCCCCCAAATAAAGAACAAGTCAAGAATACCCACTTCTTCCACTTTTATTCAATGTAGGGTTAACAGTCTCTTTTGTATGTGTACATGCATGTGTTCCTATGTGTGCGGAGTGCGTGCTCGTGTGCACGTACATGCAGAGGCCAGAAGACAAGCTTGGGTGCTATACCTGGGAAGACCAGCTGCCTATTTTGAAGCACGTTTTCTTCAGCAGCCTAAAACTTATCAATTAGGCCAGCTTAACTGTCCTGTCAGCCCCAGGGACCCTCCTCTCTCTGCCTCCCTCTTGCTGAGATCGCAAGTGAGTACCACAGAACCAGGTGTTTCTGAAGATCAAATTCAGTCCTTGCATTTACAAGGCAAGCGAGTTACTGTATGATACACCCTGTGCTGGAAATCTTGATGGAGCAGAAGACAAGAGACACAAATGAAGGTAATATAAATAGGAAGGAAAGAAGTCATGGTATCCTCGTTTGCAGATTATAAGATTCTATACCTAAGAGACTCTAGAGACTTTATCAGAAAACTCCTAGAATTGCTACGTCCAGCAAAGAGGCAAGAAGCAAAATTAACATACAGAAATCAGTAGCTAGATATTAATAACAAGCAGAACAAGCATGCTGAGAAAGAAATGAAGAAAGTGATCCACTCGTAATCATGAAAACAAAATGCCTCAGAATAAACCTAAGCAAGGGGGTGAAAAACCTCTTCAATCATAACTTGTTTTAAATTGAAGAGAGTAACATAAGAAGATACTGGAAGGCAGAAAAGCCTTCTTTGCTCATGGACTGGACAAAGATACCAAAAATACTTATTGGAGAAAAGCTAGTATCTTCAACAATGGAGCTAAGACAACTGCAGAATGAAACCAGACCCTAATCTCTGAATAGTAGCCAATTCCATATGGATTAAAGGCCTTAATATAAGCCTTGGAAATCTGTAACTATTAAAGGTAAAAATAGGAAAAATACCAAAAGATCTAGACATAGACAAGGACTTTCTGAATAGGACCTTACTTAGGAAATAATGCCAGCAGCTGACAAATAGGACCTCTTGAAATTAAAAGGCCTCTGCACAGAGAAACGCTACTTGGACAAAGAGCCTGCAGGAATGGATAAAGTTTTGAACTATATGTCTGATAGAGGATTAATATCTAGATCATACAAAGAACTTGAACAACTAAAGAATTCCAACAACCCAATCAATGAATGCGCTGGTGAAATGAACTGTCTACAAAGAAGGGTGTGAAAGAGAAGTTGAGGGCGAGGGAGAGAGAGTGTTACTCTCAGAGACCAGAAGAGGGCAGCAGATCCTTTGGGGATGGGGTTGAGAGCCACCCTCACTGGGTGCTAGTTACAGAACTCTGTAAAATCCTCTGTAAAATCAGCAAGCACTCTTAGCTACCGAGTCCTCTCTCCAGCCCCGTTTTTCTAGTATTTCTAAATGTATACAACTGATATATTACAGAAATGAAACGCTGCTAAGCCATTAGCATTTTATCAGCCAAGCAAGTTGCTATCATTCTTTAGAACATTCTCCCTAGATATTTTAACCACTTTATTCATACAATTTCATGTTCTTTTTTTCTACTAAATAATCATTTTCTGCCTAAACCGTTTATTGAATGAAGTCTCCAATGGCTAGTCTTAGGGAAAGGGGTTTTTACTATTGAGACTACAGATTGTAATACATAAAAATTCTGGTTAGGAAAAAAATCAAAGACTCCTTGATAGCTTCTCCCTGGTGGGATGACCTAGCCAGTCAACAGAGGAGGAGGATCCAGGCAGTCCTGATGGGACCTGATAGGCTAGGATCAGGAGGAGGAACTCTGCTATGGTGGACTAGGGAAGAGAAATAGGGAAGGAAGAGAGAGGGAGGGCAGACCGGGAGGAGATGAGGGAGGGGGCTACAACTTCGCTTTGTACAACTGGGATACAAAGCGAATCAACTGCAAATAATAATAATATTTTTTAGAAGAAAAAGAATATATTCATGTTTTTATATTTTTTTTCCGGTTTTGAAAAACACCTGGCCACTGCTATAGCAGTTAAGTTGGTTTTCCTACATCTTACCCTCATTTTAAAAGAACGGTGTGTTTTTACCCTCTGAAGTTCTTTCCTAGTTGTAGGGTACGACAGGCTTCTTTCCAGACATGGAAGATGTTCTGTGAACTGGCCCTAAGTACTTCTGTAGGCTCATCCATCAATACTGCCTGACTCACATTTTGTGTTGAATGCTGAGACTCGATGTGTCTTGCCTTTGTACTGCTCTTGACTTGTTTACTACCTCAAACAATCCTCCACCACAAATCTATCCTTCTGGACTTCCTCTTCCAAAAAACAATGTCTCCATGAAGGCTTTCCTGACCATTCGCACAGGGTTTTCATTTCTTATCCCTAGCTTCAAGCCTAACTAAGATATACCTTTAAAAGTAATTTAAAGGGAATTGGTAAAGCAATTTTCTACCATCTATTATTTTCTCAGAAAAAAAAATTTCCTCTGTTCTTTCCAGTATTTTTTTTTTCTAAATATCACCATTTGCCATCTCAATTATACATGCGCTCTCTATGGCTTTTATTTGCTGAGCCATCTCTCTGGATCATCAGATACATGCTCAAAGCCACTTTCCCCCAACCTCTCACTAGGCACATACAATCTTCATCAAACAAACACAGGCGCTCAAGAGCACCCTCAAAACCATCTCCGCACTCAGTAAGCTTCCGCAGAAGCCTGAAGGGAGGGAGCTGGAGAAAGCATCCGGCTAACGGCAACCAGATTCTTGAGTTTGGTTCTTGCTTTATTATCACGATTTTTTTCATACTTACATTATTAAAGCAGAAATTTTACTTGTGTTTATTTATGCAGTGAGGACTCAGCAGTTTGCTCTATATAATGAGCTGGTTTTCTCAACATCCTCTACCAGGCAACCATTCCCATAGTGATTTCTGATACTGCTCTACATGAGGGTACCAGATACCTATACATTCTGCCCCATTAGTCTACGGGTTTATTCCTGATGCAGTGTCATTTCTGTTAATATACCTAACAGCTCGTTTTAATGTCCGTTGAGATAAGCCCCTAGCCTCTGCCCTACTAAGGTCTTCCTAGGTATTTTCCAAATTGTAGCGTTCTTCTCAATGATACATTAATAAAGTAAGCCAGGTGAACAATAAAAAACAACAAACAAACAATAAACACTGAACATCATCACTCATATGTGAAACTAAAACTATTGATCTCAAAGAAAAGAATTAAGTCCTGATTACCAGAAGCTAGAAAGGACAGGAGAGTGAAGTTGGATATTGAGCACCAAAATATGTCAGATAAGAAAAAAAAAAAGTGTTTCACTGTTCTATAGCACAGCAGAGTAGTTTATTGTAGCTTATTATATATTTTGTAAATAATTGGAAAAATGGGAGCTTCTAGGTTCTAAACATAAAAAATGATTAATGCTTGAAATAGAAATTGTAATTACCCTATTTTGACTACTGCACATTTAATGTATGTCTCCAGTTATTACAGTGCACTCTGTGAATACAAGCACTTATGTGTCAATATAAATAACTTTCAAGCTGGTTATGATGCTTTGTGCCTGGTTAAGCCCAGAGTCCACCCTGGGCTAGAGAAGGAGACCTAGCCTTTAAGAAAGGAAAAAGGAAAACAAAGAATGAATGAATGACATTAATAAACTTTAAACTATTTTATTTACTTGTACATTTCAGTTCATGTGTATGGTGTTCTGCCTGCACATATGTCTGTGCTCCACGCCTGTGCCCAGTGCCTTCAGAGGCCAGATGACCTCAGATCCCCTGGAATTAAAGTTTCAGAGGGTTGTAAGCCACCATGTGGGTGCTGGGACTTAAACTGGGTGCTTCAGAGAAGCAGCCAGTGTTCTTAACGAGTGAGCCATCTCTCCAGCCTCTAAGAATATTTTTTAAATTAGGGTTTGTTAGATTATCAAGGCTGTGTAGATGCCTCCGGCCACTAGGCCATCTCACCAGATACAGTTCCTTTTTTTTAACCCTGTTTTCTTCTGTAAATTTTTAATTCAAAACCACCCTTTCAAATTCCTGAACTCAGACAAAATTATTTCTTAATTAACAAAATAACTTTATTCAGTGATGAAGCAGGAAGTGCTATGTGAAACTGAGAAAGTAATGAAGATTGCATCTTAAACATCTAGCAGTTATAAATGTAGATGTGGGTAAAATCTAAGTTAACAGTGAGGAAGATATTTCTATTTTAGTTTGCCAACGAATTAAAATTAACTTACTTGTCAGGTTTTCAGTCCTATTAACAAAAAGGATTTTCAGCTAATTTTGTGAGAACACTCAATTATTTATAAGGCAATGTGAAAGCTGCCCTTTTGGGTGAACTTCATCCTGTAAATATAGTACGCACCATCTATCCCTAGGTAGTCTACTGAAACGTTGACTCAAACAGACCAAAAGGTTACAACCCTTGTTCTAAGGCTTGTGCCCAAGACATAGGAATAGGGCAGAACAAATTTACTCATTTGGAGAAGAAGGCTGAGGCCTGGTGGTGCAGTCCTATAAGTCCAACTACTTGGGAGTGTGAGTCAAGAATTCAGGCTTACTTCACAGAGTTCAAGGCATGCCTGAAAAACTTAACAGGATTCCTCCTCAAAAAAAAAAGCTAAGGGTGTGGCTCAGCAGGAAAGCACGTACCTACCCATAAGAGAGACCCTGGCTGTAGTGTTGGTTGACACGTTATGTAGATTACTTCTCAATAAATTTTATTTTAAAAACCTAAAGTAATAAAAATAAACGTTTTTCAATTGGATTTTATTAGTTATTTTCTCCAAAACTCCTGATGATAAATTTTTTGTTGGAATTTTACAGGACAGAAAGAGTAAATAGGGAAGACCTGGCATCTTTTTTTTTTTTTTTCACGGTGGCTATTAGTGCACTTTATTGAATCTACTATGGATAGATGAGTGTTACATCTGTATGTAGGGGGATGGTAAAGGGGCGAGGAAGGCAGCAGTGGTGGATGGTGGAGCACACGTGTCAGGATCAAAAGCCAGAGGAGTCCTCCATCAAAGCATAATCTGTCTAGCGTTTACAGCAATGATGATGATGGCAACAATGGTAATAACAACCGTAAGGATGCTGAGGACCAGGGTGCTGATGTTCAGGCACTTGGCGGTGACGGCGTAGGCCTGGGCTCCGGTCACATCGCCCACCATCTTCCTGTCCCTAGACTTCACTGAGTAGGCGTAGGCTATGAAACCCAGGCAGCAGAAGTTCATGAAGAGTGTGTTGAACAGAGACCAGACCACATGGTCAGGCACAGAGACCTCCCTGGGCATGTTGATCACGGTGGTTCTGACAGAAGCTGATCCAGGGGATCCCCCCAGCTCAGCCACCTCATATTCTTCCTTGATTCTTTCATAGTTTGGTGGGTGTCCTCCAGTGGTAGCAGTAAGGAAGGCTTGAGAAGTGTGGTTCATGGTGCCAAGCGCAGCCAGAAGCGAAGGGTCCGGAGGATGGAGTGCTCTGTGGGTCGGCCCTTTCTCCAGTCAAGACCTGGCATCTTTATAATACTGTCATCACACTCATAAACATGGTCTGATATTATTGATTGTAGATATTTAAGATTTTCTTCATAATGTTATACTATAATATTATAGTAAGGGATTATTTAATAATATTCATAATATCTCATTTTCTATGAAGTAGTCTCATAAGAAATAATAATGAAAATAAAATTACACTATTGTTTTTGTTTTTAGGTGTTTTTTTTTTTAAGACAGGTTTTTCTGTGTAGCTTTCCGAGGAACTCTCGCTGTCCTGGTCTCACTTTGTAGACCAGGCTGGCCTCAAGCTCACAGAGATCCACCTGCCTCTGCCTCGCTGAGTGCTGGGATCACAGGTGCGCACCACCATGCCATCCTTACACAACTGTATTTTTTAAGTTGGTTTTGATCTAGTTTATTCCAGTCTCCTCTGCTTGAAGCACAGACATGAAGAATGTCTCTAGGGATGTGTTTTACAAAAGACCTAGTTTGGGAGAAGTGATGGGGATTTTAGAAGACGATACCTATCTGGAGGAAGTAAGTCACAGGGGACAGATCTCTGGAGGTATTTTGTCTCTATCCAGCTTCTGTGCATGTGTGTGCGCGCACACATGTGTGCGCATGCACGTGTGTTTCCCTTCTTCCCTCTCCTACTCTCTCCCCCTCTCTCTCTTTTCTCCTTCACTCCCCTCTGGCTTCACTGCCAGCCACTCTTCCTGCTGTGATACTTTGCAGCAAAAAGTGTGATGCTCAGAACACTCCCAAAATTCATGTGAATTCGGAATATCTCTATAGACATGTGTTTGGAGTCAGGGTATTTGTAGAAATAACTTGGTAAGAGGTATCATAGAGTGGAGTGAGCTCTAAGCCTACTAAGAGGAAATGACACAGAGAATCACACAGAAAGATTGTCTCAGTGCTATAACAAAATGCCTTAGCCCAGTGCTGTGAACAACTTCAGGTAGGTGGATTTATTTTGGTTCTGGATTTCACAGAGTTCAAAGTCATGGTCGCTTGGCCCTGTGCTCTTTAGGCACAACATCATGCCAGAAAGAGTATGTGGTAAGGGAGCGTATTCCTAGCAGACAAGGACGAGGGGGCAGTGGCTAGGGACAACGTACCCTAAGGATCTATTTCCTCCTAAAATGTCCAAAACCTCCCAAAACAGGGTCACAAACTAGGAGGCAAACAATCAACACATGAGCCCGTGGGAGACATTTTATATTCAAACTATAATAAAGAACACATGAAGGAGGAGGCAGAAACTGAAGTAACCAACACAGTTACATACCTAGGAAGGCAGGAGCCAGAGAGAAGCTAGAGGGAGAGGGCAGTGCCTCACACACCTTGGTTTCACACTGCTAATCTCAAAAAACCACAACAGTATCTTCTCCATTGCTCCAAAGCAACACCTTGAAGCTTTGCAGCCTACACTGCAGCAGTACCTAACGTAGACACCTGTTGTTTCCACTACAACTTAGTTGTGTAGACATGATATTGCTGGGTTTTATTTTTCTATAGGGAAAATATCTTTGTAATAAATCCTGCCTTTCTGCTACCTTATTCCTGCCCTGTTTTCTCCTTTAACAGTGACTCCTGTTAATTACCAGTTTATGTTCCTAACTGTTGCCGGGAGTGGGGTCAGGGGTGAGCTGGTACTGGCAGTCCATGGTTGCTGAGGGAGGCAGAGGCATCTTCTTCAGTGGTCCACAAGTTGTCCTTGCCCCTGCATGTAACTTTAGTTAGACTTATTGGTTCACAAACACACACAAAAGAAAGAAATAGAAGGGGGACTAATTTGGAGCATGGGATCAGCATGTGACAATAAAATCCATTATTATGTATAATGCATGCTATAGAAAAACTGAAAGAAATGCAACAAGATCTCAGCATGCTTCTACTCCCTCTGATTGCCACTCTCCATCTACCACCAGTTTGCATTCCCTGGAATGTTTTAGAAAATTTTCTTATTACTGTATATTTGAATTTTTAAATTTTTGACTAGTATACATTAGCTATACACCTTAATGAAGTAACACTTTTGGAGTAATGCGAAATGTTCTAGATTTAGATAGTGATGGCTACGTGGCTCTATAATTATCTCTAAAACAACTGCATTGTACACTTTTTAAAAGGTAACTTTTATTGTATCATTTTGTTAAAACACTTTCTCCAGGAATTTTTCAGAGTGTATCAGTGTATAGTTAGATTTAAAAAAAAAAAAAAAAAAGGTCAAGATTCAAATTTCCTTATCAACACAAAAACAAAATTTTGAAGCCAAATGAGGTGGCACAGTCCTTAGGGAGGGGCAGGAGAACTTGAGAACAAGCTTGTTTACCTGGCAAAACCCCATTCAAAAACAAGGGCTAAGGACATAGTCCAGGGGTGGTGTACTTACAAGGCTCTGGATTTGATGTAAGTGCCAAAAAAAGAAAAAAAAATAGACATAATTGGGCACAAGAGATCTGGTGCTAATGTTAAAAACTCAGATGTCAAGGCTGGAGAGACAGCTAATGGTTAAGAGCACTTGCTGCTGAAGTGAGGTCCCAGGTTCAGTTCCCAGCACCCACACAGTAGCTTACAGTGATCTTTAAGTTCAGTTCCAGGGGCTTTAACACCTCTGGTACTTGGCATAAACTTGGTACACACACACACACAGACAAACACTCTTACACAGAAAAAAATAAAAGTAAGTTTTTAAAATTGACTCCTGTTCTTTCTAAAGAGCCCATCTTTTTCTCTGGAATTACTTTCTTTAGATATTCCCATGTCTGAGTGTTGATATTTTCCCCCTATGTCTTGGTGAATAACGCCTATTTGATTTTCCCTTCATTGTGGAGAAATTTTAATTACCAGTTATTCAAATGTTTATTTTTCTGTCCTTCTGGGTCCCCTATTGATCACATTGATATTTATTCTACTTCTCATTTTCTTTTATTTCTGATTAATTTTTCTAGCCTTTTATCCCATTCTGTTACCTTCTGTAAATGCTTCAAACCAACTCACTGATAGGTTCGAGCCATGAGTTAAGTGATTGAAGAGGCTGGTATTGTTTTCTAGAAGTAGGGGAATGATAATGGCCACCAATGTAAAATAAACAAAATATGATTATAGCCAATATCTCCTAGAACAGCAATGCTCTGTGGTTGTGATGGTGCTCCTTAATTTTGCCATCCCCTCCATAAACCTCTTGGTAAGTCTACTCTGTAAAAAATAGCTATTGAAAAAAGGTTAAAAAATTAAAATTTGAGCCAAGCATGGTGGCTCACACCTGTAATCCCGGCACCCAAGGAGGGCTAAAGGAGGAAACTTAGGAGCTAATGGCAGCCTGGGTCACATGAGACCTCGTCTCAAAAGAATAATAAATAAACAAATAAATAAAAATTTTTAATTTAGTTTAAAAGGTTTTTCTTCACACAAATGGATCTGCAAGATGAGAAGTACCCTGTGTTTTTATAATTCAATGTGGAGATCTATCATCTAAAACTATAATAGATTTTCAGTAGGCGTGTGTTGCGTCCTGTTTTTATGTTCTTATTCTATCAATATTTGTGTATTATCAGACACTTTTCCAAATGTCTGCCCTTTTCTTTTGATTTGACACCGAGTTCTTCAATAAACATTTGCAGAACACTTCTCAGACAACTGTCCTAGCTGCTTGGTATCCAGCAAGAGGTAAGAGCCCAACAAAGCATCCCGGCAGGACGCAGGTTCTGACAGGGCACAGATTTGTTCTGTGTTGCTTCCACTGTCTCTCGGGCTTCCAGAGCAGTGTGCACGCTGGCTGAATGTTAAGTGGGTAAATATTGAACATTAATTACATGTGTGTTCAATATTATGAAAAGACAGTACAGCTGTTGCGGGACATATAAATGAGAATCCTAGGGGGGTTGCATGGAACTGTTTCTCCAGCAAGAGAAATAGCAGCGAAGAGATAGATGTTCATTCAGAGTGTTCCTCGGAGCCTGAAACGACCAGCGTCCGGCCCCCATTCGGGCCCAATGTAGTGCAAAGGCTTGAGTCAGCCCAGAGTCTTCATTATTGATTTCCGCAAAGGAGAAATTGTATTACTTACTCGACAACATCGCCAGTTTTTTTTTTTTTTAACAACGCCTGTTGGTGCTTCTGCCTTCTTCCCTGCCTGAACCCCGACCCCGTTTTCTCTTTCGACTTGCAGATGAAGGGGCCTCCGCACACCCTTGCGATGATACATACTGTGGTCCTTTCCCAGAATCGGAGCCGGAAGTGAAGGCTGTTGCTGACTTCCTTCGGAAACACAGGAAGCGCATTAGGGCCTACCTGTCCTTTCACGCCTACGCTCAGATGCTGCTGTATCCTTATTCTTACAAACACGCAACAATCCCCAATTTTAGCTGCGTGGTAAGTACGTGTTCTTCTATGTGGGTATCAGGCCTCATGCTTTTCTTCCTGAGGCTGTGATTCTGAGTACTAGTGATAGTAGCAGACATGTTTATTAAAGTATTTATGTTAATTAACTTATCTAGTCTTTGTAAATTTTCTTGGTTCCATTTTACAGACGAGAAAACTGAGGCTCAGGAAGATTAAGCAGCTAGGCTAAGAATTCTCAGGGTTGTAGCCAAGATGTGGCCCCAAGTCTGGCTCCAGGATGATTCCTTTTAACTGCTATTCTGCTTCCCAAATGCAATCATTTCAAACCAATTTTACGTTCTTACCATGGGTTGCACAGAAAAGGTCAGAATGGACTTGATTAATATTACAGCTTGGTCACATATGTGGGGCTGTAATTAACTTTATTGGGTCATGCATAAATTATAGTCTGACTCATTAATTAAAAGCAAGGTTTAATTTATAAGTGCTGTTTGCCTAATGCTTCTAAGTCTCTGGGTGCATGGCTGACGCATTAGTGCTAAGGACAAACAGAATTTCGGGGCTAGATTACATGAAGGCAAAAAAAAAAAAAAAAAAAAAAAAAGACAAGGTTCTTTCTCCTTATCTCGCAGATGCAACAAGCTACTCCCTACAGGGCATAATTCACCATGAAGGGAGCCATTTCAGAGCCTATAGCATCAGAAGGCCTATAAAGTTCAAAACATGGGAAAACTAATAAATAGTGTTAGAAGACAAATAGCAGTTACCTTTGGGGGAACGAGGGAGAGTGATCAGGGGGAGAGCACAGGGAGCTTTGGATCCTTGCTGTTACTCTCTTCCTTGGCCCAAAAGGTCATGGCATGTGTTCATTTTGTGATCATTTACCGAGCTATAAACTTAAGGTTTCTGGTTGTTCTTTCTCCTTCATCTCCTGATACTAAATGTAAGGTGCCTTTCATTTCTCCAATACCAACCAAGTGGCCAATCCAGTTACGCTCTGACAGTAACTTCCCAGAGGAACGATCATATTCCACAAGTTAGGAATGCAGTCCCATGAGATGCATCCACTCCAGATATCAGCTTCAAGCAGGAGATTGCCACACCTGTGTGTAACTGTAGAGTCCAAGGTTCACACTTCTCCTCCTACCCCCCACCCCATTTTCCACAATTTGCTGGAACAACTCAGATCCCAGAGAAATGCTTTACTTACTGTTGTCAACATGTTAAACACACACCCTGGGAAGAGCCAAAGGGAAAGTACACATAATGCAAGGCTCAGCAGAGGCCTCTTCCCAGCCCCACCATGTGCTCACCAACCAGACAGCTTCAGAGTCCATTATCTAGGAGTATTTGTTTCCCTTAACATGGCACAATCTGCCAGATCATTGCCCATTCATAATTCAACTCCCTCTCTTAGACTGCTACAATAGGGATGAGGGATGCACGTTTGCTGTTAAACACGCTGAAATGCACAGAACTGCACCCCAGTCCCACCCAGAGCAATTCATCACTCAACCCACACGTCAAGAGGGGCATTGTTCTGAAATCTGGTGTGTAGACTGTCAAGATGATGGCTTAGGGGTGAAGAATGTTTGCTGGACCTGAGTTCAGACCCCTGTGCACATGTAACAAGCCAAGTGTGGCCTTATACACATCTGTAACCTCAGCACTTTAGGGGATAGAAATAAGAGAATTGCCTGGCATGCTGGCAACCAACCTATCCAAGACACAACTGAGTTCCCAGCTCCGTGAGAGACCCTGCCTCAAAGAAATGTAGCAAAGTAGTCAACACACTGGCTTCAGACACACACAGAAGGGGGGTTGCACATGTACTAACATATACTTAACACATACATATAATACAAAAATATATGGGATTGGGGAGGGAAAGGGAGAGAGAAATCTGGACTGGATTAAACATTAAACTAGATCACTAAAATTAAAATGAAAATTTTTTTAGAAACCAAGCAATCCCAGAATAATAATCAGAAATCATCACATCCCATTAAAATTTTTAAAAAATATTCCAATAATATGTAAGAGCTTCTACCAACTTTTTAAAGTCATCCATTAAACTACTTCAAATATGGAAATACTTTCATGAAAATGTGCTTCTTGCTTAGCTGAGGGCCCGCCAAATGTCCTTCTGGTCAATTGAAAAGAAGAGACAATTGGGAAATGGAGTGATCCTTTATGACTAAATGTGCAACCCTGAAAACAATTCTTAAGGGGGAAAAAAGATGAAATGGACACTCTCAGGGAATAGAACATACCTAATCCACTTATCAGCACAGTATGTGCACCAAAACTCCAGAAGAACAATTAACTCAAAGAGACTTCCGGGTAAAATGGTGGCCCAAAAGCTGCCTCCATTTGACCTAGTCAAAAACAAGAGTCAATAATGTAAGAAAAGTACACCCCATTCTAAAGAGATTACAATTCTCACAGGTCATGATAATATCCTGGGTAAGTGCAGAGAGAAGGATGGTAACACAAGACAAAGAAAAACACAAAGGAAAACATGGTTCCAGTGGGAGAGGGGGATACGGGGGGAGGTGGTATAGAAGCCCCATCTGAAAGGACAGCCAGGCAACGCTGGTGAAGAGACTGGGGGTTTCCGCCGGACAAAGCCCACAGCCCTCACAAGCCTCAGATCCAGCTGTAGGCTTTGATGATACAGTGATGTTTTGATGGAAATGTGCACAGCAGGAAGGAATTCTGTTTCGTGGTTCTATGTGATTCAGAGGGCACCGACAGGGCCCCATCCTTAAACTGAGCTCTCCTGCTGAGGGCCTGAGAGCAGGGGACAGCCCCAAATCAGAGAGACAGAATTTAACTTGCCACCGTCCCCAGGTGACGGAAGCCCTGGAAGGCAGCTGTGGATTGCTCACTGCTGTGGTTGCTTCTTCTTCCTTGTCCCTCCCAGTGCACTTGGGAGAAACTCTGCACTCAAGAACATTAGGTTCCCCAGTGGGTAATGTGGTAAGGGAATCCCAGAAAACAGTCTGAGAAAGTCTGCTCAGCCCACAGCATACAATCATAAGTGCAGACAGCCCTGGAGGACATCAGACTCCGGTCCAATACATACTCAACACTAGCAAGAATGCTCAAAAAAACAAGAGTACACAGGGTCCTCTGGCCGATTGCCCTGGTAAATATAACGGGCAGCCTGCAAGGGCTTCGTTTTTACCACCTTTTGCCTCTTTTCTAAGCATACACTTTTAGTCGTACTTTTACTGTGACACTTTTTAATTTTTTCTTTTTATGTTTTATTTCTCTTCATACAAGCACCTAATCCTGCATATATATATTTGCTATAGAGTAATCAGTTCATGCTGTTCTCTTCTCTGCCTGTGTTTGCCCCCCGCCCCTTGTTCTTTTCACTATACCTTTAAGTAACGTTTTTGCTTTGTTACTCTCACTTTTATTTTAAAATAAAAACTTTTTCCTTTTTTAAGCCCCACTTCATAAATGGATCCATTTGTACATTTGAACTCCTTTCTTGAGAAATCTTTTGTTTTTTTAAATTTCTTGCTCTTTTCTCTCCATAATATTCCCCACTGTTCTTCTTTTCCCTTTTATTTAACCTTGCTTCTTCTATATTGAAGAAGACACGAGGAGATGGAATACTTCTCATGCTCATGGAGGGATAGAATTGAAGTTATGAAAACGCCTGTGTTAGTAAAAGTAATGTATAGAGCTAATACAATCCTCATCAAAATTTCAGTCACGTGGGGGTTGGTGAGATGGCTCAGCAGTTAAGAGCCCTGGCTGTTCTTCTAGAGAACCTGGGTTCCCATATGGTAGCTCATGACCATCTATAACTCCAGTTCCAGGGGGATCTGCTACCTTCTTCTGGCCTCCACAGGCAGCATGCATGCACGTGATGCAACGACATACATGCAGAAACCCGCATACACATAAAGCAAAAAGTAAAATAATTTTATTTATTTAAAATGTTTTTAAAAGTCTAAAAGCAACGTTCAGAAAACAGAAAAAGAAAAGGAAAAATCTTAAAGTTCATATCTAAGGGCAAAGAACCAAAATACCCAAAACAGAAAAAGCAATGCTAGGGGCAGCGTTAACACCTTATCTCAAGTTATATCACAGAGGCGCAGCGGACAAAACAGCATGGCGCCAGCATAGAAACAGACATGCAGACCAACAGAGTGAAACAGAGGGCACACCAAACAAGAAAACGATAAACATCCACATGTGCTGATTTGAATATAAACGGCCCCCAAAGGCCCATAGAGAGGGGCGCTACTGGAGGCATGCCCTTGTGGGAGTGGGGGTGGTCTTGTGGGAGTAGGGGTGGTCTTGTTGGAGGAAGTGAGCCCCTGGAGGGGGTGCGGAATGTGTGGCTTTGAGGTTTCAGAAACTCAAGCCAGGCCAGTGGTTCACTCTTTCTTCCTGCTACCAATGGATCGGGATGTAGAACTCTGCTTGAAGCTCCTCCATCACCATGTCTGCCTGCATGCTGCCGTGTTTCCCGCCAAGACCATAATAGACCAAACCTCTGAACACATAAGCCAGCACTAATCAAATGTTTTCCTTTATAAGAGTTGCCATGGTGTCTCTTCACAGCAATAGAAACCCAAACTAAGGCATCACACAAGCAACATACTTGTTTTAAAAGGTTACAAAAAACATTCACTGGTGTGAATACAGACTCCTCAGCAAACCATGCAAGGCAATTGGAATAACCATGGGTAGAAGAATGAAATTACTAAACCCTTTCACCCTGCTCAAAAATAGATTAAAAATGGATCAAAGGCCATAATGTAAAGTTTTGAGGAAAACATAGGTATAAGATAAAGACAAGGATTATCTGGGGACAGAAAAAAACAAAACAAAACAAAACTCCAATAGCATAAGAAGTAATTCCCTAAACTGGTAAGGGGGTTTCTACACAGCAAAGGAAACAATCAGCAGAGTGAAGGAGCCTACAAAATAGGGAAAAGTCTTTGCAAACTAAGTACCAGTTTGGAACTAATGTCTAGGCTACTCATAGGACCTACAAAACCCAAACACTTCTAAAACAAACATCTCCATAAATAAGTGGGCAAATGAATTGCGTATGTTTCAAAAAATACAAGGCCAATAAATATGTGAAAAAGTATTCAACATCAGGCAAATGTAAATTAGAATTGTCTTGAGAGTCTAAGTCACACCAGTCAAATGACTATTATCAAGAAAACCAACAATAAATGCTGGTAATGATATGGCAAACACTAACCCTTGTACTCTGTTGGTGGAGGCAAAAACTGGCATAAGATACTGTGGAAGCCCATGTGGAGGTTCCCCCCAAACTAAAAACAGAATGACCACAAGAGCCAGCTCTCCTATTGTTGGCCATAAGTCAACATCCATGTTCACTGATGCTCTGTTCACAATAGCCAGTAAATAGAACCAGCCTAGATGCCCACCAGCAGATGAATGAAGAAAATGTGGTCCATATACATAATGAAAATTAATTCAGCTATAAAGAAAAATGACATTTGCATGGGAAAAATGGATAAAGCTATAAATCATTATGGTACAAAATACGACAACCCAGAAAGACAAATACCTCCCATTTTCTCTTATATGAATAACCTCCATCTAAAAATCTCTCAGGGGGACATGGGGTGAGGGTGGGTATGGATGTGTACACTTGTAATAAAACTTGAAGGAAGAAGAGCTCTTAAGAAAGGAGTGGAGGGGGGGGAGGGAGGGTAATGCAATACAAGTAGCATAAGAATAGAAAAGGCATCTATAGGGAGGAAAGAGACAGGGAAGGCAGGGGAAAGGGATGGATGATAACAGCATTATGACACGTGCTTGAAAAATCCACAATGAATTCCACTATTTTGTATGCTAACTTAATTTAAGAACAGTTAAAACTGTGCACACACCTTGCCTAAATAAGCAAAGTGGTGCTTTGTTTCTTAAGACATTTTTCGTAGTCATCAACAGTAATGAAAACACCAGCCTCCTGACCAGCAAAATGCAGTAATCTTTTAAATGTAGAATCATCTGCCCTCGAATATTGCTAAGAATACTGGAGACAATACTGAACTTTTTCCATAGACTCCTCATGACAATGTTTACGTTTCTTTCCTTTGGCTCCTGTAAGAATGTCAGCATCAGTGAGATCAGTATGAAACAGCCTGCCAGTGCCTGGAGCCCTGCCCTGGAGTAGCCACAAACAATGCCATGTGCGTTCAGGAGCTTCAAAAGGACAACGCAAAGCTCAGTCCTCCACACACTATCATGTTCCCCAGGGGGCTTCAGATGGAGTAGTGAATTATTCACAGGCAAATTGAAACAGGAGAGTTGTGTGCTGGTTTCAGCCTACTTCTTTTCCTCTCATTTGTCATCCAATACCTGTGTAAGCCCTTGCTAAAACCGGTCCTTTGATATCACCTGACAGTATTATTCTATTAGAATATCCAACATTTAGGATTTGGACCACATTGAGGAGTGTGTGTGTCTGTCTGTCTGTCTGTGTGGTGTTGTTGTTATTGTTATTTTTCCCTGACTTTTGCATCGACAGGAACAATTCCACCTTGGACTTTCCGTGTCTTATCTGCAGCTTAACTTAGCTTTGTGAGAGGCTGTGTACCCTCGGAAGTCAGGAGGCATCATTAAATCGACGTTCTTGTTCCCAGTAGGAATAACCACATGGCATAAAGGGAGTCAGCCTTCTTTGTTGGTTTCTTAATTGACCCAGATGTATGTATATACCTACTAAAATCTATACTTGTGGCTCAATATGATTGTCTGAATATGCTTACAGACTTATGCTTCAACGTTTCTCCGAGAAATGTTGATTAAGTATCTGTTATATACACAACTCAGTACTTAAAAAAAAAAACAAAAACAAAACAACAAAGTCTGTTGCAAACTGTACTACATAACACCACAAATTATTATTATTATTAAAGATAGCTGTTAACTAGTGAGTAATCTCTGTTTCTCTCTTGTCCACGTATAAGGCTCAGACAACATGCCAGTGTCTCTAGAAGTTTCAGCACAGCAATATAAGTGACACAGTTTCTCCATTTTGCCCTCACAGGAATTTGCAGCTCACAAAGCTGTGAAGGCACTTCGGTCGGTACATGGAATACGGTACAGACACGGCCCTGCCTCCCAAACGTTGTGTAAGCTTCCTGTGCATGTCGCATTAGAATCATCCCTCTTGAACCAATATCCTGTGCCACGACTTCCCTTTGAAAAAAAAAAAGTGTGTTCTCCCTACAGCAAAATTTGTAACTATCAGATTAGCCAAAGGAGATGGGGAGAGTTGATACCTGATCAGTTTCCACAGCTTGACAGAAATCGCTGTGCCGATTTAAACCAATTCTGAGCCGAGAACATGCCAAGCATGCAGTAATGACTGCAAGTTGAATTGAGATCCCTTGACAGTGGAAAGTACCAAAATGGGCTCCTTAAGCAATTTTTAAGTCCTCTAAGTGTGGAAATGGCCTCAGGAAGATAATGAAATAAGTGTTTCAGCTCTCCAGCGGCTTCCCTTTCAGCCCTTTCCTCCACCATTCCTGTTATGAAATGCGATTTCATATATAGCATCTGCATCTCCATTTCATCTTGAAGAATGGTTTTAAAGTATTTCTTTCATATACAATAAAAAAGGAACCAGTATATGGAAATTTGGATACTGTAAGGTGTGAATTCTATTCCCAAGCTGCCAGATGTATTGTCCTGGCCGGGGCATTGATTAATTCTGGTTTTTAGTTTCTTCAAATGCAAAATGAGTAATTAGATTGCATCATTTCTCATGACCTTCCAGATTCTAGAGTGTAGTGTTACTGGGAAGGTCTAGTGAAAAGTCATGGGTCATTTTTTTGTCTGTGTGTGCATCCGAGCACAGGCTCTAAGTCTGTGTGTACATACTGGCATCTGATTATGTTTCTTCATAAGGCCAAACTTCTCCATGGTTTCTTTACATAGTCTTACTGTCCTACCCCTCGTTTTATTCCACAAAGGCCAGTTGTTCATTGATATGACGAGTCAAATGCGTTTATGCTAAAAGTGAGCAGGGCACAAGTGTTAATAGTTTCAATCCATAGTTCACGATCATTGGTCCACGCTGACCTTTTAAAATGGTTTCTCCTCCTTCCCCTGTCTTCCCACCTAGCTTCCGCTTTTCTCTCAGCTTCTTCCTTCCTCTGTCCCTCCTACTTGCCCTGCCTTCCTTTCTGCCCCGGTCTTGCTATATAGCCAAAGCTTACCTGGAGTTTACCATCCTCCCCAGCCCCAGCTACATTGCCTAGCTTTAGAACTGCTTTTTAATAGTTATTGTGAAAGGAAAAGCAGTTTTTACAAGAAATAGCATTCCAACTGATACCAACGTAATACCTCTATGGACAATTTCAAGTTATTTTCTAAGTCTTACCAGCCTTTTCCTCTTGGTACAAAGACATAGCCACATAATTATATTTACAGAGAACAATCTGTTACCATAGAAATGAGCCTGTCACATCACCGTGATGTAATGCTTGGCACATGCTATCTCCAACTTTGGCTTCTATTTGTACTCTGTGGAGAGGGACACTGCAACCACAGCACAGTTTCTATCCTTAGCCAGAGCCAACAGAAGCGGAGAGGCGCCGGGGCTGCTTGGTTATCCTCTCCACATAATGAGTCCATCTGACCTTGTCCCCGGAAATTGTATACAAAAGCATCTTGCTACCAGGCAATATGGTACATACTTGTAACCCAAACCCTCTGGAGGTAGAGGAAAGAGGATTTACAAATAAATCTTGGTTTAGATAGTGAGTTCTGGGCCATTGTAGTCCGTATAGCAAGTTTCAGGCCAGGTTAGGGCTACATAATGAGACTCTATTGGGTTGGGTTGGGTTGTTGTTGTTTTGTTTTGTTGTTGTGTGTACTTGTATTTGTTTGTGCATTTGTTTAGTTTTTTACAAAAAGGCCTGGTGGTAGTGGCCAGCACTTGGGACACAGACAAAGGCAAATCTCTGAGTTCAAAGCCAGCCTGGTCTACAGAGCAAGTCCCAGGATGGCCAGGGCCACACATATAAACTCTGTATTAAACACAAAGGGGTGGAGTGTGAGGGGTGGGGTGGGGACTCGGTGCTCAGGGGATAAAGTGTTTGCTGTGCCAAGCATGAGGACCAGAGTTTAAAACCTCAGAATTCACGTTGAAACCAGACTCAGCAGTATGCCTCTACAATGCTACTGTGCCTACTACAGGGTAGGAGGCGAAGACAAGAGAAGCCTCGGAAGTCTGTGGGCCAGCTAGCATGTACAGCCTCGGACATGGTGAAGGCGATGAGTGAGGTTATACTCGTATCTCCACATGTATGCTGTGACACACACAGGCACACAGGAGACGTGCACTGTCTCACAAACGTGTGTGCTATCATACACAGGCACTTTAAAAAGTGATATTGTTTGGGCAAATGAACATGTTCTGGAAATTTAGTAACACTAGGCATATGTATGCCAAGCGGGATCATATAAATTTCAGAGAAGAAAGTACGTCAAGATTTTTCTGTGAGATATTAATTCATTTAAAAATTATTCCCTTTGGAGTTTTTTATTCTAAATTCTATATGCTAGGCACTTTGGGGGTGTAAATAAGTAAGATAATACATCCTAAGTGCTTTCAAGTGATTTACTAGTTCATTTAATTTTCGAAGCAACCCTGTGGCGAAGGTGGAACTGGGTGTCTGGCACATAGGCAGGGCATCTTCATCAATGCCTGTATTTTCAGTTCTTACCTGAAAAGCTGCAGCATGCGCGGCCAGCAGTGCCAGAGGAGAGAGTAGCCAGAACGGATTGTTAGCTATGTTAAGTGCTCTGAAGAGGCTAAAAGTAGTATCTGACGGGAGAGAAAAAAAAAAAAAGAAAAGAAAAGGAGATTAGATATGTTGTCATTTGGTGACCTTCAAGAACAAAGATTACCACACAAAAGAGACAAGAACCAGACTAATAGTGTTTGAGAATGTAGCTATCTTTCAATTCCCTTGACTTCTAAAAGAAAATAAGGAGGGGGGGTATGTGGAAAGAGTATGCTAACCAGGGGTGTGTGGCGATACTATGAAGAAGAGAGGTCCCTGAGCATTTTAGCCAATGCAGATGTACGGTGTGAAAGACTCATGAGTGACACAAGGACTTGGAAGAGATCCACAACACGGAGGAGGCAGCATCACATGGTAGAGACAGGGAGAGAGGGCAGCCAGAAAGGGAAAGCTTGGGGTTCTGGTGTCAGCAGAGGAGATGATGCAGAGCGATTTGGGGGAGAGAGATAAAATGGGGAGTGGGATAAGCTGAGAATGAAAATATCCAGGAAATGTCAGGCTATGACACAGCACAGAGCATCACCTGCGATTAGACAATGCACACACGCAGGCCACTCCCCTGCAAAGACTCTCTATGTGTCTCTGCGGTGCCCTTCCCTGAATCGAGTCAGAGAAACTGGTGGTAGGTTGGTCACTGGAGAAGCTGCGGCAGGGCAGGGACAACGGAGGGCACTGGGAAGATCCGGGAGATTTTTAGTGAGATAATCCGCCATGGCCAAGTGAAATGAAAGCACAGTGAGGGGAGGGGAGCGGGGAGGTCAGAAAACCACAGGCTGAAGGCAGGAAGGGTGCTCAACAGGAGTGAGAGAACAGAGGAGGTGGAGACGAGGGGGCTGCAGGAGACAGACTTCCAGTTCCCCAGACCTTGAAAGGGAACGACCGAGCTATAAGAACAACCAAGGGCTCTCAGTGTAGTGTGCTAACTGGTGAATGAAGAAAACAGAGCAAGGGTGAAGAGAAAGGTTATGGAAACTGAGGTTGAGAAATTTGGAGGCCATCACACTAGCATAGCATTAATGCTCAGACCAGGTCCTCGAAGGTGACAGCAAGCATAATTTGTAAGATCCATGAGCCAGATGCCAAAGAGCTACTGTTAATGCCGTCTTCTAGTTTGTGTCTGTTATTACTGTGTATGAGGCAGCATGCATGTAGGGGCCAGAGGACAACTACGTGGAGTCACTTTTCTCCTTCCATATGACATTACATGGGTTCCACTCAAGTCCTTTACTGCAACAAGTTTACCTGCGTGGCTATCTATCTTAAGTCATTCTTACTAAAGTAATTTTTTGGAAGAATTTGATAGAGTTTAGTGAACATGTATTTTATATGCCCACAATTGTGTGTGTGTGTGTGTGTGTGTGAAAATTAATGCATACTCCTTAGTGTGTGAAAATTAATGCATACTCCTTAGTGAAGCAAATCTTTCTTTTTACCTTTTAGACGTAAGTTCTGGTAACTCGATGGATTGGGCTTATAAAAACGGAATACCCTATGCATTTGCTTTTGAACTTCGAGACACTGGGCATTTTGGATTTTTACTGCCAGAGATGCTCATAAAACCCACATGCACAGAGACCATGCTGGCTGTGAAGAATATCACCATGCACCTGCTAAAGAAATGTCCTTGAGAAAAACACGTGTCTGCTCTACCAGGCCGAGGCTGACCTAAAGGCAGCTTGGCAAAAGGAACTGTTTACACTGGAAGGATCCGTGGACATTAAAAGATCTTTTCATGCAATTTGGCACTTTGTAACAATAGAAAATTAGGACACAGCCTACTTTGGTATGAGAAGAAAATCCACTTTATATCCCTTTAGAGTCTTATTTGATTATGGGAGGGGAAGGAAATGTTTTCAAATTCCTTTGTTTCAAGAAGTATGCAAATTAATTGAGGATTTCCCTTCAATCAACCTCCATGCCCTTGATCAAGATCTAGGCTACCAATGGCATTTAATAGCTTGGTTCTTATTTGAAATAGAAACAACTATATTTCTTAATAAATACATAATCTTTCAAAGACTAACATTATTTGCACATTCATCTCACTTTAGTGCACTGTTTATACCTATAAAAAGTCAGGCAGATGTTTCAGTAAAGTCACAAACCCACAGCTGCTGTGCTTCCCTACACAGCCTAGACCCTGGCAACACTGAATCATGAATAGAGGAGAGACACCAGAGGTCCTCCCCGAGCTGAGAAGTTATGAGATGGGGAGCCATTTCTCTTCGTGTGTAACCATGGGCCTCTGGGAAAGCAGGCAGAGCTGTGGGGCAGGGAATGGAGCACAAGATAGGGGATGCAGTTTAGCGTTGGAGGTGCTTTCAGAGGAGTTGGCAGGCCTGTGTCACGGGGTCTGTCAGACTTTCGGAGTTGTGGGGCCAGAAATGGGGCACAGGGTATAGGTCGCAGTTGACAGTGTTGAGGGTGCAAACAAACAATACTAATTAAACTCTAGGTTATTTAAGAAAGAGTGCTAGCCCTGCCTGCCAACTCACCTGAAAGCACCCTGCTTTCCCAGAGGCCTGTCAGACCCAGGGATACCAAGTAAGACACACACACACATACCCTAGGCCCCAGCCCTCTGACTCAGGCTTAGAAGATACATTTGAATAAATCAATACATTGGTAAAAGAAAATGTTAAATCTAAAAAGTTCCTGAAATAAAACATCAGGGTAATCTGGGACACTATGAAAAGACCAAGCCTAAAAACAATAGGAGTACCAGAAGGAGAAGGTTCCAGCTCAAAGGTTCGAAAAATATTTTTCACAAAATCATAGAAAAAAAAAATTCCCTGACCTAAAGAACATCAAACAGAAGCCTACAGAACATCAAACAGATTAAACCAGAAAATAAATTTTCCCCACCACATAATAATCAAAACACTAAATGCACAGAACAAAGAAAGACTATTAAAAGCAGCAAGGGAAAAAGGCCACATCACATATACAGGCAGGCCTATCATAATTACACCCAACTTCTCAACAGAGACTTGAAAAGCCAGAAGGACCTGGGCAGATCTCTAAGAGACCACAAATGCCAGCCCAGACTCCTATACCCAGTAAAACCTTCAGTCACTACAGAGGGAGAAAACAAGATATTTCACAACAACAACAAAAAAGTAAACAATATCTATCCACAAAAGATACTAGAAGAAAAACTCCAACCCAAGGAGTTAAACTACACCTCCCCCCCAAAAAATACACAGGGTATAAAATAAACAATTCTCCAAGAACAAAACAAAAATATATAAAGCATGCATGCGCACAGGTAGCCCCCTCACACACACACACATACACGCTACCACCACAAACATCAAAATAACAGAAATTAATAATCATTAGTCACTAATATCTCTCAACGTTAATTAACTCAATTCCGCAATAGAAAGATACAGGCTAACTGAATGGATGTGAAAACAGAATCCATTAATCTGCTGCATACAAGAAACACACCTGAGTAACAAAGGTAGACAGTACCTCAGAATAAAGGGATAGAAAAGGGTTTCCAAGCCAGCAGACACAAAAAGCAAGCTGGTAACACAGACTTTAATCCCAGCACTCAGGAGGCAGAGGCAGGCAGATCTCTGAGTTTGAAGAGCCCAGCCTGGTCTACCGAGTGAATCCAGGACAACCAGGGATATTACACTGAAAAACCTGTCTCAAAAAACCAAAATAATAGTAATGTTAAATAATCCAGACTTGGTGACCCAGGCATATAATCCAGAATTCTCAAAAGGCTCAAGCAGAAGGATTCTAAAATCACAGATTGCCTGGACTACAGAGTAAGTTCAAGACCAGCCTAGCCAAATCAATGAGGCTTTCTGAAAATACTATATAAAGGAGGTCTAGGGATATAGCTCACTGGTGAGTCACTTTACCTAGTATATATGAGGCCTTGGATTCACTCACCAATGCTGGCAAAAAACAAATATCAGTATTAGTTACAAGTGCCAGGCACATTCTTTGATCACCTCCCCCTGAGCGGGGAGCAGCCTTACCAGGCCACAGAGGGAGACAATGCAGCCACTCCTGATAAGACCTGATAGGCTAGGATCAGAAGGAAGGGGAGGAGGACCTCCCCTATCAGTGGACTAGGGGAGGGGCATGGGTGGAGAAGAGGAAGGTAGAGTGGGATTGGGAGGGAAGGAGGGAGGGGACTACAGGGGGGCTACAAAGTGAACAAACTGTAATTAATAAAAATTAAAATAAAAAAACAAGTGCCTGGCACAGGAGTTTTACATCAATAACCCAATTTAGTCTGTACAATACATGTTTCAAATGAGGAAACAGGCTTAGCAGGAAGTCAACAGTATGTGTCTTCAGCATCGAAAATAACTTAAGCTCCTGGGTAAGATAGAACTTTTGTTGAGATAGGGTCTCCTCTGCCTCTTTACTGCTCAGACTACACATATATACCAAAACACCAGGCCAGTGATTATTTAAAATCATTGTAAACCATTAGACAAGAAAGTAAAGACACCTCAGGCCAGGCCTTGAATGAATTCAGAAATCTAAAAAGGAATGCATGCAGACTGGGATTTCACAGCATTTGGGAGAAACAGGGTCAAGAAACAAAGGCCAAGGCTACAACATGCTGTGAAGTCTAATGAGTTCACTTCTATCTGTATTCTGGGATTCCCTTACATAGAAGGGTACATTAGATTATCATACACACTCTTATTACTTTACACACACGCATAAATACACACACATACACCTACTCACACACATACACTCATTCTCTCTCTTACTCTCTCTCACACATACAATTATATTATTTCTAATTGACCATCAGGAAAACTGACCATTTCCAGTTTGGGCAAAAGTAGTGTGGCAAGGAGTTGCTACTAAAAAATTGGAAGAACACATCGGTTCTTATGCAGGTTTGTGGCCAAATTCAGACTTCTTAAATGGCCTGATAAACTAGCCAATAGTGCAGTTCAGATTTGTTCCAAGCTGGTAATGCCTCCAAGCATTCAGTAGAAAGCCTCTTAAAAGTTTTGTCTGAGGAAAACATGAGTCTTGGGATAAAAAAGTGGCCTGAAAACTTCCAGAGAGGAGAAAAACACCCAGTCAAAGGAACAAGGACATACATAGCATCAACTTCCCTGGCACCACTAAAGCAGAAAGACAATGGAGAAATGTCGTCAGGGCTTTAAGGAAAAAATCACCCCTCCTAAAAAATAAATTTATACTTAGCAAAATTATTGATGAAATATGAGGGTAAAAGGTAGACATGTTCATAAAAGTGAATTCCTAATAATTAAGATAAATCAAGAGAGATGTAGCATTCAAAGTTATGTAGGAATCATGTTTGTATATGAACTGTCCCCTGCAGATGTCTCATCTCTTAGGAGTATGGTCCCCAGCTGCTGGCAATGAAACTCCAAGAGTGGGGGTTCACTAGATGTATGTCAGCCAGGGAGGCATCAGGGCTGTTGTGGCCCTAGGCCCTTCCCAGTCTCCTGCCACCATAAGAATGGCCATGATCCTCTGCCATTCTGTGGGCCCAGAAGCAACAGAACTAAGGCTAAGAATGACAGCTCTGAAACCATGAGCCAAAATAAATCTTTGCTTCTTTGATTGTGTCAGTATTTAGTTACAGGGATAAGAAAAGTAGCACAAGAGAGAATGCAACATAGGAAACAGGCATGGAGGAAAAAGTCTGAGGTAACAGCTCTCTGACAGACATGCAGAAGTACTAACTTGGAGTAGACTGAGGTTTCAGATGAACATGAAGATACATGTGAAACACACACAAATATGTTCAAGGACTTGAGGATGAATTCACAATAAAAGTATAGAAAAGCAGCAAACCAAAACTGCATTTAAATTGGCAAAAAAGTGGGTTTCATTTTTTAAAAGGTATCCTGAAATACTGCATGACTTACATCTAAGTAATACAAAGTCAAATAGTGTCAGACATAAATACGACAGGATAGGAAGAAGCAAGATGCAACTAAGATGGAGACATAAGCTAGCATAATCTTCCTCCTCCTGTGTAGAAGGAAATCAGATAGTCTTGAAGGCTAAAAAAAAAAATTAAGAAAAATCTACACATATTTATTAGTTAAAATAAGAAGGTAGGGTCAGCTGGGCATGATGGCACAGGGAGGCAGAGACAGGTAGATCTCTGTGAGTTCGAAGCCAGTCTAGTCTACAAAGCAAATCCAGGATAGCGAAGGCTACATAGGGAAACCCTAGGGAGGGAGGGAAGAAAGGAAGGAAGGAAGAAAGTTAATAAGATGGATCAGCAGGTAAGAGCACTTGCCAACAAGTCTGACAACCTGAGTTCAATCACCAGAACCCACAAAGAGAAAGGAGAAAACTAACTTCCACAAAAAGTCCTCTGATTGCTACATGTTCACTGTGGCATGTATGTGCATGTGCTCAGAAACACAAACAACTATGACAAAAGAATACAAATATTAAAAAATAAGTAGAAAGATGAAAAATTATTTGACTAATGAAAGAGAATAGAAAGTAACACAGGATGGAATGAAGTACAACAAGCTTTTTTTGAGGAGAAAATAAAGATATTTTAATATAGGCTTAAATACAAGGACTAAGAGAAAGGCAGGCACAGAAAATAATACAAAAAACACCTGAGAGTGTCAATATAGGCTTCTTAAAGAGTCATAAAAAACAAGACTGATTTTGGTTTTAATAGGAAATGTAAACAAAAAAGCTTATGCTACTTTTAAAGAAACACAATATTTTAAAAGCAAAGTCATAATTACTCACTTTCTGCTTTTGAGGCAGGGTTTTGCTATGAGGCCCAAGTTGCACTCAAACTTACAACACTTTTGACGCTTTTTTCTCTACTATTGGAATTAGACATGTGCCACCATACTGATTTTTCTTTCATTGTCCCAAGTGTTAGAGAGGCTTCTTCTTCTATGAAGAAGAAATACACTCACCCAGCAGTGAACATTCAGGAGTAGTCAGGAGATCAGAGGGGGCATTCTTTTTATCTCTCCCAGTAGAACAGGTGTGAACCAAAATGTTCAGTACAATTAGGAGGGACAGGGGCTCATAAAGACGCTGGGTGGAAAGAAGCTATTCCTTAGACCCTGATGAGAGGAACTGGACCAGCATGTCTTGTCTAGTGACCCATGTAGATCCTTGATGCTCCTTTCGTTGCGAGCATCCCTGTGTCTGGGCCTTCCAGTGGAAGGTCCATCAAATAGCATCACTTCTTGCCAAGCAAGCAACAATTACTTCTTGAGTATTTAGAGAGAAAAACACCACAACAAATATATAGATAAACCTCAAAATTCATTCATTATATTCAATGTCTAGCCTTTACCAAGCCCAATGTAGTAAGAACAGCTGACAAGTTAATACCAAGAACTAGATATTTGCTGTCACCCAGAAGAAGTGTTAAGAATGCTTTTTTAGAGGCCAAAGGAGGGTATTCACACACAAACACAATAATCCACCATCTTCAGGGTATTCAGTTTCTTTACTACCCATATATAGATTCAGAATGAAAGTCTTGATGAAACTCATATAAATTCTTTTCCATGATTACTCTCACATTTCAGTAATACTGTATACATTTTATGCCTGAGGTTCTTTAAGTAGGTATTTTAATATTTATAGGTTATTTTCATATTTAATATTTTTAAACTAAGCCACAAAATGAATGGAGGAATGATTTATGTTCAAAGCACCCTGGTGGGTGCTGTGTGAACACCAGAGGTCTTATATTTATTTCGACTCTTGCTTAACAATATAACATTTTCTTCCGCTATAAATAGAACATGCATTTTGAAACTTTTTTGGTAAAATACCCCCCATTCACACACTACTGTAAAGTAATTTTATAATGCTGATTATATCAACTTTTATTTTTCAGCTGAGTTTTAGCTAGTGTTTAAGTTTCTTAGGGGTGCCATAATAAAGTCCTACAAATTGAAGGCCTTAAAGCAATAGAAATGCATTATGTCATGGTTCTGGAGGTTAGAGTTCTAAAATCAGGCATCAGTAGGACCATGTTCCCTCTGACGTGTCATGGGGAACACCGTCTCTTCCTATCTGGCCATTTTAAAGCTGTCTTTGGCACTCCTTGACTTTCAGCTGCATAGCTCTAGTCTCTGTCTTCACATGGTCTGTCTGTACTTCACATGACCAAGTCCGTAGTTCTTTACCTTCATGTGAGTGGCCAGGTTCATATGTCTGTCTATATCATCACATGACCGGGTTCCCATAACAACACTGGTTGTGTTGTACTCGCTGGTTTGTTTCTTAATTGTCAACTAGATCTAGAGTTACATGAGAGGAAGGACCTTCATCTGAAGAATTTCCTTCATTATCTGTAGGATGTCTGTGAGGGCACTGTTTTGACTGCCAATTTGTGCAGGAGTTCCTAGCCCACTGTAAATAGTACCATCTCTAAGCAGGTGTTCCTGGGTTGCATACAAAAGCTAGCCAAGCATAAGCTAGGGAGTAAGCCAGGAATCAGCCTTCCTCTGTGAGCCCCACTTTGAGGTCCTCAGCTGGCTTCCCTCAATGATGGACTGTGACCTGTAAGTGTAAGCTGGCCTGGTGCTATGCATTCTAATGTTAATTACTTGACCCCAAGGTCTTGTCTCTGCTCAGAAGAGCATATTCTCACATAAACCTACCCATGTCTGGTAAACCTGCCTAAGTCATTATATCTGATTGGTTAATTAGACAACCTATACCTGGGCAGGACAGAATGGGGTAGGCGTGGCTAAGGTTCCCTGGCTTTCATATTCAAGAGAATCACGGGAAATAGACAGGTGGGACCAGAGGAAGGAGGAGGACACCATAGTGGGTTAGCATGGAGAAGGAATCACGTGGGCTGGGCAGAAGGACTCCAATAATGGTGTGGAAAGCCCAGATGAAGAATACAAGCAGATATATTAGGATTATGGATGGAAGGTAGACCAGATAAGGATCATTAAGGCAGATGGCATTGGAGGGGGTCTGGGAGATGGAGGGTAAGGTTACTGAGACAGCATAGGTGAAATATCTGCCCTGCCTAAGGTAAACAAGGCAAATGTAAAATCTAACAGATGTCTGTGTCCTATTATTTGTGATAGCAGGTTTGGTAATACTGCCGTGGTTAGCTTAGAGCTAATAACAATATAAGGCCTAACACACAGCATTTTAATTTTCTACAACAGACTGGTTTTGGTCGGAATGTTTCATCACAGAAATAGAAAGAAGACTCTAGTCATAGATCATGCACCCTCCTTGAGTATGATATCACTTAACTAATGGCATTGCAATGTCCTATCTCCCTCCACAGATGGTCACATTCTGAGGTATGCATGCTTACGAGTCAAGTTATAACATCCACAATAAAAAAAAATTATAGACTAGTAGACGGGGTAGGCTAGTCTATTTATAGCGTAACTTTTTAAATAATAAATTATTATTCAAATTTTTGATGTGCTATTAACATAAGAAATGTGTTTCTTCTACTTAAAGTTGTATATTACCTCAGTTCTTGTTGATTATTTGGGACTGATGCATCATAAAATGTATTTACACCTAAGTTACACTGGATACAAACTAATTGATTAAATCAGAATTCCATGCAAATGTTAATTAAGTATGTTGTAGATTAAGCAGGGTAATTACATAGTGATTGTATTTAATGGAATATTTTCATGAATCATAATTAGAATATTGCATAATAAGCCTGAAAACAGCTTCACTGAATTCCTAATGCATTTCACAAAACATGATGTACCAAGAACTGCTAAGACAGGTGAGAAATCTCATAAAAAATAAGCTTGAGGTGCATTGAAGGCAGATTCTAATTGACTCCTCGCTCCTAACCCCTGACCCTGTATCACAACAATGACCTGTAGGGCAGTGGCCCTTTCCCTAGTGGATGCCCTATGGGGAGCTCTGCACAGACTAGCTCTCCTTACTGTGCCAACCCAGCACAGGTAAGGCAGGCATATCCAATGACAGCTGAAGACATCTAGTGTGTGGCTGTTATAATTAGCCTCATAATTTAATTATGAGGCTAACTTCATGACCTAGTGATATAGCAATGAAATGGTGGGCTCTCGGCTTCAAACTGACTGAACAATAAATGTTTCCCCAACTGGGAAGAATTCAGAAAATTAGCCACCTTCTGTCAGAGCAAGCTGCAGAAAAGTGTACATACTCTGGGAAAACACATTAGCAACAACCAAACAACTGGTGTAAGGATCAATTACTGCTTGCTCTGAGTATTTTCTCCCCAAATGCCGTATGGTGAAAATTCAATCCCCGAGTTCATATGCAAACAGTGAATATAGGGTTGTAGGGAGGAAACTGGAATTGGGTAAGAGAGGGGCCTTGGGGCCTTGGGGCCTTGGGGCCTTGGGGCCTTGGGGCCTTGGGGCCTTGGGGCCTTGGGGCCTTGCGCTAGCTTTAATGGCTTTATAAGAAGTCTGGGTCAGTGGGCTTGCTATCTCATCATGTGATGGCCCCTAGCATGTTTTGATGTAACAAAAAGGCCATCAGTTGCACCACTCTCTTAGACTTCTCAGCTTCCAAACTGTGGTCTCAACAAGCCTTTCTCAACCACCTAGTTGGCTGTACTATAACAACAGATGATGTGAAGTCAGTTACGGAATGTCCATTATAGCCACACTTCTCCAGAGGCATGAATGGCTGCTGCCCTGGCTAGAGAGCTTCAGGAATTTGAAGCTGTTTTCAATACATTAAGATATCTGCTCAACACAAGTTGTATGCATCTACCTATCTACAGAAACATTGGCCTAAAAGTATCCATTTGGTGGTTTGTGGTATGGAAATAGAAGGAATATTGGCTTTGTATCAGGATCAAAAAATGCCGTAAAGGAAGTTGTATTGGATGCGTCACTGTGTACCAGGGGCTCCCGTAAGAGATACTTGAGGATACCCTAAAACAGTCAAAGCTGCTCTCACAAGGAGCATCCAAGAATCAACTATTTCTGAGAATAACTGAGTAGAATCTACTGCCTCCAAACTAATTCTGTACTGAGAACTAAAAATCACACTCACGGTCTTTTATTAGACTGTCGAACATAAAACACTAGCCTATCCCTTTGTTTCAAAACATTCATTTGTGTTGATTATCTCTAGTCAGGGTGCTTCCATAAAGAAGACTCTTTGAATAACCAGCAAAACTTCAACCACAAATCTTAGGGTGACTGCCACTTTGTTAAGATCAGTTGACTATTTTAGGAAGTACTTAAAATATCTCTAGCAAAGGTGTCCTGTCTTGTGACTGGCTACCCGATTTCCATGTACCAGCATTCTCCTTCCCTCCTGTCCTGAAGAGAGTTCTAGCTTTCCTTACTTCAGTGTCCTACCTCTGCCTCCTTCTTCCCTGGTTCATCTTCACTCCACCAGTAACTGAGTTGAATGACGGAGAATGGAGAGGCAAGAAAAACAAATCAGGAGCAAAAGCATCTTTAGATGAGACTTGGGAGGTTTATTGGAGCCGTACAGAGTGGAGGAATGAGCAACAAATTGAACAGGGATACAAGGAAACTATTTTAAGCTTCATTGTCAAATTTCTACATTGTTTTCATCACAAAGAAAATTCATTGAAAATTTAAAATTCTTAGGCTACATTCTCTGAAATGCATCATCATTTTGAGATAAACTAGCTATTTCCTTCCCTGTTAATGTTAAAATCTATGATCAAGCTGGAAGACAAAGGTCAGTAGTAGAATACTTGCCTAGTGTGCACTAGGCCCTGGTTTCAGTCTCCAATACAAGGGGGGGAAGATAACAGTGGGCCTTTGCTCAGATTTCTGTGTTCTTCCCATGTTTATAAAGGCAAAGCCAAAAGTGTCCTGCTTTGCCAAGAGAGAACCCAGATAATGTGGCTCCTCAGTATCCTATATAAGAAAGACACATAACTGAACAACAGAATAACTGAAACTTCTCCAACAAGAATCAGTTTTGATACATGCTTTGTCACTGGCCCAATAACCCTAGAGAATATATGAACTTGCTATTATGTTTTCTAATTTCAAAATAGAGAAATAATATGGAAGGCGTGAAATTGTTATAAAATAAACTGTATCTGCTTGCCCACAGTAGAGATCACCTGTTCTCTGTGTGTGTCTCTCTCTCTGTCTCTCTTTCTCTGTCTTTATATGTGTATACTTGGGGTACGTAAACCATGCTACCCGGGTAGCCCGGCTGGAGCTAGAGTGGGTAGAGATGGGTCTCAAATCTCAAAAATCTCAACCTTGAGACCCACAGGAGTAAGGATTGCTCTCTCCCTGTTCTGTGCCTGCATGCCCGAGAGCACACAGTCCTTCGACCTCGGACATTCTGGAGGAAATCACGTAAACTAGCGACCAGGACGAGTCCAGCTTAGTACCTGGAATTCATCTCCATGCAAATCAAGCATTCCCAAAACCTCAGCCCCAGCCAGTGATGTACACTCACCTGTAGAGGAATTTTAATTCAGAACATGGCTGTTCTGGCAAGAGATCCAAAGATCTAGGTGTGTGTGATCAACTGGAATACAAACACGCTTTTAATCCAGGAGACAGAGGCAAGCAGATCTGAGTTTAAGGCCAGCCTGGTAGAGAGCAAGGGTCAGGCAAAGAAAAGCTTAGGTCCAAGTGTGGTGATACATGCCTTATTGTACAACCACTTTGGAAATCTGGCACTTTCTCAGACAATTAGGAATAGTAATTCCTCAAGAACCAGCTATACCACTCCTAAGCATATATCCAAAAATGCTCAAGTATACAACTAGGATATTTGCTCAACCATGTTCATAGCAGCTTTATTCATAATAGCCAGAACCTGGAAAAAACCCAGATGTTCCTCCACTGAGGAATGGATACAGAACTGTGGTACATTTACATAATGGAATACTACTCAGCAATTTAAAAGAAGGAAATCACGAAATTTGCAGGCAAATGGTGGGATCTAGAAGAGACCATCCCGAATGAAGTATCCCAGAAGCAGAAAGACACACATGGTATATACTCACTTATAAGTGAATATTAGACATATAATATAGGATAAACATACTAAAATCTGTACACCTAAAGAAGCTAAACAAGAAGGAAGACCCTGGGTAAGATGATCAGTCTTCATTTAGAAATGCAAATGGGATGGTCACCGGAAGAGGGAGAAAATAGGGAACAGGACAGGAGCCTACCACAGAGTGCCTCTGAAAGACTCTACCCAGCAGAGTATCGAAGCAGATTCTAAGACTCATTAGCCAAACTCTGGTCAGAGTATAGGGAATCTTAGGAAAGAGGGGGAGATACAAAGACCTAGAGGGTACAGGAGCTCCACAAGGAGAGCAAAAGAAGCAAAATATCCGGCCCATGGGTCTTTTCTGAGACTGATACTCCAACCAAGGACCATGCATGGAGATAACCTAGAACCCCTACACAGAGGTAGCCCATGGCAGTTCAGTAACCAAGTGGGTTCTATAATAATGGGAACAGGGACTGTTTCTGACATGAACTCAGTGACTGGCTCTTTGATCACCTCCCCCTGAGCAGGAAACAGGCTTACAAGGACACAGTGGAAGACAATGCAGCCAGCCCTGATGAGACCTGATAGGCTAGGGTCAGATGGAAAGGGAGGAGGACCTCCCCTACCAGTGGACTTGGGGAGGGGCAAGGGAGGAGAAGAGGGAAGGAGGGTGGGATGGGGAGGGGATTAGGGAGGGGACTGGGATACAAAGTGAATAAACTGTAATTAATAAAAAAATAAATTAATATAAAAAGAAAACACCCACATTTGAAATTGCTGTCTAATGGAGTGGCAGAAACAGTGAGGAATCAGAGAAGATTTGACTGAATAAGATAACACTCCACTCTCAGGGAAAGAGAGAAAGGGAAGCGACTGGAGAGGCAATACAGAAAGAAGAGGCAGGGTTCTTTTTTAATTAAATTTTTATTTTTTATATATTAATTACAGTTTATTCATTTTGTATCCCAGGTGTAGCCCTCCTTCATTCCCTCCCCATCCTACCCTCTCTCCCTCATCTCCTCCCATGCCCCTTTCCAAGTCCACTGATAAGGGACTTCTCTTCCCTTTCCATCTGGCTCTAGCTTATCAAGTCTCATCAGGACTGGCTGCATTGTCTTCCTCTGTGGCCTGGCAGGTCTCCTCCCCCTCAGGGGGAGGTAATCAAAGATCCAGCCACTGAGTGCATGTCAGAGACAGTCCCTGTTCCCATTACTAAGGAACCCACTTGGACACTGAGCTGCCATGGGCTACATCTGAATAGGGGTTTTAGGTAATATTCATGAATCGTCCTTGGTTGGAGTATCAGTCTCAGAAAAGACCCCTGTGTCAGATTTTTTTTTTGGTTCTGTTGCTCTCCTTATGGAGCTATTGTCCCCTCCAGTTCTTTCTGTCTCCCCCATCTTTCCTAAGATTCGTTGCACTCTGCCCAAAGTTTGGTTATGAGTCTCAGCATCTGCTTTGATACCCTGCTGGGTAGAGTCTTTCAGAGGCCTCTGTGGTAGGCTCCTGTCCTGCTTCCTGTTCTCTCCTTCCTCCAATATCCATCCCATTTGTCTTCCTGAGTGAAAACTGATCCTCCTACCTAGGGTCCTCCTTCTTGTTTAGCTTCTTTAGGTGTACAGATTTTAGTATGTTTATCCTATATTATATGTCTAATATTCACTTATAAGTGAGTATATACCATGTGTGTCTTTCTGCTTCTGGTTCGGGATGGTCTTTCTAGGTCCCACCATTTGCCTGCAAATTTCATGATTTCCTTGTTTTTAATTGCTGAGTAGTATTCCATTGTGTAAATGTATCGCAATTTCTGTATCCATTCCTCAGTTGAGGAACATCTGGGTTTTTTCCAGGTTCTGGCTATTATGAATAAAGCTGTTATGAACGTGGTTGAACAAATGTCCTTGTTGTATACTTGAGCATCTTTTGGATATATGCCTAGGTGTGTTATAGTTGGATCTTGAGGAATCACTATTCCTAATTGTCTGAGGAAGCGCCAAATTGATTTCCAGAATGGTTGTACCAGTTTGCAATCCCACCAGCAATGGAGGAGAGTTCCCCTTTCTCCACAACCTCTCCAGCATGTGTTGTCACTTGAGTTTTTTATCTTAGCCATTCTGGTGGGTGTAAGGTGAAATCTCAGGGTTGTTTTGATTTGCATTTCCCTGATGTCTAAGGATGTTGAGCAGTTCTTTAAGTGTTTCTTTGCCATTCTATGTTCTTCTACAGAGAGTTCTCTTTTTAGCTCTGTACTTCATTTTTTTTAATTGGATTAATTGATTTGTTGCTTTTTAACTTCTTGCGTTCATTACATATTCTGGATATCAGCCCTCTGTCAGATATAGGGTTGGTGAAGATCTTTTCCCAGTTGTTTCCTGTTCCAATGAGGTCAAGGCCCTTCCCCACTTTTTCTTCTAACCGGTTTAGTGTGTCTAGTTTTATGTTGAGGTCTTTGATCCACTTGGACTTTAGTTTTGTGCAGGGTGATAAATATGGGTCTATTTGCATTTTTCTACATGTAGACATCCAGTTAGACCAGTACCATTTGTTGAAGATGCTGTCTTTTCCCATTGTATGGTTTTGGCTTCTTTGCCAAAAATTAAGTATCTGTAGGTGTGTGAGTTTATTTCTGGGTCTTCTATTTGATTCCCTTGATCCACCAGTCTATTTCTATACCAGTGCCATGCCGTTTTTATTACTATTGCTCTGTAGTACAGCTTGAGATCAGGAATGGAGATACTTCCAGATGATCTGTTGTACAGGATTGTTTTGGCGATTTTAGGCTTTTTGTTTTTCGATGTGAAGTTGAGAATTTTTTCTTTCAAGGTTTGTAAAGAATTGTGTGGGTATTTTGATGGGAATTGCATTGAATGTGTAGATTGTTTTTGTCAGGATGGCCATTTTCACTATGTTAATCCTACAGATCCATGAGCACGGGAGGTCTTTCCATCTCCTGATATCTCCTTCAATTTCTTTCTTCAGAGACTTGGATTTTTTTTCGAACAGGTAAGAAGAGGCAATTTTACTGTGAGAGCAAGAGATAGGCTGCAGAGAGAGAACTCAGGTGAAGACTGATGAGCCAGAGAACGAAGAGCCAAAAGATTAGAGCAGATTGCTCGAGTTAGTTTGAGGCCAAAGAGAGTAATTCTGGGCCAAGAGAGAAACCAGATTGAATAAGTCCTCTCAGAAAAGAGTTTAAGCTAAAAGAGCTGAGTTGAACAAGTCATCCCAGAGCTCAATAAGAACAAGAAAGAGTGAGCTTATTAAGCAGTAAGCCTCAGAGGCTGGAAACATTCTAGGCCTAGGTTAGATTGTACAGAGGCTAGAAGCTTTCAGGAATAGGTCTAGGTTAGCAGACAGAGGCAATAGGCCTCTGAGACAATAATTAAAGCAGTAGAATAAAATTTCCTTTTACTCACCAGAAAACCCCTACCCACTTCCCCAAGGTTAATGTAGCCCTTATTCCCCTCAACAGAGAGAGCCCTGTCACTGAAAGAGCTGTATCAGAGATAGCACTCTCCTCACCCCCAGAACCAATCCCCTCCCTCACTGTCTGAATCAGGCCGCTGCTGACCCACTCACACAGCTAAGCTTCATTCCTTTGATTCTAGCACAGTACCTGTTCACATCAGGGCCTGCATGCCCCAAAGGGAAGAGGCAGACCCGGCCTCTGGAACAGCAGTACGTGTGTCTAGATGTGTACATGTTTATGAAACCTGGAGATAAATCAGTATCTTGATCCCTCTCCACCTGTCTACGACTGCCTTGTTTGGAGGACAAGCTATCTTACTAATTTATCCCACATTGGCTGAACTAGCTGGCCATTGAGAGTCAGGGATTCATCTCTCGTTGCAGTGACCAGCTTTTATGTGGGCTCTGGGTATCAAACGCTGATCCTTAGATACTGAGACATCTCTGTAGACCCTGGCTCTCTTTGTTGGATTTGATTCTCAAATCCCTGAGTTGATATCCTATTATTTCAGAGAACCTGGGTAAGCATTTGCTTGGTGTTGTCCACTTAGATTTTACTTAATTGACATGCTCACAACTCCTAAACGTACTTAAACTGCATCTTGACTTCATTAGGATTCTGAAACCACGCTTGCCTAAATTCAGTACAATGTATATTCATGTTTCTAAAATAGCACCCCAAATGGATTCAAACTCACTCTCTTTCTTACATTTCTGGGCCTTTTTAGTAAGACATGATCATAAGCAAAGGGGGAAGAGTAGATATTGCTTGCTGTAGGTGTCTGACCTTTTACTACCATTTTGTTAGTGCTTATTTCACTTCCCTAATTGTCCCAGAACTATGGCATTTAGGATGCACTTACTTGATTTTCAATGTGAGGTTTTATATAACTTTAGCTAGATGTTGGTTTATACTTAATGTTTCCTGTAGATCCAGTCCTCAGAAGCTAACATTTCCCCTAGCATATCCTTGTTTTTTGTATCCTCTATTGGCCTCGGCTATATTACACATTCCTTTTTAAAAATACCTTAGACATACAAGTAACATTTTGTGGACTCATTAGGTTACATTTAGGGGAATACATGAATATATGAACACATATATGCATGCTATAACAATTAATGAAATAAAAGAATGAATTTGAAGGAAGGGAGGGTACACGGGAGGGCTTGGAGGAAGGAAAGGGGGAAATGTAATTAAACTACAATCTCAAAAGTAAACAACAAGAGACTCAATTCAGAAGTGAGTTGCTGTGTAACAGGTATATAAAGTTTCCACTGTGCCAGATGAAGTCCCAGGTATCTGCTATGCAGCATCACACAACGCTGCGTTGTTAACTTAATTTCCATTAAGCCACGCTGGAGATCAAATCTAAAGCTTTGTGTGTGCACGCTGACTGAGCTACATGCCCTCAGCCTATATGTGAAGGGTTTTTGACACAAAAACAAAATAAAGATAAAAGGATAGACTGTTTAGAGAAGCAGAAGAACCTGAAGGGAGTACCACGCAGCATCCACGTGGTGATTTTAAAAGAGGCTGGGGCAGCAGCAGACAAGTCTTTGTACTGGGGGGAAATATTAATCTAATCACAGCATGCCAGGGGCGCTGTGATTGTAAGTGATGATTAGATGGTCACTCCGATCTTTTCTCATAGTCAAGCTACTGGATATCTTAACTGGGAGATTTATTATTTTCTATTGACGACTGTTGACAAAGGAACAACTTGAAAACAATTGCTCCAATAAACATCTCTCTAAATGGAGAAAAATCATTTAAACGCAGGCTTTAGTGAGATGAAATACTTCTCCTTAGCACTCTGAGGTAGTGCAGAGTGCTCAGCCTAAACTAGACTACAGTCACTATTGAATATACTTTTATTCTATGTCAATAGTCAAATAGCCAGGAACAAATCCATATCCCAGAAGAATATGTGTACTTTCTCAGTAAGGGGTTATTGGACAACTTCTGTGTAATTGATACTGCCTTCTGTTGAGGAAAGCCCAAGCTTTGCTCAATACCTTCTTTCTTGGAAACTTCTCTATTCAGTATGCGTTGTCCCCACCCTGCCCGGAAAACCAAATCACTACCTCCTACCACTCCCATCACTCTCTGCCATGTAATATATACAGACCCCGCCTACTTTTCTAGATACTCACCAATATTTGTCTCCCCGCCTTATGCCAAAACTAACCTTTCCCGTGTACCCCAGAAAGGAAATGCTTGTGTGTTGCACAGGGTATAAGTAGCTGGACATACCGCAGTATAAAAGAATATCAAGGGGTTAGGAAGTTGACTTAAGTTAGAAAGTTGACTCACTAACAGGAGAGCCTGAGTTCGAGCTCCAGTACCCACATGAAAGCCAAGCAAAGTAGAATGTGCTTTAGTCCCAGCCCTTTGAAAGCAGAGAGAGGAGGTTTCCCAGAGAGTACTGGCTATCCAGTTTTCCGGATGACGTGGGCATTGTCCTCTGATCATACATTTGTAACTTGTGTACAAACACACACACAAATTTAACCTTCTACACAGAGTGTAACTTTCTAGCAGGGAAGAATTCTTTAATAACTACAGGAAAGAGTTCCTATTAATTTAGAAAGATAAGCAGCCACTACACTTTGACGCATCACCTCATGTGTTCTCTTACTTCACTAGTATGCAAAGGATATTTCTGTCCTAGCTTGTGGCCATCTCCTTTTTGTACCCTCCTCCTTTGATGCCAGTCAAGAGCTTAACATTCACCGTTCCACTGATGGCTGGACACATGACCAAACATTTACTGTTTAGGCCCAGGTCACTTACAGACCTAAAGCATGCCGGTGCCTCCAACCCTACGAACAAGAGATCTCTCTGTTGGCAGTGAGCTACACAGGCATGTGCTGAGTTGCATTCCAAGAAGTTTATCTCACTTATTCTTGTTCACACAAGGCAGCAAATGCACAAGCTTACCTAAGTTTGCCCTTTCACTGTTCCTGCTATCTTATCTTCCTTTGGTGGGAACTGACCATCAAAAGGCTAAATTAAATTGCATCAGTAGGTGGTATGCTCAGATGCCAGTTACGGACCTTAAAGGTTTCCTCAGGAACACAAGAGGAGCCAAGATGTGTGACATGGTCCTCTTCTTTTTCTGTCCTATTTTCAACATGAAAATCTGAGCAGCTGCTATCTTGGCAGATAACCTAACCTACTTACCTATTCTTAAACGTGACAGAAAACGTCTCCAGAAACTTCCCTTTGTGAAAGACCCATGTTCCACGCGTTTGTACTCAGAGAATTTCAACAATGGGTCTTGTGATCCTAACACTTGAAAAATGCTTTAAACATTTTAAGGACAGTACACTTTTTAGTAATCTGTCAGCATCCCTTGAATTCTGAGGTACATCAGGATGCTACCTACACAGCAAAGCTTGCTCAGTAATTACCAGCTAATTAACTAACTGCTATGCAACCACTTGCAGGTTTTTTTTTTCTTTAAGCACATTCAATGATTTGAGAATGTGTTCTGTTCCATTAGTGGTGAGGTTGAGAATACAAGCCAAGTCCTTCAGCTTTTTGAACTGACTGGAATTATCAAACACACAGACTTACTGCAGCAAAAATAGGCCCAATCATCCAGTTACTATAAGTTATGAGCATTTTTTACCAAACTTTCCATCTTTCCTCCTTTGGTGACTTTCCTCATTATAAACAGATTTAAACAAAACACAGACACATCATTGTACCACCAAACAGCTCAGCATTTTTTTCTAACAATGCTCTCCCTAGATGTTTTTTTTTACATGTAGGTGTGGTAGATTAGCAGTCTCCAAACAGTGGCTGAATATCTCAAACACTTAGCAAGAACTTTTATTTAAAAAAAAAAATATATCCGTGGCAGGTCTAAGCACCCTGCTGCCTGCACTCTCCAGGCCCGCCCACCTGGTGTGTCTTAGTCAGTCAGGGTTCTTCTTGCCGCACCTTGAAAACCCTGTTTTGTTAGGGTTTTATTACTGTGCCGTGAAACACCACGACCAAAAGCAAGGTGGAGAGGAAAGGGTTTATTCGGCTCACACTTCTGCACTGAAGGAAGTGCAGAACTCAAACAGGACAGGACCGTGGAGGCAGGAGCTGATGCAGATGAGAGAGAAGGGCGCTGCTGACTGCCTTGCTCGGCGGCCTAGCCGTGCTCAGTCTGCTTTCTTACAGCCAGCCCAGGGATGACTCCACCCACAATGGGCTGGGCTCTCCCACATCCATCACTAGTTAAGAAAATTCCTTACAGGGCTGGGCTCTCCCACATCCATCACTAGTTAAGAAAATTCCTTACAGGCTTGCCTACAGCCCTACCTTATGGAGGCCTTTGCTTAGTTGAGGCTCCCTCCTCTCAGATGACCCCTACTTGTGTGAAGTTGACATAAAACTATCCAGCATATGGGGGATGGGAGGGAACCAACTCCTGTAAGTTGTCCTCTGATTTCAACACACACACTCAGAGAGAGAGAGAGAGAGATACGGAGCATAAATAAAAACCTGAATAAACCTAGTTTCTCTACAATCTAAGCACTCACCTCTATCACAGGAGATGACCTAGCTTAGCCGTATACTATCATTTCCCAACTATATTCTAAATATTTGTCCTTAAACCCACAGAAAAGTGCAGTCCTCACCCCTCATCTGGAAAACTTCTCTTTGTAGAAGATGGAGACCAGTATGGAAAACCACAACCATTCAAAGCACGGAGTTATGGAGCACAGCCCCAATGGATACATCTACCAAACAATTCCTGCACCTAAACCTCAGGGAACATTGCTGAAAAAAGGGGGTGGAAAGACTTTAAAAGTCAGAAAATCAGGAAGTTTGCTGTGAGACTGTGTCTCCTAGTAACGCTAGAAGCTATACCCATAAAGTCTCATCGACATGGCTGCCTAAACATGCATTACCTGACCAAGGATAACAACAGACATTCTGTGGGGAAAGGCCACAAGACCTCAGCCTTACACAAAGAACTATAGGGAAATAAGAAATGTCTAGAGTAGAAGAAATAGCCTTCCCCAGGGAGAAGCACATTCAATACCAAATGGCCAGCCCTGAAAATATACACACAAGTAACAGAATACAGATTTAACAGGTTAGGTTTTAAAAATATATAGGCATATACATATATGTATGTAACCACAATTAATGAAAAGGGGAGAGATGAATTGGAAAGAAACAAGGATGGACATATGAGAGGGTTTGTAAGGAGGAAAGGGAGTGTAAAATGATATACTTACATTAAAATCTCAAAAATAAGGTAATTTTTAAAAAGAAAAAGGCTTAGCCTCAGCTACATAGTGAGTTCCAGAGCAGCCTGAGCTACAAAGTAAAATCTGTCTCAAAAATTTAGAATGATAAATAAAAGACTTGAGAAGTCCTTTACTCTCCTCTACAGTTTCCTTTTTTCCTTCCATGAACCTACTATTACATAGTGTGGTCACTATAACACATGCAAATAAAAATGGCAATGTTGGGCTGTAGAGATGGTTCAGTTGGTAAAACACTTCCAGCCTGTGCCCATTCTACAGAACCCATATAGAAACAAACCAGGGATAGTCATGGGCTTGTAATTCAAGTACTGAAGAAGCAGAGACAGGAGACTCCTAGAGCTCAGTGGCCAGCCAGTTAGCCTGCCATACTTAATGAGTTCCAGGCCAGGCTAGTAAGAGACCCTTTCTCAAAAAACAATTTTTAAAGGTAAACAGCAGTCCTGAGGACTGACACCCATGATGTCACATCCATTCACACACATATATACACACACACACATGCACAATCTTAACAGTATAATTATAAGCTGTTAGTTTCAAACATACTTTAGAACATTTAAGTATTTTCTAGGTCAATAAATAGAAAAGCAGTATCTCTTTTTTCTTTCTTCAATACCACCTAACCCCTAGAAACATCATGAAATGGAAACTTCATTCAGACTCTCCACAAATCCTAATCTGTGGGATGGCTATGTATACTTAATCGTGGTTGTGAATATATTATAAATAAAAGTCCTAGAGGTCTCTACTCATTAAATATTTATTGGGATATAATTTAATAAGGGTTCTCTGATATTGCTATCTCATAGGTTTATTGAAATTTTAATTCTATCCCTACTTTAATATGAGATCTTAATTTTACATTCACTAACATACACAATCCATTCACCACAGAAGAAACAATTTACCTACAGAGCAGCCATGAAGTCTGTAGGTGACTGTGCATAATAAGTGATTTGTTGATGTTCTGTTAGAGCACAGAATGTGTTTACTCTGCTGTGCCAGTGAGTGCGCTGTTTGCTGTTTAGGGCGGCATTACAATGACCGGGGTCTGTGACAGGGACACCCAGCAGCAGCTGCAAACGCCATGTCACTTCAGACCTGCAGTTCTCACTCCGGGCCTGCTGACCCATACATCAGATAATAGCTGAGTTCTAACAAGCTCTGCCAGCAGTTCTGCTACAAGCTAATGTTTAAGGACCATAGGCTTCAAGTGCTTCTTTCTGAATTTTTCCTGTGTGCTTCATGGTTGTCAGGCTTACCCAATAAAAAGATAGGGCTGCTAAATTATATTTGAATTTCAGATTAAAAGAACAAGATTTAGATGAATTATTTCTTTGTGTTTCCCCGTGTATTAGGGCCCACCTATTTAAAGGATATGTAACTATTTTTGTACATACTTAAGCATTATTTGTTGCTTATCTGGTATTCAGTTTCAACTTCTCATCTTGTGTCCTAATTTGTTCTGGCATCCTTACACCGTACCTAAGGGTGTGTTGATTTGGCTAGACCACGGCAGACTCCACAGGAATCTGCACTCTAACCCAGTTTTGGAAATTATCGTCCTTCCAGCCCTTCCCCATGTGGTCACATGGCATGACCTTCCATTCCTGCCTACTGAAGCCACTAACTGGCGGTCAGCAAACACGGGCAACAGGCAGAGCCACCCACAGTTTCAAGCACTGACCTCACTCTGTTGTCAGAGACATTGGTTGTTGTAAAGTAATGCACACAGTTGACTTCTGTTTATGAATTTACGGTTTTCCCTATTTAGCAGGCTTTATTTTATGCAAAATGCTGGGCTTCTAATGGATCGTTGAATATGGATTGAAATGATTGTATATCCCTTAGCAGCAGTGTGCACTGATGGTGTGTCCATCCCCAAGACTGGCCCGCTTGAAGTGGGAAAAATGTGACCAAACTATTTTGAAATCTAAACCTTGTCTGAGTTCTCTTCTGCTGCCATTTCCCTTTTGTTTTTGAATTTGCTAATACCTTTTATCTCTTTAAAGGTGCATAAGACAAAGTTCACAGAGTGCAGTTGCACAGTGCAGCCGGTTTTGGCAAACACGCTTTCATTCCTATAGACACTGAATATTTTTTCCCCTCTGGAAGAGAGCTTCACATTTCTTTCAAGCCAAGGCCCCCTGCAGAGGCAACCACAGTTCCGATTTTCATCAAGAGAAGATTTGGTTTTGTTTGTTTTGTTTTTTTCTTTTTTCTTTTCTTTTTTTAGGGCTTTCTTTAAACTTTCTCTCTCTCTTTTTACACATTCAAAACATATTTATCTACAGGAGGGAATTTAAAACATAAATATGTATGTGCAATTTCCCTCTCTAAAGGCATGTGCACTAAAGTCTAAAGATAGTTCCTTGTCTCCCAAGGTCAGGAGAGGCTCCAGAGAAGCGTCAGAACCCAAGGAAGGGCCAGGATGCCCTGCTGAGATGGACCCCCAAGTCAGGAAGCACATAAGCTAGAAGACCCAGGAAATGACGTCTAGGAGAGCTGTGGTAGCTGGAGGACACCCCCCATATCTCAGCATGTCCGTGAGGGATCCCTCTGACACCTTGTGTTGAATTAACTCTTTCTGAGGAGTCAGAAACGAGCGTCCACTCCCCCCCTCCCTAGTGAAGGCACCCACAACAGGCCAAAGTAGCAATCACACCAGGTCCAGCTTGCTGAACCAGTGAATGTATCTGGCTTATCTACAGAGCAAGTGTGACCCCTCAAAAAAATTGCGCCATCAAAAAATCTCACCCCACCGGGTGGAGTGTTGCATCCCTATAATCTCACCGCGCTGGGAGGCAGAGGTCGGTGGGTTTCCGTGAGTTCGAGGCCAGCCTGGTCTACAAAGTGATTCCAACACAGCCAGGGCTACACAGAGAAGAGAAACCCTGTCTTGAAAACAAACAAACAAAAACAACCTCACCCAACATGAATTGCCGTTCTTCTTCCGGCAGAAGTCAAGGACGCGTGGCACAACGCCGGGAGAGCATTCCATTTCTCTCAGGAACAGCCCACGCACTAGGCTAGGGTGTGAAAAGAGTTTTCCACAAAAGGTTGCAATTAGTTAGCTCTTTTGAAATGAGATTGCCGGTATCAGAGGCAGTGGAAATGTGGGAATTCCGGGAGCCTGTGATGATACCGAAGTGTTACAGCTCCTTGACTAAGATGCCAAGCACAGCAGAGAATGTGGGCAAAAGCCCATGCCTGGTCTCTTTGCAGCCAAAATAGAGGCCTGGCAAGACCCAGGCCCTGCGAGACAGAAGGCAGGTCTGGTGAGGCAAAGGCCCAGCAGGCCAGAAGGTGGGTTCAGGCCCTTCAGGTGCTTCCCTGGCTGTCAGTGAGCTCGAAGTGATCCACAATGATCTGTTAGGCTCCAGCAGGCCTGGCTGGCAGCCAAAGTCCCAGGAATTCATCGCCAAATCTCCAGAAAGGAGGGGAGCCCTCCCTTCCCCAGAGTAGATGACAAATCTCAGGCAGCCATGGTGGAAAGCTGATTGTATCATGCAGCGCGTAGCATATTTATTTCTTGTGAAATCAGGGATTTATAAATCTTGGGCGGTGGGAATGGTTTCAAGGGTGAATGTGTTTGGTTCGATGGGGCTAGAAGTGCTAGAGATACTCTGTTTACATGCAGTACCATGGTCCTATCATGAGAAGGCAAACATAATACTTAATTATCCTATGGGTGGGAGAAAAATCTCCAAGTGCAACTAAAGGTCATTGGTTGAAAACCAAGACACCAATTGATCTTATTAGCATGGGGTGGTTGTCTCCCAAAATCCCTAAGTGCTTGCTGAGCAGGTTTTCTTATCAAGAAAGGGTCCGGCCTGTAATCTTCCCTGGGGTCTATGTGAGGATCCTTACAAGATCTGAGAGAGAACCCCACTGAAAGAAGGAGTCCACCATCATGGACAGGGAGCACAGTGGGGCTATCCGGAAACGTCAGACTTCAGTCTTATCCAACAGAGTCCCACAGTGAATGACAACGTTCCCATAGCTGCACAGATAGAGGCCCCTTTCCAATGAACCCCACAATCTATGTAGCCTTGCACCTCCTCAGACCATCAGATCATGTGTAGTAGCTCAGACAAACGTACTAGCGGGGGCAGAAACACACAGAAGGGAACAGCTGAGTTCTCAGGTGAGGCTCTTATGAGTCCCCCTTCTGATAAGGGCACATACACAAGGTCTCTTTCTTACTAGTGGTCACAACTGTTCTAATAAAGATGGTAGTAGTTAGGCTTACAGGAGAGTGTTCTGCTTCCCCTTGGTAGGCCATTAATCCCTAAGCCTCTGTTAATCTGTAGCTGTGATTATGTTGCCCATGCTTATGAGTTCATATTAAAGACACATTTAAATATCCCAGGACCAGTGAGTGGGAAAGAGCTCCTAAATCTTAATTGGGGCAGAGGGCAGATGTTGGCACATCTAAATTAAAGGTCAAAAGTTATCACAGATAACTCTATTCCAGTTAACCACTCACCATGTCATTTAATATTTTAATACTTTGCAAACTGTCTACTAGAATAGTAACTAATAATCATCACTTTAAAAGTCTACTATCATTCATACAGAACATAAAATCTAGAATAGAATAGTATTCTCTATGGAAAAACAATAAATACAAAGTTCCTTTTTGCCCGTAGTAAGAGAGGAATCAAGGAATAAAGGAGCACACAAACCCAAACAGTTGTTATTATTAGCATGGATATCTTAAGAGTATACAAACAATCGTCGTTTGAGACAAATTTAGAAAAATGAATACTGACAGTAAGATGCAGGTTAAATGCAACTCAGAACGTGCGGCAGTAGTGCCTTTAGTCCCAGCACTCAATGCAGAGAGGCAGGTGGGTCTCTGAGTTTGAGGCCAGCCTGGTCTACAGTGAGTTACAAGACAGCCAGGGCTACACAGAAAGAAAAAAAAAAAACTGTCTCAAAAACAAAAACAAACAACCCCCCCCCGTGCTTGTCATAGATCCTCTGTGTAAGTGTGTGTGTGCTCGTGTGTGTGTGTGTGTGTGTGTGTGAGAGAGAGAGAGAGAGAGAGAGATTATCTTCGATCCTCTGACCCCAAGAGTCTAAGGCAGACGTGCGTATAAACTTTTCTAGGAAGACTCCAAGGTCATAGTTATTTGCCATAAGCATAGTTCATTCAAGAACACTTACTGACTCTACAAAGACAAAGCCTGACCCCATACAGGCTTTTCTGTTCCACAGCTGTCAAGGTTGGGTTCTCTGCACAGACTCTCCGACACACAAGTTGAAGAATTTGATGGTTATTAAAGATTCGCCCCTGGGAGGGGAAGAAGGGGGATGAAGCAGGACTGGACTGGGCAGAGCACTAAACTATAAAACTCAAAAAACACTCAAGAAAGAGCCCTGATCTCTGCTCTGAGCACTGCTTGTCAAAATGTCACGATCAGGCCATATCTCTGGACCTCTGTATCTGTCTTTTTCACCAGCTAGATGCAGGTTGACTCGGGTGAAGTCAATTTGGATTAAGTTGATTTGGGTGAGGTCTACTTGAAGGAGCTGAACACTCTAAAATGTGGAACATATGTTTGATATCTGAATATCAAGTCCTTTCATAAAAGTGGGCTTAAGTATCTTCCACAAGAGTTCAGTTATCTGCAAGAGTAGTCCATGTGGATTTCTTTCAATCCCCCAAAACAGAAGGCTCACACTGTTATAAGTCCACATGCCTGGGGCATTTCTCCTGTCTTTTTCCCATGACTCACTGCTTCCTTTCTTTTTTATTTTTTGTTTTTGTTTTTTTTTTATTTTTCAAATAATTTATTTATTTTTATATTAATCACAGGTTATATACTTTGTATCCCGGCCGTAGCCCCCTCCCTCATTCCCTCCCACTCTCCCCATCCCCCCCTCATCTTCTCCCTACCCCCTCCAAGTCCACTGATAGGGGAGGACCTCCCCGCCTTCCTTCTGACCCTAGCTTATCATGTCTCTTCAGGGCTGGCTGCAATGTCCTCTTCTGGGATCTAGCTAGGTTGCTCCTCCCTCGTGTGTGTGTGGGGGGGGGAAGGGGGGGAACAGTCGACAAGCCAGCCATTGAGTTCATGACAGAAATAGTCCTTGTTCCCCTTACTAGGGTACCCAGTTGGATACTGAGCTACCATGGGCCACATCTGAGCAGGGGTTCTAGTTTATATCCATACATGGTCCTTCGTTGGAGAAACAGTCTCATAGAAGACCCCTGTGCCCTGATCTAATTGGTCTTTGTGGAGCTCTTGTCCTCACCAAGTCTTACTAACTCCCCTTTTTTTTTCATATGATTCCCTGTACTCTGCCAAAGGCTTGGTTGTGAGTCTTATTATCTGCTTTGATACATTGCTAGTTAGAGTCTTTCAGAGGTCCTCTG
>CM053750.1:40587427-40605273 GCA_028658305.1 Pachyuromys duprasi
AATTGCTGAGTAGTATTCCATTGTGTAAAAGTACCATAATTTCTGTATCATTCCTCAACTGAGGGACATCTGGGTTGTTTCCAGGTTCTGGCTATTACAAATAAAGCTGCCACAAACATGGTTGAGAAATGTCCTTGTTGTGTACTTGAGCATCTTTTGGATATATGCCTAAGGGAGGTATAGCTGGGTCTTGAGGAATCACTATTCCTAATTGTCTAAGAAAGCACCAAATTGATTTCCAGAGTGGTTGTACAAGTTTGCATTCCCACCAGCAATGGAGGAGGGTTCCCCTTTCTCCACAACCTCTCCAGCATGTGTTGAGTTTTCGATCTTAGCCATTCTGACAGGTGTAAGGTGAAATCTCAGGGTTATTTTGATTTGCATTTCCCTGATGGTTAAGGACGTTGAGCATTTCTTTAAGTATTTTTCTGCCATTCTACAATCCTCTACAGAGAATTCTCTTTTTAGCTCCGTACCCCATTTTTTAATTGGATTACTTGATTTGTTGCTTTTTAAATTTTTGAATTCTTTATATATACTGGATATTAGCCCTCTGTCAGATGTAGGATTGGTGAAGATCCTTTCCCAGTCTGTAGGCTGTCATTTTGTTTTGATGACAGTCTTTTGCTTTACAGAAGCTTTTCAGTTTCATGAGGTCCCATTTATTTATTGTTCTTAAAGCCTGTGCTTTTGGTGTTCTGTTCAGGAAGTAGTCTCCTGTGCCAATGAGTTCTAGGGTCTTCCCCACTTTTTCTTCTAACTGGTTTAGTGTGTCTGGTTTTATGTTGAGGTCTTTGATCCACTTTCTTCAGGTCTCAACCTTAAAGAGACCTGCCCTCACCCAACCAACTGGTTCACAGTCAAGTCATGCAATTTGAAATTGACTTAGTTTCCTAATCTCCCACTTAAAGACACCCCCTAAGAGCAGGAACAGTGTTGTACTTGATTGCACTGTGCCTGCACCCTAAGCTGTGTGCTGACACAAATCGATAAATATATTTACATTTGATATGTTTGATGGCTGGATTAATAAACTTAATATCCTAACATTTTCATCTGGGTTCTCCTGGAAGCTAATCACAAAATAAAAAGTTGGGTGCAAGCATTTTTTTGGTTTGTTTTTTTTAAATTTTTTCTTTATTATTATTATTTATTACAATTTATTCACTTTGTATCCTGGCTGTAGCCCCCACTCTCATCTCCTCCTGGTCCCACTTTCCCCTCCACTTCCCCCCACCATGTCCCTCCGCTAGTCCACTGGTAGTAGGTCCTCCTCCCTTACTATCTGACCCTAGGGATGCAAGCATTTTATTTGAGAATTCTCAAAATACTGGTAGAAGAAAATGAAACAGGAAAGGGAGCCAATTTAAAACCCACGGCCACTGCAGGCGATGGGAGTATAATCCTTCTGGGGAAACTAGAAAACCAGCATGGAATATGTATGTCGTGAAGTCATCTATCCACGGAATGAAAGACCTCATACTATGGAACCCTATGTATGTGAAATTTCTAAAGTGCCTCAATTCACAGAGAAACCAGGGCAGAAGATGGGGGAAAGAGTATTAGGCCTAAGGAAGACTCTCTTTTCCTAAATTCTGGCAGTTAGACAAAAGCCAGCATTCCTCAGAAACTTCTAAAGCTGGCTATCCTCTACCAAAAGGAGCCATTTCCCTTATCACGAACAGAAGGACAAATGACTGTTTGTGATGCCGATTAGAACACCAAAGCGCATGCTGCCTCTGGGCTCCCTAAGTATCACAAGCACCTGTCACACATTTCAGAGTTCACGCTATCCATCCTGTCTCGTCTCACCTCTTCCCGTACGCTAACTTCTTCAGCTCGTGGGCTTCTCTCCCCCAGGCTACTCATCCTCCTTGTAACCCTGCCATTCCGGTTATGTTTGGACTTTGGCTCCAGCGATCTTTGTCTTCCTGTGTCTCCCTCCTCCCACTCTCTCTCTGTTCTCCCGCCCTCTCCCTCTCTCTACATCTCCCCGTCCCCTGCCATCTCATGGTCTGGTCCATTCTGCTGCCCATGTTCAGTCTACTACTTTCTCTCTCTGCTCTGGACTCTTGCAGATGCTTCTGGCCGTTCTCTCTACCATCCAGAAACAAGGCCATTACTACATCTTCGAGCCAAATTTGAAGCAATCTTTAATTAAATACTGGCCAGTAGAATGGCCAGGTCCATCCCTGGGTTCCCAGAAAATAGAGAGGAGTCACATTTTGCCGACGCTGATAAAGGCATACCCATAAGACCACCATATTTCCCATCAGGTCCAATCAGGTGCAAGCATATATTGTGCCGCCTACACGCCTCCCACCTACGTGGGACAAGCGCTTCCGGCATGGTTGGTGAAACAAGCTTGTATAGGAGAGTGAAAACGTGTGGCTTCTTATCTCCCACAAACAGCACCCTCCAGCACCGCAGGAAGTATCTGTCCTTGGGTAAGGGGCTTACAGGTTAGAGGCACTTTTGTTTCAGGGAGCTCTTAGGCAGAGTAATTAAAACTTGAAGTGTAACTTTGGCTCTCACACGTCAGTTTAATCAGGGAGAACTTAGAGCAATTACTGACAGGGCTGAAGTTTCTTCTTGAGGATTAGAAATGTTCCAGAATTGGTAGAGTAGATCTGTACAACATTTTAGGTGCATTAGAACCCACCAAAAGTAAATTGTGTGCTACACTACAATGGACAAGATGACACCTATACCTAATAAAAAGCATTTGTAAAACAGAAATGAGGAAGTGAGATGCCAGTTCCATTCAGGAGTCAAACCTGTTGTGGGGAGAGCAGTGTTTATTTCATAGCATTTCCAGGCTATCTTGAATACAAGTTACACATAGTAACCGCAGGTTGTGGCCACTAAGCTGAATGTTTTGGCAAAGATGAGGACAGCGACAGCCAGCAATACCTTCTCAAAGTGCGAGCCCTGGACTGGGAAGTGAGAGCAGGAAATACAGACCTACCTGACATATCCAACCGTAGCTAGCTCCTTCCATGGGGAACAAGGATTCCCTCAACAGTCTCCAGCACCAAGACATTATTCTGCACAGATCAAGATGGATGCCACGTCTACAGAGTATTATTATCTCAGCTGTAACCCCAGATGAAGTAAATCTGTGAATCAAGAGGGAAATAGATGGTACTTTCCAAAGAAAGTGAAACTGTGGCTGTCAGAATAATAACCCCCGTGCTATGTGCCTGACTTCTAATGCTGAGGACCTTAAGCCATTCCATGTTAAACTAAAAAGAAGTGTCCAGTTCTGCCTAGGTACAGGATCTTGAGCTGGGGAGATCATTATAGATTATCAGGGTGAACACGATTTTTGCTAAGACTCCTTCCTTTGAGGAGATATAAACATCTACCCCTTCTCCCTATGATCCCAATATCAAACTATGGTAAGATTTCACTAAAGTTCACTCTAGGAAACCAAAAGATTTACTAGACTTATGTACAGAGCAATGGGTGAGGGGTTTCAGGTAGGACTGAGAATGGCCTTAAAGCAGCCACACTGGAAGGTCTGTACCCCTGCATGGATGATGACTCCTTCAAGGTTGTGTAAATGGAGTTGTCTCCCCTAATCCCTTCCCTTCTTAATCTTCTAGCCCTTCCTAAAAACCTTGTGAAATTAGGATAGGTTGGAAAGAGTGGCTGGATACTCAGCTGAGGGTCCCACAACCTTCCCCTCTCCTTCCAAGAAGAAACGTGAATAATTAACAGGCCCAGCTGTGGTGATCTTTAAGAAGAGGACAGACAACTCCTGAGGACAGCAGCAGTTTGGCTTTGAGGACAGTCCCATACAGGACACAACTCCTCCCTCCCTTCAGAGCTTCAGGAAGAAGCCAGTCCTGCCAAGGTCTTGACTTGAGCAAATTGATATGATTGCAGGTTTCTGACCTCCACAACTACAGAACAAACTGTCTTGTTTTAAGCCACTAAACATGATGTAATTATATGTGAGGGGGGCATAGTAAAGAAACTACCAAAATGTTCACTCCATTAGGGGAAAGATTTTTATTGTAGATATGAGAGAGAGAGAGAGAGAGAGAGAGAGAGAGAGAGAGAGAGAGAGAGAGAGAACATCCAGAGGCATCTGGAAGAGTCCAGAGCAGAGAAAAATGAGAACCAGACTGGACATGGCCAGGGCTATCTGTGAGAGAGGTGACAAAGACGGAGGGGGGGGGGAAACAGGTGGGGTGTACGGAAGACATGCAGCCCAGGGGAAGGAAGACTGGGAGCTGGGGTAGGCCTTGAAGTTTGGTGTGAAAAGGGGCTTTGAAATGTACGTACTTGTGAGTAGGGACTGAGGGATCCTGGAGGCCAACATGGACTTTGATAAGCAACCACAGGATATGTCTTCAGCGAGTCATCTGTCCCTTCTGCCAGGGGCAAGGGAAATGACTTCTTTTGGTAGACAGGAACCTGGCTTTTATCTAATGACCAGAAATCCTTCTATGTCCAGCTTGAATTGAGCTAAGGCTGTTCTTTTTAGACCGCCTGAGACCTAGCAGTAAAGCCTTCCACTGACAATGGAAAACAAATGAAAGGACTATCAGAGGACACTTCTCCAGAATGGACTTTGAAAACAAGCATTACCTCCACACCAAAGCACGCTGCAAAATTTGAGAGTTTGAAATCACAAAGAGAATAAAGATTGTGTATTAACAATTGATTTGTTCAACATTTAATTTGTTGTTGCTGCTGCTGCCCCTGCTGTTTCTTTCATTTTTCAGACAGGGTGTCTTAGTTTGGGTCTCTGTTGCTGTGAGGAGACATCATGACCCTGGCAACTCTTAGAAAGGAAAACATTTAATTACGGCTAGCTTCCAGTTCAGAGGTTTAGTCGAGTATCATAATGCTGGGAAGCATGGCAGCCCTCAGGCAGACATGGTGTTGGAGAGGTAGCTGAGAATTCTGCATTTTGATCTGAAGGCAGCAGAAGGGGACTGTGTACCCAGTGACACACTTCCTTCAACAAGGCCACACCTCCTAATTCTGCCACTCTCTATGGGCCGGACATAAGTCTATTCAAACTACCACATGGGGTTTCATAACGTAGCCCAGTTTGGCCTGGAACTTACAATACACTATGTAGCCTAGGCTGGCCTGGAAATCATGGCAACCCTCCTTTCTTAGTCTCCCTAATGCTAGGATTACAGGTGTGAGCCATCACATACAGCAAACTTCAAATGTTTTTTTTTTAATATTTCAAAATGCCACACTTATACTTTGTATAAGTCTCTGTATTTGCCCTTCTTAGAATAAGGCATGATTTGAAACAGAGTGCATGCATGTTCACTTAAATAAATGGAATGTCACTATTTACCCTTTAGACTTAAATTTATAAATTATATCATGCAAGTAAAAGTTCTTGCCAGAATATTGGCCTATAAAAAAGTAGACAATTTCCGAGAAAATAATGTTTACAACTCTAAAAATACTGAAAAATTGCAACTTAAGTAGCAACAACTTTACTGTGTATCAGCAAATACCAGCTTGGACATTTCAGAGTTGACTGGAGAGGGCCGCAAGGCATGATGGTCAGTGTATGAGACCTAGCGGTAAGGCGTAAGAGCTAGAGTGAGGTAGTGTAGTGACAGAGACAGGAGAAGATTCCCAAGCATTTAAAGAGTGGAAAGGAAACAATGTGTTCTAATGAGATCTAGTAAGAGATCCTCAGAGCTCATCTAGGATCTCCTGAACTTTGCACTATCACCAGATAGAAGATAAAAAAATTTAATCACGCCGTTCCAGTGCTTAAGATGTTCTGAAATCCTTAGGTTAATGGGAGCCAGAGCCTGCTTCATAATCTCAATGGCATGTAAAGCTCCCGAGGATTTGGCTTCAGCCCTACTTGTTCAGACTCATGAGTCATGCCACATTCCCCAGGCACTGGAAGCAGATAACGTCTCAGCGCCTTCGCAAGCGCTGTTCCCTCTGATCAACGGAAGCAAGTCCTTGTTCTCACCAATATCAGGCATTCTGAGCCTAACTATCGTCTCAGCGAAGTTGACGCTACAAGAGACGATCCAGCTGGATGTCAACAGGAAGTCAGCGTCTTCTCAGCACAGGTGCTGTGAACCCAGAGCCTGCATAGTCTTTACTGTTTAGCCCCATGGGATGTAGGAAACATCGGTACACGACACCGATAGCATGCCCATGCATCCCACTGAGCTTATTGGCAATAGTCATTTCTCTCTGACCTAAGAAACTCCTGTCCTCTGCCACCTACAGGAAGCACTGCCAAGCTACCCAGTTAGCTGTCAAGTGTGGTAAAACCTGGATTCTCACAGATGTTCACGGTCTCCTCTCTCTCCAGACAGTGTGGGGCTTCCTCTCGCTGTAATCCCACAATGTTTGCTCAAATATGTATGTTATTCTAGCAGAGTGCGACACATAGAAAATACTCAGAAATATGTTTTCCCAGTAAATAAAAGAAAATATGGCTAGTTTAATTAAGGCCTCTGCTCTAATAGGTGCTGTTTTTCCTCTAAAAGCGGACCCATCCAGGTGCTGCAGAGGAATTGCGGCCACGCCCCCCCTTGTCTGAGGGGCTCCTGGGATGACTGTGCTCTGAACACAAGAGGCTCTGAGAGTGGCAGCAGCTCTTTCCATCTTTCCTTGTGTCGATTAAAGACAGCTACCATGATGATACTGACAACTCCCAGACTTTAAAACGCTCATTTATTTCAGAAAACATCTGTACAAGTTTGCACTCCCACCAGGAATGGAGGACGGTTCCCCATTCTCCACAACCTCGCCAGCATGTGCTGTCACTTGAGATTTTGATCGTAGCCATTCTGATGTGAGTTGGAATCTCAGAGTCGTTTTTATTTGCGTTTCCCTGATGACTAAAAGCATTGAGCATTTCTTTAAATGTTTCTAGGCCGTTCGATATTCCTCTGTTGAGAATTCTCTGTTTTAGCTCTGTACCCCATTTTTAATCAGATTATTTAGTTTGTTGTTTAATTTCTTGAATTCTTTAGATATTTTGGATATTACCCATCTGCCAGATGTAGGCTTGGTGAAGAAGACCTTTTCCCAGTTTGTAGCTGTCATTTTGTTCTATTGACAGTGTCCTTTGCTTTACAGACGCTTTTCAGTTTTGTGAAGTCCCATTTATTTTTTAGTGTATTTTCATTACAATTTATTTATTTTGTATCCCAGCTGTAGCCCCCTCCCTTGTCCCCTTCCAATCCCACTTGCTCTCCCTCTTCTCCTCCCATGCCCTTCCCCCAGTCCTCCTCCCCTTCCATCTGACCCTAGTCTATCAGGTCTCATCAGGACTAGCTGCATGGTCTTCCTCTGTGGCCTGGCAAGGCGGCCCTGCCCCCTTCAGAGGGAGGTGATCAAAGAGTCCTCTGAAATACTCCACCCAGCGGAGGATTAAAGCAGATGCTGAGACTTGCAGCCAAACTTTGGGCAGGACACAGAGAGTCTTATGGAAGAGTAGGGGCACTGAAGGACCCAGAGCAGACAGAAGCACCACAAGAAGGCTAACAGAGCCAACAAATCTGGGTTCAGATTTGTTGTGAAGACTGATGCACCAGCCAAGGACCATGCCTGGAGAGGACCTACTGATAGGCAGCTCAGCCTCCATGTGGGTTACCTAGTAAGGGACCAGGAGCTGTCTCTAACATGGACTCTGTTGCCTGCTCCTTGATCACATCCTCCTGGCAGGGAGACCTTGCTAGGTCACAGAAGAAGAGGGTACCGTCAGTCTTGATGAAACTCAATAGGCTGGAGTCAGTTGGTAGGGGAAGAAGGCTCCCTCTTTCTGAGGACTAGGGAAGGTAGGTAGGGGAGGAAGAGGAAGGGAGGGTGGGACCAGAATGAGACAAGAGAGGGGATTACAATTGGGATGTGAAGTGAATACATTTAAAAAAATAAAGAAAAAATTTATTTTCTGGGGAAAATGAATGTCATATTTAATTATATGTGATGTCAAACAAAAGCTTAATATTTTAAAGAAAAAGAAAGAAAACATCTGTTTGGTAGTCTAGAGAACTGTGGGTTTTGTCCTTGGAATTAAGGGCTAAATCTACATTTTGAGACTTCTTTACCAAGTTTGTTTTTTTGTTGTTGCTGTTGGTTTTTTTTAAGGTTAAAAATTGAGAGGGGTTGGAAATCTCGTTAATTATTCAAATTTTCCCAGTGATTTTTATCAAAAAATTTCAGCCAGAAGGCATGGCAGTACACTAATCAGGTCAGAAAATGAATAAGTAGATTCTCACTTGGTTATGAGCACATAAAGAGAAACTGAGAAAATGTAAAGTAGCGAACAGAACCCTCCCCGCCCCCTCCCCAAAGTAAATACACTATAACATAGCAGGCCTCCCACCAGCTGAGGGTAACAGATAGCCCACCCTATTCAAAACTAGTCAAGTAGTTATTTAAAATCACAAACTGAACTCAGATTCTAATATCTGAAATCAGATTTGTTTTGATAGAATACACATTTGGTTTTGCAAGTATCTTACAGAAAGGGACCAATTCTTCTGGAAATGAGCCCTTGTTAAATGGAAGGTACGATCCTGACCACCTGCCCTTCTGAGCTGGTCATCCATGAGGCCACACCAAGCTGATGGTAACCCAGGTCTATGTTCCAAGTAGTGCCCCATCCCCCACACTCTGGCTCCAAGGCTTATCTGCGCAGAGAGTTAAAAAGCAATCAGAAGTTTTGCCAAAGCATTCTAATATGTTCCGTTGAGAAACTGCCACACAGTCATCCTTGATCTGCTTTCCTGAATTTTATCATACATTTGAAAGTGGGAAAGCGCTCTGTGGAAAAGTTATTAGTCAAGTGATATTAAGCAGAGGGGAGGGGAAAATCCTCCCAACAATTTGGAGAAAAATATTTTATACAGTCGCATAAAAGTGCCATCTATGTTGTCCTGCCCTGCTGTGCCTCAAACCAGAGCAGATGACCTACACCCTGAAACTCAGGAAAGGGATTTGACAGACCCTCTAACCTCGGTGCTGCTTCTTGTACTGTCAAGAGCAGGAAAAGGGGGAAGAGGAAGGCCACGATTTTGGCACTGCCAATGGTGCTCCATGAGGCTCGCCTGCCCTTTCCGCCTAACTGTACATCAGTGTGGTACCTACTGCGTTAAAAATTCACCTGGAAATTGTAATTCTACTGACACCTTCACTACCAATCAGAGACCACAGCATAATCATATTCAATCATCATCCTTCAACCATTCAAAAGCTGATTTAGAGAATTCCAAGTCAGACATAGGTGAAAGGAGGAAACATTGAAAACCACAACGTAAGAAAATAGAAAGAAAACTGGCCAGTCTCAACATTCCCTCATGCCATAGGCCTCCCCTGCTAGGCAAAGTCCCCTCCCATGTCCAATTCTTTTCACACAGGCGGATCCCTTCAACAATCTCCATCGGAAGTGGCCAACAGTCCAGACTCCTCCAACGTGATTAGATATATTCTGTGCCACAAAACTGACATAGTGTGTGAATACCAACAAAGTTATCTCAAGCGATGCATGCTGGGGACACAGATAATATGCAGAACAACATCATCTGGAACATCACCCCAAAGAAATCTGAAGCCCCTTACAGTGGCTTACAAAATTCTCTGACCCATTTAGTGCTTGCATCCACTAAATGTAAGTGTGAGTAATTCTGGTGGTTTTGTTTCTGTTTTTCAAGTTGGGGAACCAACTAACAAGTGAAAGTTGTTTTCCACTTCCTCATTTGTAGTGACAGCAATGAGGCTCAAAAATTAGACTCACACATTGACTGCCCTACTTGAGATTTACCTACAGCATCCAAGCCAAGACTTTGTGCTGCAGGAACCTGCCTGTCCTCCTCTAAAGGGTGTGAGAGAAGGGACCACTGCAACACCCTCACACATGTTTCTCAGGAGAAGCAGACTCGCCACAGGCAGCTACTCTAGAGCCACTAACAATGGCAACAGCCCAGTCCCCTGGAGTGGGCAGCCTCCAGAATTTTTCTTCTCAAGGCCTCTGAGTGTTGGGAATGTGTTTATAAGTTTTACCAAAGGGGGGGGGGACAATGTAAGTAAATCAGCTTCAAAACATAAAATTGCATTTAAGGGGAAATATATATAAAACATGAGGTTTAACAAAAGAGTAACCGGGTAAATTGCTTTAATGGACAATATCCAGTTACTGAAGTCTTTGCTAAAATGCTCAGAACATCCTGAAGGACATCATTCATTCTGGCTAATGTATACATTCCATTTAAAGCTCAGTTATCCTAGTCCCATTTCTCATGTAATTCCTGAATACCTATTTCTGTTGGCTGCATCAATAGTCTTCTGTTTGGCCAGGCGTAAAATGTCACAGCAGTCTGTTATTCTTTTCCATGACATCCCTTCCCCATGTCCTCAGCTGCCAAACTCCATTATCCATCCCATTTATTTTTTGTCAACAAAATGATCTGAAAGTTCCTTTCCTACAAAACCCTGCTTCTGCTTCTATCTGTGGTCCAACTTTAAGTGGTCTCTCAACTTCCCGTTCCTCCTCCTTTTCATCCATTTGCACAAGACGGTTTGGTTTATCTGCTTATTGCAACACATAGATTATAGAATCCTCATGTCTAACCATCCTCCTGCATTTGGCTACCTCCAGCAATGATCTCCATCCGGTTGAGAAACGGAGCTTTGACATCTGGTGTTGTTTGCAAAAGCTCTTCCATCCTCTCAAGATAACTAAAAAGTCCCCATTGCCAGCACTCAGATTTTAACACTTTCTGAAATACAGTGCTGACCTGGGCAACCCGTAGGATCTAAAGTAGAATACAAGTTGCAACAAGTAAGAAAGTAGCAAGCTTGAAAGGAGCATCAGGTATGTCCAGGGAATGACCCTGTACTTACTGGAACCAGGAAGAACGCTGTCTCCAAGTATTCACAGGTGCACGTCTAGGAGGAAATAGCTGTGCCCCGTCAGAAACATGGTGCTAAAGGTCAAGGAAGTGAACAATGTTGTATCTGGGACTGCTTTTATGGACATGGGAGGCTGAAATTACACCGTTGTTTTGTGGCACTTTCATGCTGCCTTTGTAGAGTTTTCAGACTTTTAATCCTTTTTTATTTTTATTTTTATCTTAGCAAGAATTCTAGTACTGTGTGTGTGTCCTTAAGCTACCATTATATAAGTTACGAAGTATGTGGCTTGTAATTAACAGTGTGCGACAAACACAAAAGGTAGAAAATCATGGGTACATTAAACTCAGATCCAAATTGCTTAAGACAGTACATTAAGCCAACTTTCCTTCCGGCCCCCATTCCCATATGTCCCCTAGAGGCATGCAGGCCACAATGTTTCCTTTGACAAAAACAGTTTTTCTGTCTCAGGGACTTTGTATGCAGAGAAAATATCATGCCCTCTTGTTGTCTGCATGCTTTTATCAGGACCCAGTTACAATAGCCTTCCCTCTGGTGTTTCCTCCAACTCCTCCCGGGAAGGTGCTTGTTCCCACAGCTCTTCGTATTTTCACTACAGCTTATGCCCTCAGATACTGACCCGTTGTACTGTGCTTATCTCTGAGTCATCGATGGCGGCGCGACTGATCCCCAAGAGCAGAGGTTCCGCTCTGTTCCTCACTGCATTTTCCCCCTTAATAAATACTTGTGGGCTTGCTTGGGTTTCCCCCCTCTGCTTCAGTCTACCCAGAGCCTATTGCTTATTACATTTTCAAAAATTATCTATTGAAATTCCTCTCCAAACCTGACTAAAACTCCTGCTGTTGTTCAAATAATGATTTACCCTTCCCGACACCCACCCCCCAACCCTGCACCATCCAGTCCCTAACTGCCCAGTCCCAACCTGCTCAGCTTTCCACAATCAGATCTGGGAGCACATCTGGGAGGTTTGGCTATAGACGTCCTTTCCTACCTTCTACCCGTGACTCATCTGATCTGAAGGATTCATTTTGTGTGTATATGTGAATGGGTGTGTGCATTCGGGTGTGTGCACATGTGGCAGCTAGAGGTCAGCCTGAGCGTTCTTCCACAGGCATTGCTCCTCAGGTGCCATCCACTTGCTTAGTGGGTGTGGCTGGCTGGCCAGCACCGGTGCTGCAATTTCAATGTGGACCACCACACCCAACTTGTTTTTTTTTTTAAACTTGTTTTTGTTTTTGTTTTTAAATGTGGCTTCAATCCTAGCAATTAGAAGGCCAGCACTTTACAAAACAAACTTCACCACCGCCCATAAAGGAGTCTTCTGTTTAGGACATTCACCATCCATCAAAGAAAGGTGTCTACTGTCCCTGGTGGCCCACTTCAAACCCAACTTTTTCCAAAGTCACCCCCTCCCCCCAGACCCAGACAATCTTACATTCTAGTTAGACAGTTCTTAAAATGGCGGCAAAAACTACTCTGGATTGTAGTCATTTGAGCACCTTTTACTTCCTTGCAAGGTGATGACCATTCTCAGGTAGGAATGATGCCTTGCTAATCTTCCCCTCTCTCTCCCTGATGCATGGATAATACATCACACATAAGAGTACACACTTTCCCATTTGCATTAGTGACTGAGATAGTGCAGATGTCTTGCATAATCTATTCACTGTATTCTATTTATATTAAGAGGCATACAGTAGAATTAAAGAATGTGTTCTGCAATAAAGTAGTTCTAACAACTTCCTTGGTTTATTATGCACTTGTTATGCTGTATAGCAAATTGTTGTATCAGATGTGCCACACAAATGCAGACCTGCCTATTTCATGAGATAGAATTTCAAGACCTACATAGATACTACTCTGTCATTCTACTCTGGAAGGCAAAAATAATGATTTAGAAAGCAATATGGCTTTACATCCTAGTACAAGTATATTCTTCTTTTCCCTTTTTCAGGCAAAGATAATTTCTCCTCTTTGCTTTTGCTCACACATTTATTATAGCAATTATTTCTAGGGCTTCATAATTAGATGTTTTTACATTTACCTTCCCTGACAGAATTTGAACATCTTTAAAGTATGAATTAAAGATTATCAGGCTATAATTAGTGGGCATACATAAACATATTGCTTAGTTTATTTATGCTTACCTATTTTACATACATACACATATAACTATATTGCTATCCTCCCTGTAACTATTACCGGAAAGATGAGAGGAGTCCCTAAAAGCTTAATGTTTTTACCCTAAAACGTATATATAAAATGACTAGAATGAGAAAAAAATTGAAGATATCAAGTCTCATTAACTGCAAGTTTGTAATTGTAAATTAATATAAAATACTTATAAAGTAATAGTAAAAGCTTTAGTATGATTCAATTTCCACAGAACTTTCTAGTTTAATTTAATGCTCTATAGCTAGATATTCTTTAACCACTGTGGTAACATTGATCTTCTATATAACTTAGAGTTGTGTTTCTCAAATGTGAAAATATAATAATTCTCCAAATTCACAAATTTGCCCTAATTAGTGTCTACTGCTCTAGTATCTAAAGACAGAAAAACCTTAAGAAAACCCCAGGCATTGTAGTGCACACCTTCAATTCTAGCACTTGGAAGGCAGACATAGGCAAATGTCTACATGTTAGAAGCCAGCCTGGATGGCAGAAAACTCCTAGGCCAGATAAGGCTGCAGTAAGTTCCTTTTCCCCAAAACTCCAAACAAAACCTAAGAAAAGTTACAGATATCTTATGCTTATGGCCTCATAGAATTTTAAATTCAAATAAAATTGTAAATCACAGTCAAATAAAATGATAAAATGAGTGAAATGCTAATCTGCATTCATGTTATGATTAAGCCCTTTTGATGAAGCCAGATTCCCATCTTCATTGAGATTATGGAACCCACTTTTAATATGGGATGGATAGTGTTCTTGGTGCCCCCATGGCCTAAGTGTCTTGGCCTCAGAAATCACCCCACTCTTCCACTGCTTTCTCTAGTCAGGTTTTAAATCACATGTTTCCCTTACTTTGTTTCCCCCTCAAGTGGCCTTTATTTTCCCATCTGACATTCCTATCAAAATGCCAGGTAGACGGAGTTAGATGCAATCTACCACAGGAAAGGTAAACAGACCCGTAGAAGCAATTTAAAAAATTCATTTCCCCATTAGAAAACTGACCCAGATTCACCAGCAATCGGTTCCAGTTCAACCTTACTGTGCTTCAATACCCCATTTGCTTCATAATTCTGAAAAGCACATACAATACCACCCTGAGTTTTACTACTTGGCCTTTGCTTAGTACAGATAACATTAATTAGATTGTCCACTGCTTGTTTATTACAAGCCTTAAGAGTTAGAGTAGCTGAGTAGTACACCAACCCAAATAACTGAAGTAAAAATAAAAACTGCCACAGACCTACGAAGAAGTGCTCTGTTCTAAAGTAAATCCAGCAGTGAATCATAAATACCCTTTTGTTAACATTTTAGATTATCGCCAAATAGACCATCAAATTTTAACTCACAACATGGCTGCTCTGACAAGAGATCTCATCCAAAGACTTTCTAGGTCTGTGTGATCAGGTTAGAATACAAGCATGCCTTTAATCCAGAAGACAGAGGCAAGTAGATCTGAGTTTAAGGTCTGCCTGGTATAGAGCAAGTTTCAGGTAAAGAAAAGCTTAGGTCCAGGCATGGTGATACATGCCTTTAATCCCAAACAATGAAGGTAAAGATAGTTTGTAAAAGGAAGTACCCGTGTTTAAAAGTGATGTCTAATTGAGAATCAGAAAAAGTGATGAATCAGAAAAAAGATTTGACAGAGTAAGATATGCTACTTAAGGGGCAATGCAGAAAGAGAGGAGGCAGTTTTGTGGGGACAGTAATGGGGAGACAGGTTGCTGAAAGAGAACTCTAATGAAGACAGAACGAGCCAGAGAATGAGAAAGAGCCAGAAGATTAGAGCAGATTGCTAGAGTTAGTTTGAGGCTAAGCAGAGCAATTCAGAGACCAAGAGAGAAGCCGGATTGAATAAGTCAGCTGGGAGAGGAGTTTGAACCAGAACAGCCATGTTAAACTAACCAGCTCAGAAGTCAATAAAAATAGGGTGAGCTTATTCAGCACTAGATCTCAGAGGCTGAAAACATTCTAGGACTAAGTTAGATTGTACAGAGGCTAGACGCTTCCAGGACTAGGGCCTAGGTTAGCAGACAGAGATGATAAGATGGCAGAGACAACTGAAGCAAGCAATAGAAGTTCTTTTTACACTCGAGGACACACCTTCCTCACAAATATGCATTCAAAAGATCAGTTTGACAAATAAAATTCCAGAAAATAAACATCTTCCATTGTAAACTTTTGGCTTTCTACAGAATTCCACCCAAAGTAATATAAGGAACTTCTAAGTTTGCATATAAATTCACATTTTTAAAATACTATTAAGATGAACCATCCTTAAATTTCTGGGATGAAGCTGATTTGACGGTAGTAGAGAATCTTGTTTTGTTCTTAAATCTGGTTTTCGAGTATCTTTTTTGAGAAATTTTGCATGTGTTCATCCAGGAGATTGGCCTATAATTCTCTGTGTCTCTCCTTGTTGAGTTTTTGTCTTTTGGTGTCAGGTTTAAAAATGTTTCTTTTCTGTCTTATGGAACAAACTGAGGAGTGCTGCTGATTAGTTCATCTTTAAGCTCAGGCAGAATTCTGCGTTGGATCTATCTTGCCCCTGGTTCTTTTTAGTTGGGAGATATTTAACTACTGTTGCTATTTCATTGATTATTACGTATTTCTTTAAATTATTTATGTCATTTTAGTTTAACTTTGATAAGTCATATGCATGTAGAAATTTATCCTTTTTATGATTTCCAATTTACTGGAATATAAAAGTTTAACGTATGTCCTTGTGATTATCAGATTTTTGTCAATATCTATTGTAATGTCTCTCTTTTCTTCTTGAGACATGGCTTCTCTACAGAGCTCTGGCTGTCCTAGAACTCACTATGTAGAGCAGGCTGGCCACAAACTCACAGAGATCTGCTTCCCAAGTGCTGAGATTGAAGGCACGCACCACAGCTCCCAGCAACGTCTCCCTTTTCATTTCTAATTTGATTAATTTGGGTTCTCTTGATTAATTTGGCTGAAGTTTGTCAGTGTTTTCAAAGAGCCAATTCTTTGTTTCATTTGTGCTCTCTATTGTTTTGTTTGTTACTATTTCATTAATTTCAAAATTTTATTACCCCCTCCCATCTGTTGTTTTGGGTATAGATTGCTCCTTTTGTTCCGAGGCCTTGGGCCATTATTAATCTATTAATTTGATATCTCTCGGGTTTTTTTAAATTTTTATTTATTTATGTATTTGTCTTAACGTGTGAGTGCTCTGTCTGCATGGATACCTGTATGCCAGAAGAGGGCATCAGATCCTATTATAGGTGGTTGTGAGTCACCATGTGGCTGCTGGGAAAACTCAGGACCTTTGGAAGAGCAGCCAGTGCTCTTAACCATTGAGCCATCCTTCCAGCCCCTGGACTTTTTAAAAATGTAAGCACTTAGCACTGTAAATTTTCCTCTTAAGACTTCCTTCATTGTGCCCCATAATTTTTAGTATGTTGTATAAATTCAAGTACACAGGCCACATGATCATCTTATTAGATGCCTCCTACCAGAAAGGGTCTTTGATAATATCTAGTTTTCCTTCATGTAAAAAAGTCATAGAAAAAATGGGGGCACAGAGGGTGTATCTCAAATAATAGAGACAATATACAGGAAGGTCCTTTCCACCATCATCTCAGAAAAAGCTTGAACCATTTACACTAAAATCAAGAACAAGGCAAGGACGTCCATTCTCTCCAGTCATGGGCTTGAAGTCGTAACTAGGGCAATAAAAAAAAGTGAAGAAGACAAAGAATGTAAAAATAGTACAGAGATGCAAATCAAAACAACCCTGAGATTTCACCTTATACCCATTAGAATGGCTAAGATCAAAAACTCAAGTGACAACACATGCTGGAGAGGACGTGGAGAAAGAGGAACCCTCCTCTATTGCTAGTGGGAATGTAAACTTGTACAACCACTCTGGAAATCAATTTGGTGCTTTCTTAGACAATTAGGAATAGTGATTCCTCAAGACCCAGCTATACCACTCTTAGGCATATATCCAAAAGATGCTCAAGTACACAACAAGGACATTTGCTCAACTATGTTTGTAGCAGCTTTATTTGTAATAGCCAGAACGTGGAAACAACCCAGATGTCCCTCAGTTGAGGAATGGATATAGAAATTATGGTACTTTTACACAATGGAATACTACTCAGCAATTAAAAAGGAGGAAATAATGGAATTCGCAGGCAAATGGTGGGACCTGGAAATGATCATCCTGAGTGAGGTATCCCAAAAGCAGAAAGACACACATGGTATATACTCACTTATATAGACCTATAAGACAGGATAAACATACTGAAATCTATACACCTAAAGAAGAAAAACAAGAAAGAGGACCTGGGGTAAGATGATCAATCCTCACTTAGAAAGACAAATGGGATGGACATTGGATGTAGGAGAAAACAAGTAGCAGGACAAGAGCCTATCACAGAGGGCCTCGGAAAGACTCTACCTAGCAGTGTTTCAAAGCAAATATTAAGACACATAACCAAACCTTTGTCAGAGTGCAGAGAATCATATGAAAGAAGGGGGAGTTAGTATAACCTGGAGAGGACAGATATATCACACAAAGACCAAATATATCAGGGTACAGGGCACAGAAACAGTCTTTTATGAGACTGTTTCTCCAACCAAGGACCATGTATGGATATAACCTAGAACCCCTGCTTGAATGTAGCAAATGGTAGCTCAATATCCAAGTGGGTACACTAGTAAGGGGAACAGGGACTATTTGGGACATGAACTCAATGACTGGCTCTTCGACCCCCCTGACCCCCCGAGGGAGGAACAGCCTTGCTAGGCCA